>VXBU01008276.1:49306-89727 GCA_013400315.1 Bombycilla garrulus
GATCTCTCCGCCTCCCATTGTTCAGCGCCGGACGGAGGGGACGGAGCCAACAGTCCTGCCGCCGCCACCACCGCCCTCTCCGGGGACCAGGAGCCACCGCAGGCCTTGTCGCCGAGGCCAGCACCGGAGGCTCTTACCCCGCCCGGAGAGCGCCTGCCCCGGTTCTCCCTGAGCCCAGCGACACCGCTGGCTCAGCGGGCAGCGGCAGGGTCAGCGGCTGGCCTGCTCGCCATGGCTGCCAGTCCAGGCAAAGAGCAGTTCTCCCAGCCCTCCTGTGTACGGAAAGTGTGCCGGCCGCAATGGCAGCTTTCCACTTCCCAAGGGTGCGGAGCCAGGCTGAAAGCCAGGGCTGCGGGGGCTGCCAGGACAGGGCCCTGGCTGCCCGCTGCATGGTGCTCCTGCCGACCCTTAACACCCTGGGGTAGGTCCCACTGGCCACCTCAAACACCAGGAGGGCTGGTGGGGATGGGGACACTCTTGCCGGCTTCCCAGAAACCGCCAGCCCAAGCAAAGCCGGGCTGGCCCGCTCTGCTCGCAGGCTTGGCGTCGAAACCGCTCGCGCAGCCCTCTGACATCCTGGCCGGGAGATTGTGCTGCGCAAGCCCAGGCACCAAGAGAAGAGGAGGGGATTGCGGGCAAGGCGCTGGGCGAGCACAGGAAGCCTTTCCCCAGCCCCCGAATCGTGGGCTGCCAGCGCCCGCCACAGCACCTTAGCCCCCCAACAGTAAGAGGAAGGCGGCGGAGCGCAGCTCGGTGGGTACCTTATATCTACGTCCCCCGGAGGGCTCTGGGGAACGTCCCAGGAGCGGTGCCGCCACATCTGCCGCAGCATGAGCTGATGCGCTCATCCAGCCCGGGGTTCACTCTCGCTCTTCCTCCCTCGGCAGCCGCTTTCCGGAGTCATCCCGAGGGCAGGTCCCTGGCAGTGCTCCGCCGCCCGGCCGGGGCCCCGGCTTTGTTTGCACCCTCCACCTGGTTCCTCTCTGCACTTCCTGGAAGTGTGAGGGCGGCTGTCATCGCAGCCGGCTGCGCGGCCTTCTTCCTACGGCGCTGGCCACCTCCTCTGCCGGGTCGTCTCCAGCGAAGCCTCGTGTGCGCCCTCGGCAAGCGGGAGCACGTCCTGGCACGCTGGGCTGCGTGCCGAGGAGCCGCACCTCCCTTGCTGGGTGGTTCTTTGAGTGCCCCCAGACTTGAGAGAGCCCCCTCTCCTGAAGCTGCCCCAGCACCGCCGTGCACACCAGGCCACGGCAGTGGGGCTGTCCTCCTGCCACCCACACTGGGCCGTGCACATCCTTACCCTGCCGGGCACTCACAGCTCCTGGGAGTTCATGTCCTCCTTGTGTGGCAGGTCTGAAAACAACCTCCAGCATCTATCTTCACTGGAGTTCATTGAAAAAACGTTTTGGTAAACCAAGAGTGGGCAGTGTGAAAAGTAGAAGCATCTTGGAGGATCCCGGCCAGCCTCCAAAGAACGGAGAAACAGCCTGACATTGATCAGCTGTCTCCCAGTCTGGGGCGACACAGTCTAAGCCTGCAGGCCCAGCCTGTCCCCACCTCCAAAAACCTCAGCTCTTCACAACCAGATGCTGCTTGGTGTGCTCTGGCTCCAGGAAAGCTTCAGATCACCAGGAGGGTCTGTGGTCAGCTTCTGTGGGCCAGAGACAAGCAAGCAACCAAAGCTGATCCTGGCAGCCTGCACAGATGGCATTTCTAAAAGGGCATTTGGTCTTGCTTTAAACTCCATCATCAAAAGGAAAAAAAAAACCATTGGCAGACCTTGATCTCACCAGGCAAGCTCTGAAACTGAACACAACCCACTGCATTAATTACTGTGCAGAGAGAGGAAAAGGCAGGTCCTGGATGCCTAACTCCAGCTCACAGATCAGGGAAGGGAGAGTTTTGTTATTGTGGAAAGGGTTCGTCATCCCTGCTGCTTTGCATGCCATGATGGGTTGGTTGCGTTTTCTCCGTGCCTGCAGACATTTCCCTTTCATGTTTCGTGCTCTGTCTTGTGGTGTTGAATGTCTAGTCCTCTTACCCAAGAGCATCAGGAGTACTGGGGCTTGGTGGGGCTGTTGGAGAAGTAACACACCCTGCCCTGGGTCCTTCACCGTCCTCTGTGTGCTGTGTCCATGTGAACTTTCACAGTTCTGTCCCTTGGGCTTGGTGCAACACTGTGGAGGAACCCCTAGAAATCCCAGTGCTGGCTGTTCTTGGTCAGGAGACCAGAGGAGCCAGACCCTACTGCACAGGCTTCTCTGTAGGCAGCGCAGGAGAGGGATGGGGATCGCTGTGCTGGATGTCACTGTGAACTGGCACCCTTGTCTTCATGCTAGTTCGTGCAGCACTCTGGTATGAAAGGATTAAGCTGCCTGCTTCGGCCAAACTCAGCAGGATACCTGAGTGGGATTCATTGTGAGCAGGGATTGGATAAGGGAGGGAGTGGTCAGGGGAGGGGATGGCTCTTGGTTCAGGGGTCCCAGCTCTCCTCACCCAGCAGTGTTTGGGTGCAGGTTGGCATTGCCCCTAACACTGGTTTAGTGCTCCTAACACTGCTGGCCTACTCGGGGAGTCCCACCCCACGCTCCCCCGGCACACCTACACCGCACGCAAGGCTGAGGGGACAAACAGGGGAGGGAGGCTGTGTTCTGCTGCCTCAGAGAGCGGGCCTGGCTTGCCTGATGTGGGAAAGCCACAGCAGGAGGGACAGGAGCATCCCCTCTGGCAGCAGCAGGGTCTCAGGTCAATTTTAACCAGAGAGTGCGTCTGGTTTAAGATGGGGCTTGGGGCTGCATTAGGCCATCCCTCACTGGCATGCTGCAGGTATGTCCCTACACAGCCAGGCTGTACCCACAAACTCAGTGATTCCCCAAAATTGCTTCTTTGGATGTTTCTGTCTCTTGTTGCACACAGTCCCATATCCAGTTCACCACTGCCTTGCACACAGGAACACCCAGAGTGAGAGCCAGAATGAGAGTGAGCACGCACCAGCACTAGTGCTCCAAGCACAAGATGATGCCAACTCCGAATCCCTCCCACCCCTGTGCCATGTGCTACAGCCTGTGTCTGACAGTGGGGCCCAGCAGAGCTTCTTCCTGGTTCTGGAAAGAGTCGGGGCAGGGGATAGTGAGACTCTTGCTTGTCACCCCCAACCAAAGTCTGTGAGGAGGCAGCTGCTCATTTCTAGCACTTCCCTCTGGCCGTGCCGCCCATCCCCTCTCCCCTGCTGCACAGAGGGATGTGGAGACAGACGTCTCTGTCAGAGTGGAGCGGGCTTGGCTTGCTGGAAACGAGTGGGAATTTGATTATGGTGCTCTGCAGAGCAGGGCTAACACGATTAAAAGGCCAGCAGGCAGGACTCGGAGGAAGGAGATCCCCTCTCTGTCCCTTTCTCCCTGCTCTGGAAGCTCTCCTTTACTTCTTCCTCAGCCCTTGCGCTGCCCAGGCTGTCCTGGGACTTCACAAACATTCAGAGCCCAGATCTGAAGGCAAAAAGAAGAGAAGACAGCAGAGAGTTGGAACCATCTTCCCCAGGCCCCCTCAGGGCTCCTACCTCCCTCTTTCCAGCGCTCCTGCCAGCTCTCCCCTCTGGCCTGCTTGCTCTATGACCGAGCTCCCTTGCTATTTACATTACAGAGCAGCCCCCTCTGCTCCTCTCTGCGGGTTATATTTAGCTCCTTGGCACAGAACAGCCTGTGAGTTGCATTAGCTGCGTCCTATCTGCCAGCCGGGAACCGTGCTGAACAGCCGAGGTGCCTCGCATGTCCCAGCGGGGACTGGAGCTGCCTGGGGGGGCACACAGAGGGACACAGGACCCCCTCTTCCCACTGCTGGGGGCTCCCACAGGGCCCCCTCTTCCCGCTGCCAGAGGTGGCTGTGTGGAGTCCCCTGGTGCGTGGGCTGCTCCGGGCGCTACCTCCGGACGTCACCGCGAGCCCAAGGTCACGAGTCTGACACCTGGCACGTCCCCCGCCCCACAGACAGAGCCTGCGAGAGCTCAACAGGAGCTTTTGTGTGCTTGTGGTTTCCTTTCTGGGTAAACACCCCTCCGGGCTGGGTTGCTGGGAGCAGTGGCAGTGACAAAGGCCACTGCTGCAAGCATCACCCTGAAAGCAGTGATGAAATTGAGAGGGAGCCCACAGCTGCCCAGAATTTGCAGGGTGCTGCTGTGACCTGCCACCACTCGTCCCAGGCCTCTCTGGCTCCAGGTCGACTTCCCCTACAGCAAAGTTCTGCCAGCCTCTAGCTTGCCCTATTGCCGCTGGAGCTGCCCCACTCCGTGAGCCAGAGATGATCCTGCCCCACCACAAAACCTTGGCAGAGACACTCGGGGCAAGCAGGAGCTGACTTTGGACTCCCCTTGGCAGAAGTGACTGTCTGGGGATTGAGGCATATAACCCTGGCGTTTGCTCCGGGTTTGATGTGGGGACAGAGGGCATTGGGTCCTTCTGGCATTGCAGAGGCACCTCCCTACTGGGAGAATTGTCCCAGAATGTGCAAATCTGGTGCACAAGCCAGCATCATTAATAAGTTTGGCATGAAACTGCTACTCAAAGCCCTAAATATAACCTGAGTGCTGAGCTCTCTTCCACCCGCCCAAAGCGCCTCCATACACCGTGGCAGCTATTTATGGAAGGAACTTTATTTCCACGGGATTAATATCATTTCTGCTCATTTCAAAACCTTTATATAGCATCTTATGCCGCCTGCCCCTCCTGATGACTAATGGGTCCCAGCAGGAGCAGGCAGGTTGGCAGCAAGGGGGCTGGGGCCTGCAACCTTCAGCTGACATTGTGGATAACTGTGATGCCCACAGCCGTGGAGGAGGCCCTCCAAACTCTTTACCAGCATTCACTAAGTGTCCTCAGAGCTAGCCAGCACAGCAGGGGGATTTCTGTCAGTCTCCCAAGACTTCCCGTGCTGCGGGAGGGGCACATGAGGGAAGGTTAGCCCACCTCTGGGTGACAGCTCCATCGCCACCTGACCTGCCTGAGGAAGCAGCCAGACCTGAAACTACGTGGGTGTCACAGGGCAGGACAAGCAGATTTCTACCCCGAGACACTTCCTCTCCCATTTCTCCTTCCCTTTGCTTGGCTGTCCAAAAGACAGGATGGAGGAAGCAGCTCATCCCAAGCACCATTTCTTCCTTTGCTTCTGGCCTGGAGGTTGCTTCTGCATTCCCTCCAACCTCCAGAACCTTCTGTTCTCCCATCTGCAAAGCCTGCATTAGACAGGGCAAAGTCCCTTGCAAAGAAACCCCCTGTGAGGGCTGTGTAAATCAGAGGCGCTCTGTGTAAGGTCAGCTCAGGCTGGAGCATGTCAACTGAGCCACCTGCTTGGGGTGGGATGGGCAGGGTGTATAAAATCCCTAGCAACCTTGGATAATTCTGGAACAAATTCAGGCTGATAATTTAGGTTGCAATATGGTCCTTTTTTCCCTGGGGTGGCTGGAAAATTGCAGCTGGCTAATCTGTTTGCAAAATGCACTGTGCACATCTGGAGAAGACAGCTAAGAGGAGAAAATCCTGCTCTGCTGGGCACAGTAATTCCTCACCCTCTGTGCCATCAGGGCAGAGACCCCCCCAGCTCTCTCTGGTGCCTCAGTGATGCAGCCCTGGGTAGAGAAAGGCCCAGAGGGATGCACATTGCCCCAGCTCATGGCAAGGCTCGGGGACACAGGGCACCTGGGGAGGTCTCTGCCAGCCCGGCTCCTGTTTGCCACCCACCACACAAATAACAAGTGCCGGGGATGAGTCAGCTCCAGGGCCCCTCCTGCTCTGCAGGCACTAATAAGGTTTCCCATTAGTTCCCATTACTGCAGTATTAGAGAGCAATTTGCTCACAGCTTGCACTGAAGCCATTGCAAGTGGGGGGAAAGGGCTGCTGTGTATGTGGGAGTGCAGACAAGGGGTGACCGACATCTTCCGCCCAAAATCTTCCCCCAGCAGAGCTCTGCACCTCAGGCTCTCCAAGGCCCAGACCAGAGGCAGGAGAGCTCACCCAGCCTCTGTCTGCCATGGCAGTGGGCATGGCACCAGGATCTCCCACATCAGTTTTCCACCTGCTCGTAAGCTATGTGGCACTTGCTGAGCATGGCGTGACATTGTGACATGGAGCTCAGAAGGACACAGACATCTCTGTGGCAAGCCAGCTCTGGGGAATGGTGAGAAGGCAGCTCCTGCTTTCTCCCCTCTTCTCAGTCCCAGACTCTCACAGCAGTCGAGGGTCAGTCCTGCAGTGCTCATGTTTAGTCTGGGCAGGTGCAGGGTCAAAGGATTTCTCCTCACTTACACCTGAGAGCCATTCTGCAAAGATGGGGGGTAGTAAATCATGGAAGGGCTTAAACACCCTTCTAGCAAAAGAAAGGACAGGGTGGGACACCAGACCTTATTGTTGTGATGGAAGAATAGAGCTGGAGTCCTGGAGATGCTGGCCCAAGCAGGATTTCAGACATTATGGTTGGAGTTGGGAATAGGAGCTCACCTGAGGATCACCAGGCAGTGGCTGCCACAGCCCCCATGAGAGCTATGAGAACCACTCTTCACCTCTGCCAGGTACAGGAATTGCAACAGAAGAGTCACACCAAAAGCCAGACCAGATCTCCTCTTGCTGCAAGATACTCCCAAAAGGCCCAGACCGCTGCCTAGGAGGCATCACAGCCCCGGGATGGGAAGGGAGAGTTGGGTAGAAGGAAAATGAGGGGAGTCTGTAAAGGTGATAAAGAGACTGCCACCCCAGAGGGGGCTGTTCCACGTGGTGGGAGGGACTGGACTAATGGTTGCCTTGTCTCTGTGCTGAGATGGTTTCTGGTGGGAATGTGCTGGTGGCCGGTGGAAAGAGCCAACCCTGACCCCATGGGAGGGAGATGCCTCAGCGACAGGCCCCTCCAGTGCCCCAGCGCAGCCCTGACGCTTGGGGACCCAGGTGTTCCTACCTGTAGGAGACCTGTTTTCTGATGGCCAAGTGCAGGAACTGCTCCTCCACCTCCGCCACCGCCACTGCCCCTCTCGTCTCCTCCCAGGCTGGATCCACGCTGCAGAGGCCCAAGCGTTGTGCTCGCCCAGTGCTCTCTGTATCTGCTGCTCCCCGGAGGCTTGCTGTGGCTCCCCTGGCCACCCCACCATCACTCCTGGCAGGGGAGAAGTCTCTCCAGTTCCCGGGACCTTCAGCCATGCTGGAGTGAGGTGTCTTTCTAGGCGAGGAGTCCCGCTCTGCCTCCAGAACTTCTTGGGCAGCCCGGTCTTGTCCCACAAGGTTTCACAGTGCTGCTCCGCTTCGCCTCCCCAGGGCTGCGGGACAATCCCAGCAAGGCTTAACTCCCCGAGGGAGCACGAGCACGAGAAAAAACAGTCTCCAACTTCTTGCAGTGGTATTTATTGGCCTCTTGATAGCAGCTTGAGTAGCTCAGACGCAGCAGCTCAGCCTCCTGCCGTCTCTACTGCCCTGCCACTCTGAAGCGGAGGAATATCTGACACACGCCCGGAGATGTTGGTGCTGCTCCTCGGAGGTGCTGGCACCGTGAGAGCAGCGGGGAGGGAGTGGGGAACACAGCGTTCGCTGGAAAAGCACAGTCCAGGGGTAGCGATGCTTGCAAGTGAGCGGAAAAGAGCTGGGGTTGCCTTCTGCGAGGTCCCTCTGGAGCCAGGCACGTCCGTCACTATCCCCGGCAGCAGCAGCTGAGCAGGAGCAGCAGCGAAAGGTAGGCAGCCAGGAAAGTGCCTGTGCACAAAGCCTGGAGCAGCTCTCAAAAGACAAAGCAGAAAGTGATCATGAGTGTGTGCTGTGTGCGTGGGGAGGGGGCTGCGGGGAGCTGCATCCAGCAGGCAGCCTGGTGTCACCTTAGAGACACTTGAAACTGGCACTTAACTCTTTGGAGTCTGGGCCAGCAGAGGAGGCTGACAACCCAGCTGCCCCTCTGCCTGCAGTCCAGCTGGCACCTGCCTGCCTGCGAGGGCTGCTCAGGGAGCTGGGTCTCGGCCACTTGTCTAAAGCAGACCTGCTGTCAGGTGAAGTCAGGTACCCTGGAAAACTGCATGGCAGCAGCAGCCCCAGCAGAGCAAAGAACCTGCTGTTGTGTCATCATCCGACATGGATGGCATCTGTCCAGGGACAGGGTCCCCAGCTGTGGGCAGTGGTACTCATCTGAGCAGAGGCATTGCTGGTGCATGGCCTCTGTCCTTCCAGCTGGCTCACTCAGCTCCTTACCACTTAGGAGGCTACATTATTCCTGATTTTTCCTTACTCCAGTAAATTTTTCTCCAATCTTGGCATCCAGAGGTAGAAATGACCTTCTGTTTTCTGTCCACATCCATCAGAAAAGTTGCATCATTTATTTGTCCCAAGCAACGACTGGACTTTGTGATCCCAGTCCCAGCCCACTCTGGTGCTGTGGGTGTTCACTGGGGTAAGAGATCCTTACAGAGCTCCCATATGTGCCTGATTTGTTCTGTCTCAGATCCACATGCTGTGCCTTTACCTGCTAGGCCCTGGAAAATTCAAACTTTGTGTCCGTAAGAGCCATCCCCTGTGTCATGGCAAGGTCCTACACTCATGTATTGCATGAGGAGCTCATTGCAGTCACCTGTAATCCCAGTGTTTTCCCATGAAAGTCTAGCATCATGGGAGCAGGAACCCATCCTCAGCCTGCTCTGACTGTTGTATCACCTTGGGAGTCGCCTGGAGCATCTCACCCCTCGTGCCAGCACTCTCCATCAGGTCCATATGGCCCCATGGCACCTCTGCTGCAGGGTGCTGTGGAGCAGCACATTCCCATGCCACTCTTGGCCCCAACCTGAGAAGCAGCAAGGGCTGAGAAAGTGCTGTGGCTTTTCCTGATAACCACAGCCCACTGGCACCTGCAGTTCAAGTTACCGAACCCTTGTCTGGCCCTGAAAGTCACAATGACATCTCTTTCTGGCTGCGCCTCTGGGGGGATTTGTTTCTCTCAGGGGCACAGCAGCCCCCAAGCCCACTCCCCCACAGAATCGTGACTGGCAGGGAGCCCCCACCCTCCTCGCTGTGTGACTCAGCCCCTCCAGCCCCCACAGGGGTTTTGTTCTCCTTGAAAGCTGGAGAGCTGCTGGGTGAGCCCTCCCCCAGCAGCGCTGTGCACAAGCACAGCTGGAGCTGGGGAAGCAGCTTCACCCTCACTTGCAGGGACAGAGACCTGCCTGGCAACTTCCAGTCCTCCCTGCATGGGTGCATGGCCCCGCTCCATGTCCTCCTGCTGCCCACAGAGGCTGGGAGCAGGCTGTGGAAAGGGAGAAGCAACGAGTGCCCAGTGGCACCTGCTCTTCTCACCACCCACAGTGGGCTCTTCCAGGCCTAGGGAGCCTCTGTTGCCATGGACTACAGGAAACACTTTCACCTGTGCCAGCTGGGCTGCCGGGGCAGGACAAAGACGGGATGCCCAGAGGAGCTACAGGGCATGCAGAAGGCTTGTCCACTCTTGCTCCCAGGGAATTTTGGGAAACATCTATCTTGTCTTTTATGGTTAAAGAGGTTCGTGGCCACTGGGCTGAGGAGGTGGATGGCCAGTCAGGGATGGATACAAATAGGAAGCTGGGTGAAAGCAGGGTCCAGACTTCCAGGTAGGAAGGAAGGGAGAGCATTTCTCACTGGTGGACATGTCAATCCCAAAGGAAAGGAGCTTCAGGGTGAGAAGCAGAGGCCCTTATTGCAGGCACAGCAGAGCCCAGAACTAGCAGTGCCTTTGGTCAAGTAAGAGTAAAGGGCTGGACAGTAGGTGCCTCCTGCACTCCCAAGGGGCCTGATCTTGCTCCACAGAAACCCCCTCTGTGGGGAGGAGCTGCCAACAGAGGATTTCTACCTTTCTACCCACATGCTAGATTGTATGGCTGTCACACAGGCAGGGCAGGCCAGATTTTGTTTGTCTGGAGGAGATATCACAGGGTATGCCTGCATGAGGGGATGTAATGGGTTGCACATGTTCCTGCACCTCTCTCGCTCACCTGACTCTGCTGGATGTTTCATGTTTCTGTCATGAACGGGGTCACCCTTCACCTGGAGCTCCCTGAGGACTTGGGAAGAGCAGGCAGATGCTGCCTGAGGATGATGGAGCTGGACAGTAGGATTGGGTCAGTCCTGTCCTCCTGGCACCCTTCAGCTGAGCCAGCTCACCTGCTTACCTGGTGTTTACCTGCGTACCCGGGGGACACGGGCCTCTCCTGTGCCCTGGGCGGGGGTTTCCTTCTGTGTGGGCATGTGAGACAGTGCAGAGGCACATTGGTATTTACCATACAGACCCCGTCCTCGGTTTTGCAGGCATAGGCAGGATGTGAGCTTTACAGGAAGCAGCATTTCCAGCAAGTAAAGCTCTGTGAAGGAACAGTCGCTTTCCCTGGGCACAAGAAGAACTTCCAACCTGCTCACCTCTAAGCCTCATTTCAGCCACCAGATTAGAAAATCAACACAGATTTGTTGAGGCAGGCAGGGTCATTGCCCGTCCAGGTGCTATCACTGTTAACAAGCCTCCCAGCACCTGGGGGGTGTGAGGGGGTGCAACTGCCCCATTTTCCCCAGAAGGTGTCCAAAAGCCCAGGCTTCTTGCCTGGTAGCAGGACCAAAGCCTGTTTATCCCATGATGGATATGTGAGACAACTGCTAGCACATTCCCAAAAGGAGCAGCAAAAGGGATCATACTAGGCTTGGAGAGCATGGATACTCTCCTGAGAGCCCAAACAGCACATGTCCTTCTGTAACAAACAGAACATACCCACCAGGCTGCTACCACACACTGCCAGTGACCCTCTTGGCAGCAGCAAACCACAAAATATAAGTATTTTCTCCTTTTTTTGTTGCTGTTGTTTTTAATTGGCCTGGTAACAGAACAATTGGGAATAATTTTTCTCTGAAAAATGAAGTCCATGTCCTGTTAGCATTTTGTTTTGTTCAGGGCTTGTATGAATTGACAGTGCAGAGGCTTCTGAGAAATGTGACCCTGAATGGGCAGAAGCCCAGCTGGTTGTGGCAGAGCTCAGCTGGGGCACTTGAAGCAGACCAAGCACAACTGAGTGAGGCTGAAGGTGGCTTGTAAAAAAGGTGACTCTTGCTTTGTTAATTCTCTCAATCTGCTCTAATTAGTTGCTGTAGCCAAATTGGTAGGTGTGATTGGCCGGTGCATTTTGGGAGGCATAGCAGGGATCAAAAGATCCTAATGTGCCTGCTTTGAGCAGCTCACAGATATCTGCTAGACTGCAGAATTAGGAGGATTTGTCAAGATTAAGGGAAATTTTCTCATGATGGAAGGGTTCTGATTGGTCTGGCCACATTAAAGGAGCCAAAGCCTGAGAACTCATCCTTTTCAGAGCTTCCCTCTTGCACCTGTTTTGGAGTGTGCGTGAAGGGTGCAGGCCAAAATCTGCCCGGAAGGCAATTCCCAAAGAGCTGTGTGAAGTTACACAGGGCTGAGCAAAGCAGGGCTGAGCCATTCCTTTGGGTGAAATCTGATGAGTGCAGGGAGCAGCCGCACCCATAGTGGGGGAAGGTGCATCGTACTGCCGCAGGATTAGGAGGCTGCTTTTGGAGGAGGTGCTGCAGGGAAAACATCAGATTCTCAGCTCACAACTAGTTCTGGCCCAGGAAAAAACTGCAGGGCAAGGTCAGGCATTTCCTTGCCTTGGTGGGTGGGCAGGGGAAGGGAGCTCTGCATGGGAGGGAGCTCTGCAAAACCATGTCAGACTAACCTGCCACGGATTGCACATCAAACTCTCTCTTGGCAGTGCAGACCTGGCTCAGAAGAGAGAGCTCCCGTCTCTCCCAGGCGCTGGTCAGTGGCCAGCTCAGTCAAAACAGCAAGGCAACAGCTTTATTCCCCTCCACAAAGAAATTATGATCTGCAGAAAGAGACCTTTGTAAGCCCCAAGCTTCACGTTCCGCAGTGTCAGTCCTGCTGTACCAGCCCAGCTGGAGGTGGGAGATGAAGACACCTTACAGCACCTCTGAAAGGAGCTCCTGCTAGGGCTGCCTTCCAGACATGGAGGGCTGACCGCGAGGCGTTGCTTCAATGGCCAAATTTTAATGAACACACTTGAAGCTTGCTAGGAAATGAAAATTTGTTTTCTCAACCCCCTGTTGCTTTGTGTTTCACACAAAATCAGGACAAAACCTATCAGTTTTCACAGATGTAAATGGACTGTCAGAGGTACAGGCTGACAGACAGCCAGGACCCAGGTCATTGCCCATTTGAATGCAATTGCTCTGCTTTTACAGTTAATGAAAAGACTTAGGTATTTTTTCAGACAGGATAGGACCATCATGCTATGAGCTACAGACTCCTGCAAAGCCTCTTCACTGAAGTAGCTCTTTGCTCCTCATATACTTTCTTCCACGATCTTCCTTCTTCCAAGAGGATGACAGTGGTATTTCGAGGGGAGAGGAAACTGAAGCAGAAGAGTTCTGACTTGTTCAGAACTGCAGAAGAAATGACAATGACAGTGCTGCTGGAAATAAAACATGCAAGTTTGTTTCTAGCCCCTGACATGGAGCATGAAATCCCAGTCCTGAACCAATTTTGCACATGGCCAGGGAACGGGAGAGGGAGCAGGATGTGAGGAGCTGTGCACGTGGGCTGGCATGATAACCATGCCTCAATGAAAGCACCTGTCAACCCAGGGCTGATGCTGCATCTTTTTATTTTATTTTTATTTTGCTTCATAAAGCAAATGCAGAGCAAGTGATAGAAGGAGGAGAAAGGGTGGCTTGAAAACAAAACAAAACAAAACAAAAATCACAAAAAATCTAAGAGGGAAGAAGCAGCTGCTGGAGTATAAGTAGAAAGTGAGCTGCTACAAGAAAGAAGTTCATAGATGCCAAGCCCGCACTAATTCTTAATAAAATACAATACTGAAAATAGGATCTGAGAGTCTCCAAAATACAATATCTTAAGGGATCGGCAATAATACAAAATAAGTTTCATTATGTACAAACGAGTTCTGCTCTTGATCTCTGTACAACGGTGGGAGTGGGAGGCACGGGGACATGCTCAGTGGGAGTGTTGGGGTGGAGGAGGCTGTGCTTGGACCCGGCAGTGGTTCTGTGAGCTGGGGTGGAGGTGGAGGATGGGGAATGCAGTGGTATCTGGTGACCAGTGGGTCCTGTGGGGAGAGCAGAGCAATGCTGAAAATCTCTTCATCACCCCACTGGCCACGCACACACGATTGCAGCCAGCTGTGTCCAAATTTTCCTAAATGACTTGGAGGGGCAAAACCAATTTTCAATAGGGAGAAAAGAAGGATGTGAGGGCACTTCCTGCACCTCTCTCAGTCCTTGAGCAAGAGCCATCCCATCCTTCCTCTACAGGGAGCCTTCTCCACTTCCAGCCTGGGGCAGGAGGAGAGGCTGGGGCAGTGCAGAGTGAGTCCAAGGTGCTTGATGAGAAACAAGCAGAAGGGGAGCCTGCTGTGAGACCTGGCACAGTGCACAGGGACTCCCGTGTGCCACATCCCAGATCTCCGACACTCGTGTCCCACATTGTCCTTCCATCAAATGGCAGCTGAGGGAATGGAGTGAGGAGACACTTTTGCCTCTCTGCAGGACTTTTGCTGGAGAGGAAGCAGGGTCAGAAATGGGTGTCTGGGTGCTGAAGAGGATGGCATAGGCTTGAGATGATGTCACTTCAACACCAAACTTGGCAAGTCTGGCCTGAGAGGTGGTATAGCAAGAGTTTACTATCTTTGCTTATCAGCATTTAGAAAGAAGAGGTCTAAAACTGTCTTTGGTGGCCCTGGCCAATTCCAACATATCACCTCTTTCCTGACAGATGTACCTGTCTCCAGAAATGCCAGCATGTCCTCAGTGGCTTTCACAACACTATTGTGCACACAGAGGATGTGAGGGGAATGATGGCCAATCTGACAGCCCTCCCATGGGGTGTAGGGCTCTCCTTGATGGTGCCTAGGAAGAGCCCCGGAGGCATGAAGCAGAACCAGGGATGAAGAGCTGGGATGGGGGTTGGGTTATGGCAATGTGTTTTTCTCACTCACTCTTAAAGGGGGAGGCCACTGACCTGGTGAGCACTGCACTGTAGGGCCCAAGCTGGGAACAGAAAGAGAAATACCACCCCTGCCATTTTAGGGGTGCTAAGGGTGGGGAGAAGTAGGTTGTGAGGGAAAGTTGTTCTCTCTTTCAGAGCTCTGGTTACCCAGAAGCTGCTGGCTAGTTTTTATGCTGATTTATCTGTCTGGGATCTCTCTCCCCCACTCCGTTTGTGTGCAGATCTTTGCAGATAGTTGGTGTTGAAGTTACGTAGGCAGGTCCATCAAGAGAAAACTAGAGCAAGGAAGAACTAGGTTTTCTCTCAATGGAAGCAAACTATACTAACATATGGAGGGCAAGGAATGAGCTCAAACTCTCCTGAGCCATCTCTCCAGCACCAGCATCACCCACTCCTAAAACCCTCAGTCAGGACTAAAATCCTGCAGTAAATCCAGCACTTTCTCTCTCCTTCAGGTGCATCTGATGTAGCCAAGGGGTACACATGTGGGGACAGCCCCCTTGGTCTGGAGGCTTTGGGGAGTGAGCTGAGTAGTTTGTGGGCTTCCCCTGATCTCCCTCCTCTCCAAGTTGAGCCCACATCCATAGGGTAGTGCTCATTTAAGCAGGAGGTAAGGCCAGAGAAAGAGGAGTCTCAGGGCTTCTCCAGACACTTATTGCTGGTTCTGGCAGTCCTGTGACTCCCCTCAGAGAGATCAGCACTAATGGGGACAATGGGGAAGGGGAGGAGCTGAACCCAAGGCCATTTTAGGAGCGTCTAAATGCAGTGTCCTCTCCTGCCAAATCCCCTCAGTTGCTTGGTGAGGAGGGAATCCTGCAATCAGACAGATGAGGCCTTGAGGTCCAGCAGCTGCTACAAGAATTCAGTTGTCTCACTGGAGCTTGTCTCCCTGAGAAAAAGAAAAGACAAGGCATCAGTCAAAGTTCATTGTGGCCTCCTATGCAAATTCACCTCTCTGTGTGCCCAGATAGTTTGCTCTGACCAGGATGAACTCCTTCCCCAGGAACACAAACTAAATGGAACACAAACCTGGGACCACATGAGTCATCCAGCCCTCCACATCTTCATGCAAGTGTGACACTGCTTTATGGACAAACTTTTGCACTTGAAAATAAACTTGTTCTTATGCTCCCTGCCAGCACTGGCCTCCTCCAGCCACTGCTCTTAGCTGACTGTCTGTCCCAGGCAGCTCAGCTGTCCTTAGCTGGCAACAGAGGGGATGGACATGCCTGCTGCTTACCCCCAGACACCATGCTGTGTTTTGGGCTCAGAAGGAGGCCCCCCCTGCTTACCTCTCACGGAATTGCTCTTTGAGGTGGCTGAGAGTTGGGTCAGTTCGGTTCTGGTCAGGACCCCCCTGGGTTTTGCTCAAATATTTAGCCGTCTCATGTGTCCTGGCCAGATGAGGCCTTTCCTCCTCAGACTGCCTCTTCTTGGCCTCCCACCCCTCAGGATGGTCCATGGTTAGGAAGGAGCTGTAGCTCTCTTCTAAGGAGCCAGCACCCTCATCGTAGAAAAGGAGGCTCCGTGACTGAACTGGAAAACAGGAGAGCGTTGGTTAACAATGAGGACAAGGTCACTTGCAGTGGGTGTGGGTCATGATGGTGGTTTCAGCACATGCTCACCCAGTCTTGCCACGTGTAACTGTGCAGGATACCCTCCTCCCCCTAGCTTCATGAAGCAAATGCCTCCCTGGACACACAGCCTCTCCAAAAGACAACCAGTCTGCCCTGGGACTTTTCCCTCATGTTCCTTCTTTTGACACTCGTCATGTTTTGGGACAATGGCTAGCACAGAATGACAACAGGCCCAACAAGGAGCTGGTTATGGAGTTTGTACCATGACAGATTAGGAGCCTTCCCTTGCCACAGTCCCAGCATATGGGTAGGCACAGAGGTGAGGATGCTATGCCTGACCAGGGAGAAGAGCTGGAAATGGTTTGACAAATTGAAATAGAGGAACCATGTTAGACTCACTCTTACTAGTTGTGTAAATGTCTGGTGCTGGTGTTGCTTTCACTGTCTGTGATGCTGAAGAGAATTCAGGGAGACAGGGCATCAGGGATCCCAGGATCAGAACGAAGCAGAGTGCCAGAACCTAGAAAGGAAATCAGCACAGAGTCAGTGCCACTGGCCATGAAGAAACACTCCCCCCACAGCACAACAACATGAGGCTGTGTAAGAAGATCTGGTCAGACTGATAGCTAGATACCTGTGGTCCCACAGACAGGGAAGGGGCTTGTTGTGCTAATCTCTGTTGCAAATTCAAGAAGGAAAGTCAGAACTTCCTCTTGTTGCTTTATTTGGAGTATTTCTGGTTCAATTGTGAGAACTTGCCTGTCCTACTGAGGAGAGAGAGTGGAAGGCATAGCTGAGAAACAAGTTGAAAAAAAGGGAGACTCAACAGAAGGGACAAACTCTTGACCAAAAGGAGCCTGACCATTGGCTTGGCAGGAACTGCTGTGAGCTGTAAAGAAAACAAGCCCACTGGGAGAAATCTGTGAGGTGCTGCACACAGAGCAATGTGAAGCTACTACCCATGCAAGGACAGAAATGACAGCAGAACTGCAGTTGCCTAATACCTGATAGTAAAGATGCAAAAATCTAGGAAATGGTTAAATTTATGCTTGATGTGTAGATATGCAGGACCATGCAGTGCCTTCTGCTATCAGGCAGACCAGTCAGAGCTACTAGGCAGTGATAACAGAGGAGAGGTATGTGAAATCTCCCCTGAAATCCCCCTCGGGTAGGTCTGGAGCTATCTGGAAATTCTGCCATAACAGTAAAGGTTCAGAGTGAAATGTCAGTGCTGATTGTAAGGGACTCTATAGAGCTTAGGGAATTGCCAGTACAGAGCAAGAAGGCACACATGGGAAATGGTACACAGCCAAATTATTGAACACTCATGCACCATGCATGGTCTGCTGCCAGCCCAGTGCTCAGACTGAGCAGCCAAAGAGGTGATGCACCTGTTGGTGATTTCTACTACCTGTGTATAAACTAGCAAATTTGACCGGCGTGGATGCCTGTGGGGATATCCAGCAACTGCTTGGCTGCTCTTCAGAAGCCCCCTATTTTGGAATAGCTGTGCCTAAGTAATGCACAGAAGCTGGTACATCAAGGTAATTTTGACCACCAGTGGATTCCAGGAGATGCGGAAGATGAAATAGTAACATGGGGATACTATGTTATGTAAAGAAGGATTTTAATAGTCCAGACTCATCATGGCTGGTTTTAAAGTAAGGACATTAAATGAAGGCAGCATAGATGCTGTCTAAGCATGTCATACCAGGCACATGAATTTAGAATCCTTATTCAACAAAAACGGAGGAAAAAAATAAATTCTGAATGGATGTTGCTTGGAATTATCACAGCCAAACATACAACTTGGAGAAAAGGGAGCCAGCCCTCTAAAATCTGTTCTTCCTTCTATAAGAAAACAGGCTTTTTGGGCTGAGAAAGAGCAGTATACTTAACATCTTGCTTTAACATGGCTTTCAGCTGGGGTTTTGCAAAACAGCACTGTTTTTACTGTTTTATTTCAGGTTAACTCTGATGCTCCGATTCATGTCTAGTTCAAACTCTACAATACTTCATCACAGTAACTCTTGGCTTGATTCTGAGTAACATTTATGTCACAGCTTTTGACCATCTCATTATTTGACCTCTTAAAATTGAGGGGAGTTAAGCTAAAGAAGACTACTGCAAAACCATTTGGAAAGGTGGAGGCAAAATTGATAATAATAAAAAAAAAGACATACTGAGAGTGTATTTATGAAAGGGCTCACTGTCAAACTGTGAGGAAGTAGCAGATGGAGTTGCAAGAGATCTGTTACAGATCTGGCAAGATTCAGCGTCTTTTTTAAGCTTGACTTAAATGATGGACTGGATCAAATCTGCAGATGGGAGAGACTACAAGCAGACTGGTTTTTGGTCAGGATTCAAATTTGGAACAATCTTGACCATAGGAAGAAGTAGTCCAAGAGAACAGTGGGAAGATCTATACAGACAAATGTGGAGACCTGCTGAGAGCTCTGAGGTAGCAGGAGTGATTAACAGGGGAAATACATCAGTGGCTTCATGTTTCAGCTGTTCTACAGAAGAGGCTCTGGGAGTTAAACTGGTTGGTCCAGGTCAGTGTCACTTTGCAAAGGGCAAATCTCAGCCCAAGCATTATGAATGGGCTTTCTGGCTGGACTTGTACTGGCCTTCAGGTGGAACACTGTGCCCAGCTTTGGGCCCTGTACTTCCAAGAAGATGCAGGGCCATTGAAGAGAGTCTGGAAGATAGCGCTGGGAACAAGCAGCGATTCAGTGACTCAGCCTTCGAGGAGAGACTGAAGAAATCAGTGATTTAGCAGACCAGACTGAAAGGAGTTGCTCAAAAACAAGTTTTCAAATACATAAAATGCAGATGCACAAAGGAAGAAGAAACAGATCTTGTTTACAATGTGCAGAAGTTCTAATAGGCTTAAGCTGCTGCAAGGAAGATTGAGATGAGATAGCAAGAACAGGTAACATAGCACTGGAATGGTTTGCCTGAGGAGACTGAGGACTGCTCAGCACTGGAGGCCTTCAAGAAGCGGCAGTACAAATATCCAGCAGCTATGACACAGGGCTAAAGAAGGGTAGCCTGCTCCACTCCCATGCTGCAAGACACAATGATTCTACATATCTGTCATGATAAGGAATGCTATATTTGAAAATGGAAAATGAGAACTCAGAGGCTTATGAAAGGAACTGGTCAAAGGTAGCAAAGCAAATTACAAATTCTTGAAATGCTTCAAAGCTAGGAACTCTGAGAGAGCGGGTGTGTGGGCTGGGATGCCTACAACAAAGGGAGTAGTAGCAAGGAGACATACGACATTGTTGGGAAGCTAAGTTAGATATTATATCAGCCTGTAGTGCAGGGGATGTCTGGAAGGCACCTCTTCTAGATTTGTTTATTCCAGGTAGTAGCACTGAAGAATTGCTGGAGCCAGGGGTGCTCTGATGAGCTGCTGCATTAAGGAGCAATGAGTCACTGGGCTCAGCTGGGTCACACCCAAAAATGTGCAAAGAACTTGGGAATGAAGACAGAGAGCAGGAAAAAAAAAAACAAAAAACAACAGTCATTAAAATCTGGTCTGACATGGGGGCAGCAGAGAGTAGCAAAAGGTTTAACAGATTTTGAAAGGAGGAAGTGCTTGAAATTACAGAGCAGGGGCTCTGGAACCAAGGAAACTCATTGAACCAGGACCAAAAAACAATCCCTCAGGACACTGAGGGTGCTGAGAAAGTGGGGCAAGTACCTCACCATCTGTTTGCATTTTGTGACTGCTAACAGTTCAGAAGCGATAACCAGATACAGATAACTAACTCTGACAAATTTGTCATGAGCAGCTACTGTGACAATCCTGCAAAGACATCACAAGGGTGATGATTATATTTTTACTCTGGATCAGAAAATTTCCCTCAGAGAGAAAAAAAAAAAAAAAAAGAAAAGAGAGAGATGAAGAATAAGCAATTGACTGTTTATGGCATGCCATAAAACTCCTCAATGAAGCCAATATTTATTAACCATGATCTTCCACTATGAGGCAAACAGGGATTACCAAAACAACAGATAATCCTGAATTATTATGGTCAGTCAAAAGGACAAAGAGAATTCCAGCTGGATTTAACAAAGCCTATGTGCAGGCATAGCAAGAACAGATGCCATTTCTTGCTGATAAACACAAGGTAATGCCCACTGGGATGAATACTTGGAGTGTTCATCTACCCTGCTGAGTTAAACATTCAACATTACCAGCTCAGCAAAAGAAAACTCTGCCCATTATGATGGAAACTCATTGAAGATTTTTGCTGAATGGCTAATAGCTAATGAAAAGCAAACAAAGTGCTTTTTTGCCCAAAGAAGAGGGCGGTGAAAATGCAGGAATTATTCCAATGTTGTTGCATGAACAACTGATGTATGTATGACACAGGGCCCAGCTCTGGTGACTATAACACAAAAGGAAAGAGCAGATGTAACTGACAACAGAGCTGGGCAGCAGGGAAGAGGGCAGAGACAGGCAATCAACAAAGCTGTCTGGAGAAGCATGGCCAATAAGGAAGATGGAAATGAAGCTTATACCATTAGACAGGTCCCAGTCTGCGTGGAAGCCATTTTATAAGGTCTGGAGACTTTCCCAGCTACCAGAGCCTGAAGCTTCTGTAACTGCTGGAGCAGAGTCCTGTGATAGGAAACAATGCATATCAAAACTTAATAAGGAGGTAGAAGCCAGTAAGTGAGCCAAGAATACCACTACCCGCTTCATATTGTACCTTGATTTTCCCTTCTTGTGAAAACGACTATCTCCCCTTTGCTGTATATTGCTTAAGTTCTCTGACCAAACAGGCTTGGGAAACAGGAAAACAAAAAAGGGTCTTATCAGTGGGTCCACCACCACCTTCACTGCACCTACCCACTATTCTGAATGACCCATTCATTTAGGACTCCTGGGTGCCTGAAAGCCCAGCCAGTCAATTCCCAAAGCAGTGGAGAGCCAGCGTACCATGAAAACCAAGCTCTGACATGGAGGCTGAACTTTGTAGACAGGTCAGACCTTTAGCACAGGCTTGCCTGTTCCCACTTCACTCAGAGACACATACTCTGAGGCTCGACCTGTGCCCCAAACTGTGATGGAGAGAGAAATAAGAAAGAGTTGTGATCCCCTTGAGCTTCTTCAGTCTTGGCAAATTCTGCAGAGGGATGTAGGCAAAGCCAAATCTTGAGTTCAGCAGTTAATTCATTCTCTGACTGCCCTGGTTGGAACACATGCTAAGGTCTCTCTGCCCCATTTAACTGTTCATGGGCATCTGCACACATAACACAAAGCAGTGGTAGGTGTTACCAAGAGCTACTGAACCCTTCACTGAGCTGGTGAAAGAATCTGCGATGAGGGAGACTACAGAGTGCACAGTTCCCTAGAATTGCATATTATTGAAATGGAGACTATTGCTGACTTTCCCTCTGGGAGCACTGACTGTTTTACACAAGCATGTTTGAGCTTTCATAAAATGCCAGGTCCTGGAACCAGGAGACTGCAGGAGAATCCCGGCTTTATCCCAGTCCAAACCCTGTTTTGCTCCCTGTACATGTGGAGAGAAGCACAGAGTGTTCCACTGGCAGTGCACAAAAACCAAACCCAATTAAAAAGAAAACAATGTGTATTTTAGGGAAAAAAAGTTAAAATCTCTTGCCTTTTAGGCCAGCCTCCTGATTTTCAGGAGGGGCTTATGCTTTTTCAGCAGCAGGGCTGCCCACAGTCCCAGAGGGGCCAGGGAGCAAGCTGTGCCCCATGCATGAGAGCAGCTGGGCAGCCGTATCTCTGTCAGACAGGAGACTTCTGGCTCCGCACAGCTCAGCCAGACCATCCCTGGCAGCTAGCCGTCCCAGCACCAGCGTCAGGCCTGGCAGCCAAGGCCACTGCACTGTGTCATGGATGGGAGGAGGGTGTGCAGTGGAGCCTCTGGGAGCACTCCACGAGTGATCATGGCAGCAGAGGAGTGGGTGAGGAACTCGCCTGTGGTTCTCCCCTTCAATTTGAGCTGCTATAAATGGGCCTACAGAGACACGCATCCTCTGCAATTTACCCCAGCTCTGACCCCTCTTACTGGGCACAACAGGTGTGAGCAAGGGCTCTCCTCTAGCTCCAGTTGCCCATCCGCACTGCAGGGTGGAAGTCTTCATTATTTGCTTCCAAGAAAGCAAACTTCCCTGGTGACTGGCTGACCAGCTCTGCGTATTAGAAGCACAAGTGCTCACCAGAGCTTTGAGTGAGGAAACCCAGAGCCTTGGGTGAGAGAACTCGGGGACTGTGGGAGCAAGCTTGCTCCTTTCACGTGGCAGTTGCAGCTGATGAGACACAAATTCTTTGGGTTTGCTTTGCCCAAAGGAGGCTGAGAAATGACTGGAATACCACGTGCACAAGGAATTGCCCTGGATTTGGTGGGAGTTGGGATCTCTATTTTTATTAGAAAAATGGGCTTTCTCTGTATTTACCAAGTCTGTTCAGCTTTCTCAAGAGAAACCTGAAACAGCCACCATATGCCCAGGGTCATGTATTTCTCTGAAGAGCCTAAAAGCAGAAACAGTGGGTCTGAGAGGCTGGTGTGAGGGGCCTCCTTTAATGCATCTGCCCTGGAGACAGACAGAGCCCTGGAGAGGAATGAAGAAGGCAGCATGAGCCCAAAGGATTGCAGGGAGAAGGACAAAGATATGGGAAACATGCCTTTCCTCCCTCCCCTCGCTGCGGAGTGTCCTGGCGTCCCAACACAAACATTCCAGGCTTGCTAACCAAACCCAGCTGCCTCGCTGCTGTCACGGGCTGAAAAGCAGCACCTCGCCAAGCAGCACCCGTCCAGGAGCTGGGGGAGCCTGCTTTTCTCTTCTCGTTCCCCTGCTCCAGCACTCCTGACTTCCCTTCCTACCCACCCTGCCCTACCCACAGAGGGTCAAGTCGAGCTCCTCTTACCTGTTTGCATTTTCTAAGGTCTCCACTTTTTTCCAGAGTTCATTGTTTTCTGTTGTGTATGTCTCTACCCTATGGGAATAAAACCCGTAGCTGGTTAGTCACAAAGGCCAGAGAGATTAAGACGATTCAGTCCTTGCTTTTTGTGTGGTATGGAGAGGCTCAGTGGCTTCAGTGGCATATATGGTCCTGAAATCAAATGTTACTTGGCCCAGCTGTTTGTAGCCAGCCCCAGGGATGGGGCTGCAGGTGGACAGTTACATGTGACAGTTCCCAGTCCAGGGCCTTATGAGGGCTGGGAGAGACAGGAGCACCTGGTCACAGCAGGTCAGGTCAGGACAGACACAAAGTTATGCAGATATTTCCGTCACTTCCAAACCCAAAAAGAAGCACGAAAAAGGAGGAGGGGGACAAATTCAAACCCCTCCCTGATAACCTGCCCTGGACTCTGCGCCCTGGCTGTGAAATCCAGGCCCTTCTGTGCAAACGCGGAGCCAACTCCGACTGCAGGCACTTGAGGGCAGCAGAGAACCTGCAGGCTCCTTCCCACGGCTTCCGACGGGAAAGTGGTTGGGCCGCAGCTGGGACACGGGAAGAGGAGTGCCTCCAGGTCGGGAGAAAGGCAAGCCAGAGACACAGCCTGATCCCGCTGGAGGTTTGCAGCACAGCCTTTGAACCAGGCGTTCCGTGCAAAAACTGGGCTTCCAGCAAAAGTGTCAAACTTAATGGGGAAGGGCCCAAATATAGGTTTTGACAAACCAGTTTTTAGTAAGCCAAACTGACCAAAGACGTGTTCTATTTAAAAAAAATAATAAAGTCACTGAATGCTGCTTTTGGTTCACATTTAAACCTGGCATTGTTTGAAAGCCATCTGTCATAGCAATGCTCTAGCGTAACAAACTGCTGAGTACATTCAGGCACCACAGCCACATCTGGGGAGAGGCCCCAGCACCAAACGCCCTGGACCTGCCCTTTGAGCGAGGTCAGCCAATTCCCCAGCCCTGGCTTGAAGGTCTCCATATGGGACACTAGCTGGAGGTGATGTGCTCTGATGCCTGGACATACCCATGCACACTGAGGTGCCTTGAATCATCTGCTTTAATTGAGCGTTTCTCAGCAACTAGAGAAGATAGCATCAGAGAGAAGAGTTAATTAAAGTTGGGTTTGGGGGTTGTTTTTTTCCATTTGCTGATCTCAAATGTTAGTAACTGGGAAGAAGATGGCAATTATACAGAAACATGAATTTGAGCCTGGATTCCAGCATTCTTCTTTGCCTGGGAATGCACATTAGGGGTTGCTAGTACAGGAGTTATTTTCTACCCAGTCAGTGTCATGTGACATCACCTTAGGCTTATGCTCGCCATGAATAGGAGAAAAACAAGGTTGCAAGGAGAAAAACAAAGCTAATGCAGAGAGTGAAAGTGGGAGAGAGAGGGGAATAACTGTAATGCAAGTTTTGTTCTTGATGTCAAGTGTTCGTGTGTCCATCTTTGTGGGAAGAGAGGGGGGAAATGCCATGCCCTCAGACAGCTTGCCACTTATGGGACAGACAAAATGGAAGCAACTTCTGGTGGGGGAACCCAAAATCCCACCTTGCTGGTAGCCAAAATGGCCTGTGTTTTGCAGGGGAGCAGCCAAATGAAGCAGTTGGAAACACAAAATTTCTTGACCAATCTTTATCCCGCAAGAGGATTTCTAGGAGGGAGGAGAGTAGGGGCAGGATCCCAAACCAAACTCCCGGGCAGCCAGCCTTGCAAGGAATCATATTTTTTTAGCAATTCAGAGACAAAACACTAGAAAGGGGGCCTGTGCATGGACAGGATTCTTGTTTCCAAAGTAAAACTGAGAAGAAGAAACTTACTTTTTCTCTAAACATTCCACATACTCTTTCTTCTTCCTGCGGCTCTCCTGAGCAGAGATCTGTGAGGAAGGTAGAGGGGAGTCAGTATCACAAGCCTCTAGACATTTCTTTGAGGCTCATGCATCTTGCTTGTTTCCTGCATGCACAGCATCCTAAAGGCAAATGGGCAGCTGCCTTCCAGTCTGCCATTCCTGCTGATCTCTAGGCCAAAACTGGGGGGATGGATGCTGTAGGTATGCAGCCTTCCTTGGCTTGCAGCCTGCAAGCATTTGTTGCATTATGCCCCTCGCTGCTGAGAGCATCTTTAGGGCAGCGTTCCACTCCTCTGACTCACGTGGGTATGTGCTGTGGCCACGGGGCTATTCTGCCTCAGGCCACTTGTGAGTCACTGGGTGATTAGTTCAGTCTCACCACTTCTCCCACAGGATGCTTTCTAATCCCAGTCTAAAGTCTCACAGCCTCTGCCTGGCTAGTGAACGCTCTGCATCACCCATCCTGCACCGTGCAATGCCTTTGGTTTCCCTGTCCTTGAAACAAGGCCTGAGCAGACCAGTTTGTCTGATCTGTGGACCCTATCCCATGCCCCACACTGCCAGGAGCTGGGTTGGAAGCCACACTTCCCAGATATGGCTGTATGCAGAGCATGCAAGCAGATATGCCCCTTGGCACAATTTTTGTGGGTTGGGAGGCTCATGCTAGTATACCAAAGGCATGATCCCACCTTTTCTGAGCTGTAGTGCAGCTGAGGAGGTGAGGGTAACTATAGCACTGGTCAGCTGAGGATGCTCTGTAATCATGGGAACTGCATGATTACATTTTTTGTAGTCACCTTGTTCTTGATTTTCCTCCTGACCCTTTTCAGTGCTTTCTCCTCTGCTTTGGTGAGGGGCAGCTTGGTAGGAATGGGGTAACCCTCTGCAATCAAGGTGCGCTTCTCCTCTTCAGTCAAGAGCAGTGGGCCAGAGGTTCCTTGTAACTTCTGAAACACACAAGAGAGCATCCATCAGTGCCAGCAAAGAGTTCTACCCCAGTGATCCTCCTTAAAGCCTTGCAGAGCAGCCAGAGGCTGTACACATCAGAACAGAATACACTGCTGTCCACTGACACAAAACAGGTGCAGGGCAGTGCTCTTTCCTACTCTCAACCTGATCCTGGGGGCACAGCTCAGCAACTCCCTTTCTCCTTTACTTGGGAGGGAATCTGTTTCTTCACAGTGAAGCTGGCTACATACTTGCACTGCAGGACCCTGCCAACAAACTTATGGGCAACAGTTAAAATGGTCTGGCTATGGGAATTCTCAGTAATTCCTCTCTCTCATTAGCTTTCTCAGAGAGTCCTCTTAGTGCATAGACCACTTCCCAAAGTATGGATGAAAGACAGCACCTGCTAAAACAAGGTAGCTGCTGGTAGATATGCAAGATTCATCGTGCCTCTTCTCACTCTTGTTAGCACTTCTTGTCCCCACATCCTGTTCCTAAGACATCACATTGCCTTGACAGAACATTTCAGCTTGGAGACCTTAGCAAGGGCAGGAACCTCCACATAAGCCTTGGAAATCCTACAAACCCCTCTGAGCAGCAAGGAGCCCTGTGTCCTAGCCCTGTTGCCTCCTTACATGTGGTGCTGTGAGGAGAGGCGAGGAGGAGATGGCAGTAGAAGAGCGAGCAGCAGGCCGGGCTGGGCTGGAGGGAGGCAGGGACCGAGGGCTCTGAGATCCATCACTGTCACTGCCATGGCTGCTAGGTGGAGTTGGAGGCATCTGCACCAGGTCATCTACTGAGGAATAAGGAGATCAAATCAACGGCGCTCACAGCAGCCTGTTGGTACAGGTGTAGGGCCCTGCCATAACACAGGGCTGAAAGGAGAGGGTGATGAGTTTCACAAGATGGGGTGAGTCTGAGAAAAAGGCTTGACTGAGAGCTGCCCAAGACAGAGCTTAGACTGACCTCAAATGTACTAAACTAGGAACTGCAGAGGAGCTGGCAGGGCTTTGCCAAGGAACTGAAGGTATTTACAAAGCAATAAGGTACTCCAGTGTCAACCAAAATGAAGTAAAAAGCCCGTGATGTTTTGCTCCATAGCCTGTTCACAAATACAGGAAGCTCTGTGAGAGCAAAGCTCTTCCAAAAGCACTGCAGGGCTCACACACTTGCCAGCACACTTGATCCAAGGGGGCTCCAGGCACTCAGTTGGTTTCCAAGCACTTGAAAACTGTCCCCACTTTGTACTGGAGAGCCCTAGGGGCCTTAATGGAGGTGGGAATATGCCTAAGGAATGTCTCTCTGCGGCAGTGGGAGTTCCCATAGTGCTTTCATTTGTGCATCGGCAGATTTTCAGATGCTTGGGTTTCTTTCAAATTAAACTGGATCCTGAATTTCCTGACTTTCAGATGGTTATTTTTGGATAGCTCTACAGTCTCTCTGAGGATTTTAAAGGCACTCTTGCATATTTCCAACTCTGAAGTAGCCTGTTTTGCCTGGGAGTCCCTGTCTGAACAATTTTGTGTGTGGCTGCTGATGCAGACACTGATCTGAGTTAGATCAGCGCAGTGCCCACTCCTCTTTTGTTTTCTGCCCAGTGCTCCCTTATGCACAGCTCTGCCTTTAGCTGTTGTCTTTCCACCCTGTATAAGAACAATCTATAGCTGAGTAACATAGCTGACCAGGAAATACCATCTTCTTACCTGTAGGTACATTTAGAAACTGGTTCACCTCTTTGGGTTCAGCTTTGATCACAGGTGCTGGAGTCATTTCTATAGGAATCTGTGGAAGAGAAGCAGAAAGCTCTTGGACACTGCCACCTTCCCTGCCCAGAAGGCTCCCACCAGTTCTGTCCATAGCCACTGCTCCCCTGCTGCCTGTCGTGCCCCATCTCACAGCTCTGCCCCAAAGGAGCCTCTCACCATGGAGGAAACCAAGAGTTCAAACATAAGCCCCTGAAGTCTCAGTTGCTGGGCACACAGAGTGCAAACACATTTACAGAGGAAGTGGCACTGGCAGATGGATGTGCTGCCAAGCAATGCACTGAGCTGAGCACCTCCAAAATGGAGATGACTTTTATTCTTGGCAATTCTTCCTTCGATAGACCCAGACAGTGTAATTTAAACCAACCCCTGCATTACCATGGGAAGTCCTTCTTTGATCTGCCTTCATTATAAAAGGGAGTATAGAGGTTGTACAGAAACAAAACAACCCCGCTGTCCTGTTCATGTGATTTTCACCAGGACCACTGGGCAACTGTTTCCAGTCGCAGGGGACTGAGAGCTGAATAAAGAGTAGATTTACTCCCATCTGTGTTATGCTGCCCCTCAGCCTCCTGGCTTGCCAGCCCCCAGCCCACCATAGGGTGGAGTTTTTACACTAAACAGACACATTACAAACTCTTCCAGACTGTAAACACAGCTGAGAGAGCACCATGGTATGGCTGCTAAGCATACACAGCAGAGATTGGAGGGCACAGCAAGTTCAAGCTGTGTAAATAATAGAGGAAGTTTGTGCACAGTTTTGGCTGGAAGAACCCATTTGTTTTGGATGGTTGTTTAAATGGGAAGATGTTCAACATGAGTGAAAAAAGGAAGTGAACCCCAGAGATGCTCTACTGTTATCTACTGAGCTGCTACAAGATAGGCAAGGTCTGTGTGAGACTGGTCAGACTTTCTCATCCAACACAGCTGGACTCAAGGCCAGCTGAACTAAGCCCTCAACTTACACACACACATACCAGTGGCATAAGTGAACCTCCTTCAGACAAACAGACTTCTTAAGAACCTAGATATAACCAGAAGAGTTGGCCCCTTTTTACACAGAAATACTAAATCCTGCTGCTTCATAGGAAAAAGCAAGCAGGACGTGGAGTGGACCAACATTTCCAGTGAGCAGCTACAAAGAGTGAAAGGCCATGTGACAAGTCCAAAGCCATGAAAAAGACAGTGGCAGAGCAGGGATCTATAAGCAGGAATAGTGGGCTCACTGGCATCACATTAATTGACACTGTTTTGTAAAAAATGAAAATAAGCCAAGAGCAGCTACAGAAATACCGGCATATTGTAGGGGACAGATCTCCAGTAGGTGCAAGCTTAAAGCTTTTGGCTTTTGTGCCAAGGAAATATGCTTATATTTAACCAAGATTGTAAAGCCTCCTGCAGTGTCATTTCAAGAGGAGAATGACAAATAACGCAGGGATTTGTAAGACCTTCTCCTGTCTGTTCAGTGGCTAAATCACCTTGCAGGACCCTGCAGTCACACGGCTGGGTCTGCATCACCAGGGGTGCAACTGTGTGAGAGCCGAGGCTCCCGACACATCTTAGATGGGCTCACCTCCTCCGGGAGTGGCAGTCTCTGCAGAGGGTTGAGGTTCAGCACTGGTATGGAGCTGGCAGGTAGCTGGGACTCAGGCAGGTCTAGAGGCAGGTTCTGTTCCTGTTTCACCATGATGGAGCAGAGCTTGGGCCCCAGTGACCACACTCCATTCTCCAGCTCTGAAACACGCACAACATGAGAGTCAAACTCCAGCAAGAACAGGCAAGGAAAAAAAAAAAAAGCCATGGAGACAGCTTCCTCTGGCTGAGGAGGCTGCCTTTCCAAGTTTAACACTGTCACCACACAAGCATGTGCAGGCCCACAACACAGAGTACAAAAGGGAATGAACCCCCACTGTGTGCTCCCCAGTGTGTGGGGAGCAGACAGGACAGAGATAGAGGAATTGTGTCTCTGCTGTGCTCTGACTCCAAGCTCTGGAGGACAGCTGCAGGGTTTCTTCCCCCAGTAATGTCTAGGTCTCATCCTCTAGAGCTTATTTATATTTAAGGCTCAGTGAGAGGAGGATGCTGGACTGCTGCTCCTTAGGCAGCATGGCTGGCATCACAGAGCAGCCAGGTGTATAACCAAGAATAGCACCATGTCTGTGCTGGAGAGCTGGTGAGAGAGCAAGCATGATGACAGTGAAAGGCTGACAGTGCTGCTTTGGCCTCCTGATGATGTGCCAAGTACCAGGGCTTTGCTGCATGAAGAGGAAGAAGGTCCATTTCTGTGGAAGGAAGCCCACTGGAGCACCTGCTTGTGAGGCTGCTCCCACAGCTGCTCCCCTCAGTCTCCCCTCCAAGACTCTCTTCTCTACCCTGGGCTGCTCAGGGGACTGCTGTCCACAGCTGTACCCTGCTGCCATTGCTGGCAGGGACAAGAAGCACCAGTGAGGGAAAGGAAGTGTCTGAAGAGAACTGGATGGAGCCGTGGGGGCACGCCCCCCTTGCCTCCTGCCTGCTCTGTCCCATGCACATCTGTGGTGTGAGCCTGGCTTGCCACTGGAAGTAGAGATCCCAGATAAACTGCAGATCAGATGGAAAAAGAACTGCTAGGCAGGACTGCCTGGGCTCTGCTCTAAAGTTTTGGTCTTTGTTCTTCAAATACTTCAGCCTGCCAAAAGGCTACTCCTAGCTGGCCTGCAGCCTGCACCCTCCTTCCTAATCCTCATCCCTTCCCTTTCCCATTTTATCGGACAAGCAAAAATACATTTGGCTTGACACAGGACAGATTATTTCTAAGTGTGTCACCAGAGAAAGCACCAGTTGCCTTGACAAGGCCACAGTCTGACTCCCTCTCTAACCTCTCTGCACTGCTCTCTCCATGCAGCACTCTCAGTTAGGCCCAGGGATGTTGCCTATTTGTCTGCTGCCCAGAGCAGTTCTGCAGGGCAGGCCTTAGTCCAGAAGATGTCCTAGCAAGAGGAGAGAGGGAGAAAGGTCTTTCTCTGCTCCAGAAAAGCCTGCACAAGGAAGAGTATGAAGAAGCAGCTGTTCACATAGGAGCTGCCATCTGGTCTAACTTCAAGGTATGTTAACAATGTCTTTCCGCTACTTAGCCTCTGTTGTCTTCAGGAGAAGCCAGGGCAGAATCCTGCCTCTAGCCTTTGCTTGGACAGAGTGGTGTTAAAGCTCAGACAAGAATTATATGTGATAACATAGTGTTGGCCTTGCCAATGGAATATATTGTTTTCCTGTCTTTGCTCTAGCACCTCTTATTTCTGCCTAGACAGGTCTCTCCAGCCGATGTTCACTCCTTCCAACTGCCCCTGCAACTGGACATCTTCAAGCACAGATGCAGCTCCTGTGGCTGCTGCGTGTGTCTCAGCTGTGAGTGCTGCTCTCAGTGCTGCTGGATTGCTTTCTAGAGCTTCCCACAATGCAGCAGGGCTAATGGCATCAGCAGCATCTCAGGCAGGGCTGCACTGTACAGCTGAGACAACGCAGAGCCTACTGAGTGGACACAGAGTGGACTGTGTTTTCTCTGTCCTGCTAAGGACACCGAACCCACAGCTGGTAGTGAGGTCCTGGTTACCTTGGTATGCAGACAAACCCCTTCTGATGGAAGGAGCAAAGTGTCACACAGCCACAAGTGTTTGTGTCCAGAGTATTTGGACTGACTTCTGCCCTTCACAGAAGTGAAGGACCTTGAGAGATCTTTCGGTCTACCCCACTGCTCTAGGCAAGTTCAACTAAACCTGTGTCAGTCGTGATTGATGATTCACTTGAACCTACCCCTTTGAAAAGTGCTGAAGAGTTCACAGCTTCCCCCATTTAAACTCTTCTATGGGTTTCCTATGCCCACCATGGGAACATTATGCCTACTGACTACTCTGAAGTTCCCTAATGTCATTTAAAGCCTTTTCCTCCTCATCTTTTAGATCTGCATTTCTCTTTTTCTCAGATGTGTGGGGTATCCTCTGTCTGTGAGGGCTGCTGCTGAAGCAAGTTACCAGACAAGGGAGAGCAGACCACCAAGGGCTCTCCCCGACCAGACTTGACTCAGTGAGAGAGCAGCCCCCAGTGCTGTCAGTCCAGACAGGCCAAGGAGCAGACACCCAAACAAGTAAGTGCTGTCCTCCCATTTCCTGTCTACATTCTGACCCTGCTCTCTTTCCCACCCCCAGAGATTCATCTGGGGAGTGATTGGGTTACAGAATCAGAGACAAATAATCCATCAGAGGGTCAATGAGGGTATGAGGAGTATTCATCTTGTGTGGGCACGTCCAGGTTCTGCTGCCTGAGAGGATGTTTCAGAGGTAACACTGCAGATTTCACTGTATGTTGGTGGATGAGGCATGCCAAGACACTCATGCTTTGCTCTAGATACTCTGTAGCTATTGGGAAGAAATAGGGCTGAGAGATATTTGTAGCTGTCCAGGGCAGAGGAGGTGAGGCAAAGAACTGTGAGAAAGCAGGACCTGTACAGGAAGGCAGGCACTAACCTGAGGCTGGTCCAGTGCCCACTGTTCTGCACAACCCTGGCTCTCTCTGCTCCTGGTATCAAATCCCACCCTGCAAAACTCGGGGCTGGTACTGAGAAAGGAAGCAGCCAGTCCGTATGCACAAGCCATCTGGAAAGCAGACTCCACTGATAAGCAGGGTCACAATGCACCCAGTGGCTTGCCCTAGCTGACCTGTGTTAGTGGGAACCATGTGGGAAGGGGCAGGATTTGGAAGAGTTTTCGAGATCTGCGGAAAAGCTGAGAGAAAGCTGATAAAAAGCAAGCCTCAGCCAGCTCCAAGCCTAGACAGAGCAGGGGCATTCCTGAGGAGCTCTGCAGACTGAGCAGAGCTTGCTTAATGTTAAAGAAAAACCATTTCTGGGTAATTAATTGGAACTGAATGTCTAAAAGGACTGAGACTGGATGGAGCTGTGCCAAAAGGACTGCACAGTGTTGCAAATACTGGACCTGACTCAGGGTTTCACTAGAATATGACTCACATGCAGTAAGGAGCCAAAAAAGCCCTGGAAAGATGAGCTGAATTATCTAGCTGCAGGACTGGGTGCATGGACACTCCTATACCTGCCATTGTACTCCCTTATAAAACTGCTCTTCTCTCTCAGAGAGCAAGTGCCAGGCCCATCTCAAACTCTCCTGGGTTATGCACTCTACACCCTGTGCTGGCCTCTGCCCAAGGATCAATTATAACTCCATTCAAGAGAGTCACAGTCTTGCCATTGAGACATGACAGCTGAAGGAAGGACATGTGCAGACACAGTGGAGAGAAGGAGAAGTGGTGCTAAGTGTCTCAGAGAGGAGTCCTTGAGATAGCTTCATGCAGGCAGTCATTTCACTGATTTCTACAAATGTATTCTTTTGGCTTCTCTCATTCCCAAGTCTTACCTCCTCCTATTCATTTTCATTTGTTCATGCTGGTTTGGGTTTGTTTTGTTTTTTTGGTTTTTTTTTTGTTAGTTGCCCCCTCTAAGACTGTATTTGGGTTAAAACTAAGGAAAAGGAAATGCAAATTGAAAGCTTTTCTGCTACTAAGGCAGAGCTGCTTGGCCTGCCATAAACCTCTCTCCCAGCATCTCTTTGAGATGCCCCTGAGGAATGTGGCAGATGGTTGTGCCTTTTCATGGACCAAAGAGGTAGCAGAGGCCAGCCTTCTCTCCTTCTGCCTTGGCACTTGTACCAGAAAGCTGGGATCATTCTAGTCATGAGAGGAAAGACTCTGTCCCAGGTCTCACTGTTGCTCAAAGGAATAGCTGTCTTCTGTGTATACTGAGCCTGTGCCACTGCTTTTTCAGGCAGCCTGGTGTCCATCAGCTGTTGAGACACCCACACAATCCCGCAAATTACAGGACTCTCTGCAAGGGCAGCTCTAAAAATACCCAGCCATCATAAATTATCCTGAAATGAATTGTTTTAAAAACAAGTTTTTGAAATGACTGTTCTTCTCTGTCTCCTGCTAAAAGATCTGCTGGTAAAGAAGCCACTTAGCTTTCCACATGTACCAGCACTAGTTACAGCCAGAGACTCATGCTTCCTATGTGCAAGCCAAAACCCTGCTGCCTGATGCCAAAATGGAGCTGGATCTAGGGCATCCACACCCAAGTTTGCAGGGTCCTAAAAAGAATTGCCTGTTGCTTGCCAGAAGCTGGCAGCAAACTAAGCCACAACCAATTATCATCCTCGTAAATAACAGTAAGCCCGGCAAAGGGGTAATGTGACTATCAGAGCAAAAATGGAAGGGAAAAATGTGGGCTGTATTTGACAACAGCAAATCAAATTCCTCCCTGGATTAGCCATGTGCAAATCCAAGGAATAGCCAGTTTGTCCTTATACATGAAAGCCAGCCAGAGCCTCTGCTAATAGATGTGCCCAAAGCTGTGCAGTGTGCAGATCTCACGCTCACCGTTAGCATTATCTTCAGTCTTGACAGGCACGAGGGGGCTCTGGGGAGCAGAGTCTCCACTGAGGGAATAGCTGTGCTCTGCCTGGATGCCTGGAGTGGGTGGATCCAGGTCCATGTCCAGCAGAGGGTTCTTCTCAGCCAGTACTGGGTCATCGAAGAAACTGCTGAAGAGGTCATTGGAGAAATCCTCCATGTTGTCAGAGAAGTGATCCAGGTTCTCTGAGAAATGCTGAGGAAAGATAAAGGGAGAAGGAGCATTAGTGTCAACTCCAAGATGGATCTGAGAGCCTTCCTCTGCACTGAGTCTAACCTCAGCATCAACCTTTTTTGCATGGCAAAAAACAATTCCTATTCCTCGCCTGCATCAGTCTGACAAAAACACCTTGAATTAATATAGAAAAGGATTTGATGCTGTACATCACTGCATGTTTATCTATGCCACAAACACACATGAAACTTTTTGACGTGATCTTATCACCCCCTTCCTTCGTGTTGAGTATCTATTCAAGTCTTCCCAAACATCACCTCACTGTGACAACAAAATGAATGGAGTACAAGGAAAGAGATTCCTGTGATGATAAAAGCTAAGTGTGGCAGAAAGTCATGGTCTTCAGCACCTGTCCTTAGTGACAGACACTTTTTCATGTTCTCTGCCAGCAGCAATAGGCATATTGATGCCCCAGAGAACATCAACCCAGCTGCTGATTTCTATCAGAGAAAAAAGATCAGTTGGATCAACATAACAGGAAGGCCCCCTGTTGTATTTAATTTCCTCTGGGATTTAACAGCCCCTCTGTGGACCATATGAGGCTGTACTTCAGCCAGATAATGCCTGTGAAATTCAGCTCCCCGATGAAGTTTAAACACTACAGATGGGCTGTTAACAACAAACAATCATTCCACTAATCATTCCAGTAACAGTCAGTAAATGTGGCCATTGCTGCTGCAGAGCTGAGCTCCTGGTGCTACAGGGAACCTGCTTCCTTTGAGGCATATCCTCCTATTCAGAAGTCAAATCACTAACTTTTCCATTTGCTACAACAAAGCATTGGTTGGGCAGGGAGAAAAATGATGGCTGCCAAACACCAGCTGAAAAATTATCCCATTTGTTGGCAGATTGAGGCTTCTGGCTCAGGGAGAGGAAAGAAAAGACAGATAGATTCAAGTGACTGTATTAAACAGACAGAACTGTGTAACTTAATGAACTGGAGAGAGCTCAGCAGAGTCAGACTGGGTCTGTCCCCCCAACCCCTGCCTAGAAAAGCATCTTGGTGGGCAGAAAGGCATTGAAAGCAGTATACTGAAATACCAAGAACAACAGGGTATGAATGAGAGTGGGAGAGACCACGTAGGTCCTAGAGTGGAGACATGAATGCCAGTGGATTCCAGTGTGAGCTCAGCTCAGGAGAGAGCCTGGCTTCTAGAGAAGCACGGGGTGTGTGCAGTCCTTTCTTTCCCCAGTGCTAGGACTGAGGCAGGAGGTGGCCAGAGGACCCCGGATGCTGGAGCCTGTAGGTTCCTGCTCCTACCAGAAGGTATATTTGTTTTACCTGAGCGCAGTTCCACTCTGTCAACATTGCACTGCCTGTCAGATCTTTGGGGTGAGGCCGGGGAGGGAAGCAGGCTCTAGATGAACAGACCCACACTTCCCACCAAGTGGGGGAGGTAAGCGGCAGCAATCTCCAATGTGTCAGTGCCTTTCACCCTCCAACATCATCCTTCAGCTGCTCAATTTAAAACCTCAGATGCTTACAGAGCATGCTGGAAGTGGGGGTGGAGTCCCTGCCACCTGCATTCTGCCTGACACGAGATTTCTCTCCATTCACTTCCTTCCCACTTGTCCTCCAACTGCCTGGAGTGACCGCCCAACCCAAGGCCATTCAAGGCTTCCCTGAAGACCAGACACTGCATGTGCGAGCAGGGTGGAAAAGGCACACTCATGCTACATCCTAGTGCTGAGGCTCTCCCTTCAATGTCTGGGCTGAAGTTTCCTCCACTTGTTCCCACAGCAGAAGCAGAGCTGGCGGGGTAGTTTGGTCAAATCTACCCAGCCATTTCCAAGCTGCCTAGGAGCATTTTTGCACTTGAATCAAGTAACAGAAAACACCTACCTTCTGTGGGGAGTGTAACTTCAGAGGGAGCTGAGTCAGCAGATGGAACTGGGTTAGATAGTTATCTAAAACGCACTGGAAAACCAGGTTTTGTCCTATCCTACAGCATAGAAGGATAAAGAGTTTGGAGTCCTGAGCATTAACCCCAGAGAGTGCCTGCTCATGTAACAGCTGTTCTTTGTCTTGTGTTCTCTAAACAACACAAGCAAACACAGGATGTGAACACGATAGCCTTATGGTAAGGGTAAAAACCACAGAAAAGTGAAGGGATTCAGAGTGCTGGCTGCTAATGCAGCACGACACAGCAGAGCTGGGTTCAAATCATGTTTAGTGTTGTGACCATCAAAACTAGAACCACCATGGAAGAGAAGCAGAGCTGGATGGACAGCTGTGGGGAGAGCTGTCTGTGAAGCTGCCACGTGCTTCCAATTTCTTTCACAACTGTGCTTTAACAAAGGCAGAGGTGGGATTGAAGAGAGTCAAGAAAATACATTAATGCAGTAGTTACACAGATTATCTTTTAGCATCCCACCCACATTTAGAACAATGATCCCTTGGTCAGTCAACAATCTCTCCATTGTTGGACAAACCTACCTAGAGGGAAGAGGCGGAGATGCGCCTCTGGCTTTATTCCGAAACCAAAAAAAACCACCCCAGCAGCTGCTGAGGGATAAGAAATGAATAATGAGTGCAAAGAACTGAGTATCAGAGCCTTAACACAGGCACCAACGTTGGCAGGAGTAATTTCAGGTTTCTGATTCTTTTAGACACCACACAGCAGACTTGCTGCTGGAAGACCTCACTTTTTGGAAATGAGGATGAAGGCAACACTGTTCTCCCAGAGGTGCAGGTGTTCAGGTCCCCAAGAAACCATTCTCTCCCAAGAGACAGAGGCTAATGCACAATACACGAAAAATGTGGGTGATGAGTGGAGAATGAAACTTGCACCTATCCCCAGGAATTCAGAAATGTTGGGGCACTATCCCTCTCTGGGCTTTTGGGTCTTATCCTCCAGGACAACTAAATACTGGCAAAGTCTGCTCATCAAAGCAGCCCATTTCAGCTCTCACCCCTCACAGGTATACCAGTCCAACATCTCCAAACACAGACGGTGGAGAGAAGGGAGCTAGCCCATGAGATTGGCCATAACTATGGTTATTATCAAAGGGGGCACCCAGGATCCAACACCCCAAGAAGGGAGAGCGCCTAGAGCTGACACAAAGCTAGAGATTGTTGTTGTACTCAAAGAAGGCAGCAAGAGGCAGAGGAAAGCAGCAAGAAGGAAGGGTGAAGAAAACAAAAATAATAACATCGCTTTGTAGCTGGCTATACGCACAGTGGAAACTATGGGACCAGCAGGAAGCTGTCACCACATCCCAGGAAGACTACTGGGGCTCTTGGGTTGACTGTTCTCACCCGAAGCCAACAGGTATTGTTACTTTTAGACTTCTAATTTGTATAAGACAGCTGGGCATGCAACCATATGGTAAGAAGAAAAAGTGTCCTCTCGTCAAGATCCAACTGTGATGGACACAGTGAGGAGCAACCCAGAGTTTATTTTAGCTAGATGCCATCAAAACCGCTACTAATTAGTTTAGATTGACCCTGTTAACCCAATTTTTATCCCACCTAGCTGGGAGCTGCACTTATCTGGCAAAACTCAGAGAGAAAGCTTCAGCCATACTCTTCCTTTGCATGGTGTGAGAGAGGCTTCAGGGAACTAGGATATGGTGACTCAGGGCTGTGTACATCACAGCAGCACACAGCAGGGTCAGTGCTCCAAGTTTCTGAGCAATGAAGAGAAGCAGGTTTATCACCTGACCAAATGGATAGTAGCTTTACCCTTGCTGGAATGGAAGGTGCTGGGTGGTCACTAGCCCTCAGTTCCCACCCAGGCTGGGGCCAGCACAGCTAAAGATCTTCATGTGCTGCCACAAAAAGACACGATTAGGCTGGGCTTTGGGGAGACTTTTGGCAACACAATGGCAAGGAAGGTCTCAGCAGGCCAGGGAAGGTCCAAGAAAGAGTCCATGGAACTTGGGTGTGAATGAAGGTGGGATGGACAGAGATACACAAGCACAGCAACTCATCCTCTCACAGCTTCTTCAAGACCAAAATTCCTGAGAGTGCCTTCCAACCAGGCTGAGATCAGCCAGCTCCTGCTCCTCAGAGGATTGGCCAAGAGTTTCTAACTGTCACAATGAAGGACTCGGCAACTCTGTTGAGATTCTCCTGTAGGATATTTCAAGTAGCTTTCATGCAGACGGGTCTGGCTTTAGAAAGGGGGACCAACTGGGAAACTTGACCCTTACCATCCTGGCCTAGAGGGAGTGGGTGTGCAGTGTACTGAGGGAAAACAGTTTCCAGATGGGATACAAAGCTCGCAGCACAGTCTCATTTTGCATTATTCGCTCCTGTTATCTTTCCCTCCCTTTCACACCCTCCTTCCTTCTCCTTCTAACTATGCTCCAAAGCCAAGAAATAGCACGAGATGTGTTTCCAAAGCTGTATTACCAGTGAGCGGTCAGGGAGGGGGCAGCCAAGGGACAGAAATGCAATGGTGAAGATGTGCTGGATTTCCTGATCCAAGCCTGATTTCTGGCTGCCCGTCCCCCTCAAACTCCAGGAGGACAGGGAGGCAGCGCCCAAAGAGGATGAGCCAGTGTACAGGTATGGGGAGGCAACAACCATTGCATCTCTAGGCCCTACAGAGAGCCTTAACCTGTTCTGGTGACACAGTAGACGCTGCTCAGGCAGAGGCCACATCAGCCGTGGGGAGAGAGTGAGAATCTGTCAGCTCCTGGCTTCTGCTCCCTCCCACTCCTGGTGATCGACATAGGCACTGATTCTTCCAAACATATTTCCACCACATGTTTTCATCCTGACCTCATGCTTAGGGTTGTCTAAATAGCACACTGTATGTGCGTGCGTGCACTTCTCATTCAAACACCCTTTCCTGTTGTACAGCAGTTATCTTGGGAGCTAGTGTAAGGCATCCAGATATCCAAATGCAAGCTCTACATATACCCCCACCCAGAGCTGGTGCTAGAACTCTGGAGGCCCCAAGCAGAGACTGAGGCACTAAGCCTTCTCCCCTGCCCGGCTGCACATGGGATGCCTTAAGGGTAGCACTCCTGTAACCCAGAGGCACCATGCATGGCTGAGGAGGTGATGACTTTCTCCCTCTGGATCGACTTCTCTGTACTCATCCTGGCTGCATCCATCCCTCCTTTTCACGCTTCCATTCTTTGACTGTGATTTTCCCCTTCCAACCTCCAGCTGAGTTGCTTGGACACAATCTTCCTTCAGGATCAGCCTGGTTCTCACAGCCTCTCCCATCCCACCACAACGGTCTCGCTCCAAGGAGAAAGCAGCGAGGGGCTAAATCCAGCTGGGCGGCAGCCCAGGCCCAGGAGACGAAAGGCCTTTGCAGGTTGGAGGTTCTGCTCGTTCTGGCAAGCAGTGAAGATGGGGAGGGGATTCTTCTGAGTTTTCTCTTCTCTTTTTGAAAATTTTTTCCTCTTTGCTTGCCAAGATAAATCTCCTGTCCCAGCTGTGACATCTGCATTTCCCTTCTCTGCTTTCACTAAGGAATGAAGCCCCCTGCACTCCAGCTGCACAGCCGAGGTTTTCTTTACATTCCAGGAAAGAAGAGCCCATACACTCCAGACAGTCCTTCTGCTCTCTTTAAAATGTAGAGAATTTTAGACCTTATGAAAGTGAAGTTCTCACTTCATAAGTGTTTATAAGATTCAGGCAGGATGGACAGATGCTGTGCACACTTCTCCACACAGCCAGTCAGTGCACGTGCACCCCAAGGGGCACAATGATCATCCAACCACCCCTTGGCTGCCACCCCTCCATCCTGAACCCATATTGCTCTTGTATCTCACATATCACAGGTCCCTGCTGCTCCATGCCTGGTCTGCCCAGGCCCCTGGCTTGCCTGAACAGCTTGCCACTGACCTTGCTGCTGCTGCTTCTGTGTGTGATATGGCCAAAGCACCAAAGGCCAAACCACTTGTGAACAGCACTGTCATTCCCCTCCAGCAGCAGGGGAGCATCCTGAGCATCAGCACCCCTGTCCTTCCCAGGCACTGCATCAACGCCCAAGTCACCTATGTCTACCTTCAGCATCACAACCTTGGCACGTCTGGTAGACCGAACACTCCAGACACCCCAAGGTGACAGGGTTTGACTGAACCTGATCTGGAACTGGGCCCAGAATTTGCTGCTGTCTGTAGAATCATAGAATCACAGAATCACTTAGGTGGGAAAAGACCTCTGAGATCATTGAGCCTAAGCTATGACTGAACACCACATCAACTGGAACATGGCACCAAATGCCACAGCCGGTCTTTCCTTAAACACCTCCAGGGACGGTGACTCCACTGCCTCTCTGGGCAGTCCATTCCAATGTCTGATCACCCTTTTTCTGAATAAACTATTGTTAATGTTCAACCTAAACCTGCAATTTAAGACTACGTCCTCTCAGCCTGTCTCTAGTTGCCTGGGAGAAGAGGCCGACCCCCACCTGGCTACAACCTCCTTTCAGGTACTTGTAGAGAACGATAAGCTCTCCCCTGAGCCTACTCTTGTCCCTGCAAGGCTCAGGCACAACTCGCTGTGGAAACCTCCTTCCCCCGCGCATCCGTGCCAAGGGCCTGGATTTACAATTTCCAGCGCTAGGCGCCACAGGACCTAGGAGGGACCGTCGGCGGCTCAAGGCACGGCCGGGGGAGGGCGGCGGCGGGCTCGGGGCCCAGGCCGGGCGCAGCAGCG
>VXBU01008276.1:93522-150828 GCA_013400315.1 Bombycilla garrulus
AAAAAACCCCCAAAAAATACCAGACAAAAAAAAAAACCAACACAAAAATCAACCAACTGTTGTAGAAGAGAAATACAGTTACCAAAAAAATGAGTCACTGCAAAGAAGGACTCTCTAGCTTAAGCCTCCAATATGTTTTCTGAGGCGTTTTGCTCTTAGATGAACAAGTCCTTACTACCATAGATTTTCCTGAAAACAAATCCAAGTCACCTTTTCATCTGTGGAGTGTGGTATGGCATGGCCACCTTGCCAGGCTGTTCTGGAGGGAGGGAGAACTTGAGGAGTTATCTAGTGATGGCACGTTGTAGTCATGTAACTCCATGTTAGTGGCATATTCAAAGATTAAATTATCTTTCTGTGTAATTAATTGCTTTTATTATTATTTGATTATGTTAAATAGATTTTAACATAATCAAACCACAGGTGGAAGTGAGTGATTCCTGTGGCAAAAGAAGTTACAGCCGTGCCATGGTGGCCAGTGCTGCAAAGCAATAATGCAGGCTGTCTGAGCCTTGGAAAATCAAGACAAAATCTACAGCGGTTTCGCTTTTGGACATTCTTTCAAACAGAGCCTTATTTTGCAAATACCTAATTCAGGACAAGAAGCAACCTTTCAGTGTCCATCATGGTTTTATGTGCAACAAAAGAAAAAAGCATCAGTGAGATCTTCCCCTTTTGTCCCTTAACCTTGATGCTAAATTAATTTTCCCAAGTACAGTGTTCTCAGTACACAGGAAACCTTTCACAAGTGCTCAATATGTGTCCAGCACAGATCCAGTCCCCTGCTCCTGTCTGGATCCTCACAGCATCAGGCCTTATCATGCCAACATCTTCCTTCATGCCTCTGCAGCTTGATACCCCCCTGCTTCACTCCTCCTTTGCCTTCCTCCTGTCTCTCTCCAAAAGGGTGCACACATCTGGCTTGCCTTTATTGTGTGATAAATCTCACCCTGCATCTTGGGTTTATTTTCTGAAAGTTTTGAATGGTGTCTTGGAAATGCTGTTGGACAATAGGAGCTCTTTGAACCCAGGCCAGCTGGACGGGACTCTTTGCATTGCAGCTGACATGCAGGCTTTGGCGGTCTTTCTCGACTCTTTCCTCTCTTTTCTTTACAACATTTGAGTTGTCCTCAAACTTTATTTTTGGAGTGGGCAGTGCATTTCTGAATCTTTTCATCATTATATTATAATTAATTATGGTCATGACTATTCCGATTTCTGCTGGCACTCCTGGGTGGATCGCTCCTCTCTCACTTAATATCTTGGGTACGACTACCTTGGCCACAACCCACTGAAGCAGTGACTCAGAATCCCTGGCCTGTTCCCAGGAGAGATGCAAGAGTTTTGCCAATTGGTTTAAAAAGAGGCAATCGTTTTCCAGAGCTACTCTCTTACTCAAGAGAGCTGAGCTGGGTGGAAAAGCTCAGCTCTGTGGTTCCAGGGAGTCCATCCCTGGTGGACAGGCTGTCCCTGGGTTATTATGAAAGCGGAGCCCTGCTCCCTTCGCATGCAAACAGGACAACTTCTGAACCAGGCAGCAGGATCCTCCACTGAAAATAATTTTGCTCCCTGGGGGTCACTGCACTCAATTTCCCCATTCCCAAGCCCCTGCAGGAATCAAAGCTAAGGGAAGCATGTGGGCAGGATGAGGCATTGTAAGGGAAGGAGTACTGGATGCTCAGGTCAAATGTATCATCACACAGCTACCCACACGTTGAGTCAGAGTGGAGAATGGCGTAATCTGAAGCAGGCCCTCATATTGCTGGGTTTGAGGTTTGCTTGCAGCAGCAGTACATGGTAGAGAAATCCCATCTTCATCCACTGAGTGTCTCAGACTTTCCCAGCCATGCAGGAGGGTGGGAATTGCTCTGATTCTAAAAGCAGGGTGGGACCTATGGCTCGACTGTTTGCCCCTCTACACATTGATTTTATGTAGTGAAGAAGACTGTTTTGTTCCTGTGTGGCTCCTGTGACTTAAAGACCTTTAAACAGTGTTCTCTTATGGAGGCAGACATAAAAATCTTCTTCATTCTGTGTGCTAGGAAGGACACAAGAAAAAAAGAGATGGCTGGTCTTGGTGAGGCATGGCAGTCTCCCACAGAACATGGTGGGAACCTGAGTGAATCCTCCTGACTAGACAACACTGCCTCCTGCAAATGGCACTGGGTGATGGAGGGAAGGAGATGACAGGCCTTCCACTATCAAGAGTGGGTACTTGGCAATGTCAGACCAGATCCTGCCCAGCCTCTCTTCTTCTGTGCTGGGAAGCCCACCTTCTTCCCAGGGCAGTCAAGTTCTCTGGTGCTGGTATTGGTAAAGAAGAGGAACTGCGATCATCAGTTGCTTTTTACTCACATCTACCAAAGGGAGGAATAGGTCTTGGGTCAAGTAAAACTCTCTTTCCTCCTCTTCCAGCAGGGCAGGAAAGCTCGTGAGCATCTGTGAGCAGTGGTCCCGCCAGCCCTCTCTGTGCTGGTGTTGGAGGCTGAGCCGACTCTGGAGCACCAGGCAGAGGTGTCACTCCCTCTCCAGCTGCAGCACGGTGCCAACCACAGCTGGCTCCCCGTGCAGGGCTGCCTCTCCAGGGCTGGCAGCCTGGCTGCAGCCCGCCTCCGCTCCTGCTGGCAGGGTGGCATTGCTGCTTCTGCTTCAGGAATGCAAACCGCCTGAGCTGCTCTTGAGGATCGGCCAGGAAAAGTCCACAAATAGCAACAGGAAATCAAAATGCCCGCTCCAGACGTGCACTAGATATGAGGCCATCCAGCACGAGGAGAAAAATCAAATGCTGGACAATGAAGATTACATCATGCTGTGGATGAACACGTGAGCCCATCCAGATGGGGCCATGCCAACAGGTCCAGATGGCTCAGGAATGCTAACTGCATAGCTACCTCTCTCATCTTTGGTTTTTCTTCCCTCCTTCTTTCCCTATTCTCCATCTCTTCTGGCGTCCTTCACTGTTTCCTTTCCCAGAATAAGTAAATAAATCCTCTGGCAACTCTGTGTAATTTAATTTCATCAAATATCAGAAAGGCATCTGAGACCAGTGGATGGGCAACTGCTTTGGACGTGGGTCCCTGGCACTTGTAGGTATCGAAGCTGCTGGGTGACCTCACCACACTGTGTGGCTGCTGGGCTTGACACAGTAATGTGTGCCTTCATCTCACCTGGGACTTGAGCTCCAGTCACAAAGGAGGAGGTTGCAAGAGCTGTTTGCCTGGAGCCTGAAGCATGCAGGAAAATGAAGAAATCAGCATTGCTCCTGCTCTGCTGCAGCCCACCCCAGCTGCTTACAGCTGCCACTGACTGCTCATTGTGGCTGCAGCTACAAGGGAAGGGAGAAAACAATTTTGCTGTCCTAGCTAGCAGCCTCTGCCTACCGCCCTGGTACCAATTAGCAGCAAAGAAAGGAGCGCAGCAGCCTCTGTTCACTCTCCAGTATTGACCAGAGCAGCATCTGCTGCTACGCCGCTCTCTCCCGGCATGATAAAAGCTCAAAACCATGTAAGAAAGAAGTGAAAGGTATGTGCTTTGCCAGGTCTGAAAAAGGACTGCAGGCCATTTGCTCATTAATTACTGCTAATCCAGCTGCTGGACTGCTGCCAACTCTATTTGACAAAACCTGAAGAGGATGAGAAAGATAGAAAAGTAACCTCTGCATCACTCCTCCAAATGGATGATGGTGATCCTAACTTTACAACAGGCCAAACAGAGTTACTGTGAAGAGAAGGCACATCCAAAGTAAGGGAAAGTGCAAAACCGTGCAGTGAGCAGCAAGAGGGACTGGCATGGGTCTTGAATGCCCTGCTAGGGACTGATAAAGCCATGATATTCTGGTATTTTTAGCTTCTTATCTCCTGATTTACAAACCAGCGGAGAAATAGTTTGGGAGCCTGAGAACTCAGCCCAGCACTGACCATGCAGCAGTTTGGGGCAAAAATGTAACAGGGTGCTCTCAGCAAGTTGCACCAAACTGATGGAGAAATTAGGTTTTGTACCTGAGCCAGGATCTGGGTGTACAGTGGAGGATGAGGTATGAGTACAGCCCATTCACTGGATTTATAAAGTACAAATTGTTTTGTTTTCAGTAAGGCCCAGAGTGGTCAGGCCAGTAACAGCATGGGCCAAAAGTACTTTAGTTTAAATCCTGATGCTGACCAACGCAGTCATTCATACTGACACAGAAAGATTACTCTGGATTAGCTTGAAGTATCTGAGGTCAGATAGAGACACGTGCAGTCCGCAGGGATAAGGAACAGGAGAGGGGTGAAGGATAGCTGGGATATCAGTGGAGAATAGATCAGCCAAACTGAAAATGTGGCAAATATCATATGTAGCTGCAAAGTCATTGAAAAAGAGTCCAACAGGGAAGCAAAGTAACAGCTCCTATGGACCTTTCCTGGCAAATACTTAATAGCAAAACACCACTCCAGTCTTAGTTTCTGTTAATCTGCTTCACCCCTTGATGACAGTGCTCCTTTTCAGTAAGAATAAGGATGTCCACTTTTTCACAGTGAGCAAAAGCTGCATCACTGCAAGTGACACCCTGAGGATCATGCACTAAGAAACTGGGAGAGCCAGGACTAAAATACAGTTCTCCAATTCCCAACAACCTCACTGCAGCACTGTCCATAAAGACAGGAGAAACACAACAAAAACAAACCCAACATCATTCAATTGCCAATTCAGTATTTGTGGCTCAACAGCACCTCATCAACTCTGAGAGTCTGCCACATTTGCTTGGAAAGAAGAGCCATATTTCCAGCATTCCCTGGGCAAAGAGCTCTCAGATTGAGAGACTGAAAAGTCTTTGAAAGAAACCTTCCATCAACAGTCTTTACAAATGTCAGAGCTGGTTTCCTTCTCCCTGAGCTGCCTGGCTTGCAGTCCCTCGCCCCGGGATAGCAGTGAGCTTAGCCAAAAGCACCTGCCCAGCTCCTTCCTTCAACTGTCATGAATTTAGCAGACTCATTTAACATCAAGCTGCTTTGACATGCAATAATTAACTCTTGAGGCTCTGGAACTGGGTCCTCTTCTTCATCCTGGTCTCTCTCTGCTTCTTTACCCTTCTGAAGAGGAAAGCTCTCCTCCAAGCATCGAGAGGGCTGCAAATAATGCAGAGTCAGAGCAGGTTCTCATGGTAGACCCCCTGCACCTGGAACAGCAGACATGGGTTGTTCTTGAGCAGCAATGCTCCCCCTGGGTGTGCCACGCCATCGAGAGGAGGAGACAGTGACCCCACGACACTGTGGTGGGGAGCCAGCATGGAGGATGTTGTTTGGGCATTGATCTAAGAAAGCTCACCTGCAGGAGGAGTGCTGACAATCCAACAGGAATATCCACAACCAGTGTAGCATCCAGTTTCCTCCTGTGTAACACAGCTGGTGTCAGGCCCAAGTTGTAGTACTCCTCTAGCCTTAGCTGCCAGGTTCTTCCCAAGGGAGCCCCGACATTCCTGTTGCAGGGGAACTCCTGGCACAAATTGCTCAGCTGAAAGCATTATGTTTTGCATCTATTCTAGGAAAAATGCTAACTGCATTTTGAGCAGGCTTTGCTAATCAGGTCAGCCAGACTGACCTAAATGAACATTTTTCCTAATCAAGACAAAGTCACAGTGTAAAGAAGCCAAAAGCAACTTCGCTGAGGTAGTCAGGGATGACTTTCCTCTGGAACAGCCTGGACAGTGATCATAATAAATGACTCACACAAGGCATCACCTTTGAGCTCTAAAGATGGTACTAATTACTCCAGTACTGGTTTAGATTACGTAGTAATTTCAGGGAGAATAACCTTGCACAGTACTGTATGGAGAATTTCTGCAGTCTTAGAAAGTGAGAAGATAAAATGGGCCTAGAAAGAAAGGAGTGAAAGAGTATGTGAACATGTGCACTTCTAACCTTCATGAGACCTTGTTCTGGCTAATCAATGTGTCAAGGTAAGTGTCAAGCATCTATCACTTGGACACAGACCAGAGCAGAGCAGCGCCACATGATTTCAAAGGCAGATAGCCCTGGCCAGGTTTAAGAAAATAGGGGCCAAAGGAGAGACACAAAGAAAGAGAAAAGAAGGTGGATAAAGAAGTCAGAAAGGAGAGGGGGTGAGAGGATAATGCTGGAGTGTTTGGGTCAGTTCAGGAAACTACAGGAAAGGAAAACTTTGAATGATGTAACTGTACAGGAAAGCAGAAGTAAAATTTGTTTTCTTGAGCAGATAGAAATAAGTTAGATAGATGTAAACACTGCATGGCAGACATGGAGAATAACTGGGTTGAAAGACACAGCCTGCCTTTCAGCATGCTACTTGCAGTCCCTTGCCACTCTGGCCATGCCCTTGGCTCTTCACAACCTTCCAGCTATTTTTGCTCTGAGGAACGTTGCAAAACATGCAGACATCAATGAAGGAAACACCTAACAATTTACAACACAAGTTGAGCTCCAGATACAGGAAAAAGTAAGAGAAGAGCTCCATGCAAGCTGTCCTATCGCCAGGCTGAAAACTGGATCAATGATTTCAGTCAGAGGATACCAAACTACCCTGAGGTTGTACTACTGCTAAACTTCTGCTCGCACAGAAGCCACCTGCTGCAGCAGGAGAAAGATGGTGTCAGCATGGGGGTCAGCCAAGAAAGGTGGCTTTGGTTCCACCTTTGTTCTCACTTCTCATCTCCCATGTGGAGACAAAAAGTGTCAGCACTTCAGATGTGTAAATCTGGCAGTGGGAAGAAGGCTGGGGTTGGTAGGATGTAGTAATCCCAGGACTAAGACAGGCTTGGAATTGAGGACCTAACACACTTGGCTCCTCCAGCGCATGTCTCCTGAAGAAGAACAGTGCTGGCCACAAGGTTGCCTGTGAAGCATAGGTGACTGAATTTGTACCTTCCTGCACAGACCTGGAATTTTCCTGGGAAATCTCTTGAGCTAAACTAGGCCAAGAGACAGGTTTTGAGCATTTCTTAGGAGAGCTACAATGGTTTACTTCATTGCTGGTGCTCTATCTGTTTTCCTGTAACTCTGCAGCAAGGAGGGTCACCAACTGGATTTTGTGAACCATCTGGTTTGTTACAGTGGACTGTCCACAACAGGACAAGGATGCATAAGCTTTAGTGGGTTGACTCATCCCTTCCTTGAAATGCACCGGAACAAGTGAGTCTTGAGAATCGAATTGCTGTATCAAGAACAATCCCGCCCTTGGTTATGTGCAGAGGATCTGCCATGTGGCCATCCCAAAGACAACTCCAGAGAGTTAAGCATTTTCATTTGATTCCTTTAACACAGCAGTAAGTCACAGAGGTGTCAGCCTGGCCGTATTTTAAACAGTGCAGATACAACTGTGGCTATGAAATCCATAGTTCTAAATTCCCCATTAAGGGTTGCTTCAGAAAATGCTCTTCTTTCCTAATCCCTGCTCTAAAAGAGACAGCTCCATTCCAGGCTTCAGCAAGAACAGTACAGCACCAATGGGATCAGCACAGCACGAGTCATGGATGAGACCAGAGCAGCACAGGATGGGACCAGTGTAGTACCAGATGAGCTCCTGAGCAGCAGAAGATATTTTACATCAATGAACACAACACATTTCATTAAATTCAGAAGGCACCACACACTATGGTGGCTTCTGAAGCCACCAAACAGTACAAGCTTGTCCACTTGTACTGGTACAGAGAGGAGGTACAGTGGGCCAGTCTTAGGGGTTTTCTACAGTCTGATCTATACAAATGAGACCTCAGGTTTGTCCCTCTCTGAAAGTGGTGGTGGTGGCATTAAAAGGCTGCCTTATGCCATAGGGGTGAGGATCACCTGGCAGACATGGACTGAGCAGTACACAACTCCAGCATCTCCCAGCTGGTGCTGATGACACCCTCCCTCGGTGGGAGTGGACTGTGTGCACAGATGTACTTCCACCTCCTGCCAAACCCTCCCCTTGTTTACTCTGCAAGCACTCCACCAAAGACCTTCCTGCTTCTCCCCACCAAGATGATGGCTCTGTCTCCACTGTTTAACCCTGTGTTGGACATGTGCCTTCCTGCACTCCTGCTTTAAGTTGCAGCCTCTCCCCTAGTTCTGGCCCAAGAGCACAGTTAATGGGTTTCTCCCACTTTGGCTGAGATGATAATTTAGGACAATAGGTTCCCAGCACATGCAGGCAGCTGTCCAACAGATGAATGTGTTTATTTAGGAAGACTATCCCAAATGTTTATCAATTTCCTGGCAGATAGGACACACAAATGATCCACAGTCTCCGGACTAAGTATTGACCTAGAGTCTTCCAAACGAAGTTCAAGTCTCTTCCCCTCTTCTTTACCAAAAGGGAAACATTTCTCCTGGTGGTGACTCTACAGCAGTGATGCTCAGAGACCCAGAGACTCGGAGATCCATGGACCCATGTTCAGTTCTGGTTTCATCCTGCTGCTAGCACTTCTGCAACTCTAAGTCCCACCATGAGAAAGTGTAGAAACCATGAGATGGAGCCCAAGAGACTAATGAAACAGAAAGATATGGGAACTATTATATTTGGATTCATTTCCATCAGGGCAGGTCTGATGGCCCCATCAGGTCTCTGTATCTCTGCTCCAGATCCTACAGGAATCTGGCCGGCAAGTTCCAAGAAAAATTTAAAGAAAATAGCCTTTCCATATCCAGTACTTGGCAGACTAACCATAAATGTCTTACTGACCAAATTTTATCAGGCAGAAGAACAGAGGGCCAAACTGCTTGCTGCATGTGCCCCCACAAGAGATCACCATCAGTCCTGGAGACCCAGCCTCCCAGTACAGCAGAGCTCCCCTGTCCAGCAACTGCAGGGGATACAAAGTGGGTGAACAAATCTGCCCAAGCCCTCCATCCTCACTGTGCACTGAGATGGTGAGAGGGAGTTTACAGAGCATGAAACTCGCTCAGACCAAAGGTCAGTCCAACACCTAAGCACCACTTAAGTGCTATTTATGTCCCTGTAGTAGACATAGGAGGAATAAAAATGTGTACAGGCTTCCTGTGAGAGTGACACTCATCCATGATGAATAGCCTCTCTTCATCTTCAGGGGAAGCTTCCCCTGTGAGCTGCACCAGCATCACTCTCGGCCTGCTCACCACGTACAGTCCTGCAGGCCAGGACAGTATCAAAGGAAAGAGCACACAGTAAGCCCAACTCCCAGTTTGCGCTCAAGGAGCAAACCCATTGAGACACACAGTTCTCCCATTCTGCTGTCCCTTTGTAGGCTCCAGAAAATGCCAACTGTCACATAGCCTGGGCATATGGGATCACACACTGAAAATAGTGTGTTGGTGTGCATTCCCCAGAGGAGCTGGGCTAGCACTCCTGAGGCAGCCTGAACAGCCATTCCAGCAGTGGAGACCTGAGCAAGCATGCAGGCTATTTTCTTGCCTTGATGTCTCTTGAAGGAGGTAAAGTATATGCTTTGAAAAGCATAGAGTCAAAATAAAGTTGTGTTTACGTAAATATCCAAAGTCATCTTTGAAGGTGTTTTTTGCACTATAAAACACAGCAGCAGAGGGAAGAAACAAAGCCACCAGGGTACTGGGTTAAAAAGAAGCATGTGACTCCTGTTTGGTTGGTTTATTCTGGCTTCCTTCTGACACCAGTGTCACAAACCCAGTGAAGCACAGTGGTGAATCTCATTCAAGAGGTAAGTCCTTTAAAGAGTTTCACAGCCTTGATAAGAGCTGAATGAGAAAGTAAGAGCTCTCAGAGTGCAGTTGTAATAGACTGTAAGCAAATAGATGGTTGCTTGCAGAAATGATCAGAAATGCTGGACTGGGCAGGACTCAAATGGGTGAAACTGATAAAAAGGCACTGCATGAAAGATTAGCTTCATATATGGTACGTCTTTCTGGCAGAAAAAGATGAGCAAATCTGCCTAAGTTCAAGAGCATTATGTGTCCTCTTGAGCAAAAGGAGACTGACAGTGCTGTTAGCAGCCATCCTATGTAAGTCTGGTTAGCGGAAGCTAAGTGAAGAGAGGCATTTTGTATCCTTTGGAGATTTCCCCTCCAATTAACAAGCAGACACCACTCTGTAAGATTTTTAAAAAAAATCCCCAAATCCTCACAGTGATAAATCGGTTCCTTAAACGTAGTCTAAACCTTCCCCATTCCAATTTATGACCACTCATCCTCCTGCACTTATGAGAGAGCTTGGCTCCATCGTCTCAGTACCTTCCTCAGCTGTGCAAGTAGGCTTCTGCTTGATCCTCCTGGAGCTGCCTCTCCAGCTGAAGAAGTCCAACTCCCTCAGCTACTCCTCCCAGGAGAAATTCTCCATCTCCCAGTTACTTTGGTGACAATCCCCTTGATGCACTCAGATTTATCCATGTCTTTCTGCTATCAGGCAGCCCAAAACCGGACACTGCATTTGAGACAGTTTTCTGATTCTCAAGAAAAAGGGGATGATCACTTTCCTGTGTCTATCTACCATGTCACTCCTGCTCCTAGCTGCCTTTGCTACTGGGGCACACCAGTGCTCCAGGACCCCTGGTCCGTCCGTCCATCCATCCATCCATCCATCCATCCATCCATCCATCCATCCATCCATCCATCCCAGGGCCAGGAGTTGGGGTTTGTCCTTGCTGAATTTCATGAGGTTTCTGTCAACCTGTTCCTACAACCTGGGCAGGTGTCTCTGAAAGGCAGACCCCACACATTCAAATTTTATTTTTTTTTTTTGTTGCAAGCACATGGACTTTTCTGAAGACGCATCTACAGACGTGCCTTAATTAATTCTTTGTCACAGCTTCAGATGAAAAATACAGAGAACCATTTTTTAAAGACCAAGATGACTCATTGGGACTGCCAAGGTTGTGGAAAAGAGAGTAGTTTTGACACACGCAATTCTTGCCCCAAAGGAGCACAGATGCTGCAGTAAGGTTCATCCATCTTTTCTTTCTGCTTCCTTTCTGAAAAAAGGAAATCATACTCACAAAAATTTCATACTGACATTTTATGGCTGAAATTCCTGGCCTGTTTAAAGGAAAATGCCTGCTGAACAATATCTGGAAAAGTCTGCCCATCTTTGAAGCAAAGGCACTGGCAACTTTGTGAGCTATTGTGCACGGTGATGCTTTGCACAGTTCTATGTCAAAAGAACTGCTCCACACATTGCAAGATCCCAGGAGATTTGCTGGATTTAGTAAGAAAATCCAAGTGTACTTCTTCCATCCTCTCCATTGTCATGCAGAGTGAGAACAAAGAGGGTGATATATTATGATGTTCTGGCTCTTGTATCACCAACAGATTTGGTAGGCGAGAAGTGGCTACAGAATCTCTTATGTGTATCATCTGCAGGAAGAGAAGGTTTCAGCTTGACTCTCTCACTCCAGCAGAAGTTTGTGGTGCTGGCAGTTGGGAAAAAAATCCACAGGAAAAAAAAAAAAAGCCTTAAAAAACTGCCTTTCTGATGTCAGCTGAGCACAACGATGCCTGAGTCACTGCAACATAGTTGAATGAGAAGACAAGGGCAAGCTGCTTCCAGAAGCAGCTTTCCATGCAGAAAAGCCATTTAAATGAGGCCGGACAGAGCCAGCCTGCCCACGGCCACCACACACTTTAAACACACTATCCTGGCAGGTGGCACCAGATGGCACTCTTACACAAAAGCTTATTTTTCACAGGGTCTGTTTGCAGGCAGAAGTTGTGTTTAACTATAAAAAGGTACCACCTGTATTGGTGAGGGGTTTCCTGACTTCTGACCACAGCCCATGTTGCACCTGGTAAAAGGGCTGGTGCCAACACACACTATTTTCACTTGGGTAAAGGAATAAATGGTCTTGGCATAAAGCACTTCCTATCAGCGTAGCTTCATCCATGCTGGATGTGCACAGAATTAAGGAAAGCGCAAAACTCCTAGCAACAGGTCTCTCAGATACGAGCAAGCAAGGCAAGCGCTCAGTCTTGGGGTGATGTGTCACTAGAAGGTCTGCCCGAACGCTGCCGACTCTGTTGCCTCTGGTAGAGCCCAGTGGAATCAGTCCTTGAGGCACAGTGCTATCACGGAAATTAGGAGCTGGCAAGATCTCTGGGGGATGGGGCTGCCTCCATAATCTATTTCCCAGACCCTGTGTGCCTCTGCTTGGTGCAGTGCATTTAATATTTATGCAAATTCTGCATCTCTACCGTCTCCCTCACAAAGAAGGCAGCATAAAAGGCTTTCGGTATCTTTTGTGTAGCAAAACAGAAGTGGATTCATCAGTGGATTCACCCTCTCCCTGTTCCCTGCTCCCATTGCAAGGGCAGTCCTCAGGGACACTCACAGTGCTCCCCCGGGAACACGGGAGGTGCCAGTACTGTGAAAGGGGAATAACAAGCCATTGCTCGGATCTCCGTCCGGGGCAGGCACACTGTACCACGGCTGCAGCCGCTCAGAGGCCGGCCGAGCCTCGCGTTCAGGCAGTGTCCTGCTGCCCAGCGCCGGATACCCTCGCTCCAAAACACCTCTGGGGTAGTCCTGCCTGGCAGAGGGGCTGCAGGATCCCATGGAAACTCCCGGGAAAGCTCGGGCTCTACAGCAAAGAGTGCGTGTTCTCAGGGAGAGCCGCTGGACTGAGAACTCGCCTGACTCCTGGGAGAGGCTGGGCAGTTTCCCTAGAGGTGAACAATGCCCCTTTGGTTCCCTGAGACTGGCAACACATTTTCCTCCCAAGTCACTCTTCCCCCTCACCCTTCTCTCCAAAGTAAATCAGCCCAGCCAAAGCGCCAAGCGGTAGATGCTTCATCTCCCAAATGCCACTCTGAGGAAAAGTTACAGCCAAAGGAGAGAGGAGGCGCTGAACCCGAAGCTCTCCCGACGGCAACCGGCCGTGCCTCCGGCGCTGCCCGAGCTCACACACGGCAGTCCCCGCCCGGCACCGCACACTTCTCTCCAGCCATCGGGCTCATAAAACCACAGCGCGGATCAGCCCCGAGATTCCCCGGCGGGGTCTCCTCGGGGTACCAGGGGGGAGCTGGCCGTGTGCGACGGCGGGCACCCGGCTACCTGCATCTCCGGGTCACCCTGGAGCAGGGGGCAGCGCGGGGACCGAGGAGAACCCGCCGCCGTGTCCGCTCCCCGCTGCCGTGGCCGGCCCGCCGGAGCGGGGGTGCTGCCGGCGGTCCCTTACCACATTGCTGAGGAAGTCCGCCTCGCTGAAGTCGCCGAAGTCGAGGAAGCCGGTGCCGGCGGCGGGGAAGAGCCGCTCGGCGGGGAAGGGCTCCAGGATACTGTCCATGGTGCCCGCGGCGCCGGGGCTCGGCCGCCCCCTGCGCTCGGCCAGCCGGGCTCACTGCGGCCGCACGCTCCCGCCCGCCCCCCGGCGGCGGCGGNGGCGGCCGCGGCACGCCCCCGCCGCTCTCCGGGAGCCGCCGGGGCGGGACTTCCCTCGCAGACACCCCCTCGAGGCAGCGCCCCCGCCTCCCGGGCAGCCCCCGCACCGCCGGGCGGAGCGAGGCCGGGGGCTCCCCGGGGCTCCCGTGCTCCTCCCGGCGCTGCGCGGGGACCCGAGGGCGCTGCTGGTCCCCGGCAGAGCCGCGTCAGTTTGACGAACTGAACAAACCCTCCTTTCAGCAGCCGGCCGGCCGGCTTTGGTGGCTCCTCTGCATCCCTCGGGGAGCAGCGCCGGGAAAGATGGGCATTCCGCGGGGTCGGAGCCTGAAGGGAGCCGGCAGGGAGGTCTCCTTGTCCCCGCTCCCCGCAGCGGGCTTGCAGGTAGGCCTGGTTGCAGCAGCACATGTGGCTGCTCTGTAATTAAAGAGCTGGGCACTATTAAAGAGCTTCAGGAAGATTATATGGTTTCAGATAAATAGGATTATGGATCCCTGTCCTCTCTGATCATTACTCCAACCAACACTCAGGAAAACCACTTATAATAATCCCGTTGAAGAAGCCCTGCCCTGATGTTTTATTAATCTGTCCCTGTTTTCATGGCTCCACAGAGAACAGACTCGAGTCCCAGCTCCAGTGAGGGGCTTTCTTGGTCACAGGCATCTGAAGGAAAAAACCCTAAGATAGCAGTGCATCTCTCCTGGGGGAAACCTGGCCGGAAGTTGCCAGTGGTGAGGATCCTGGCAAAGAAGTGCAGATTTGAAGCTGGCTAGAGCCTGTGCTTGAACTGGACACGGGGTTTTCATCCATCCAGGCTCCTGCTCCACATTCTCCATGGCTGTCAAAACTAACCTAAGGTGCTCCTTGGCTGCTGGTTGCACAAGCAGCCACATCCTGCACACAAAAGCCTTTATGCTTACACAATGAGCTCTTTCAGTTACATTTACTTTTACCTTATGTTTCAGTCAAGTGTAAAGAGCTGTTGGGTAAAAGGTCAGAGACATAAATTCAGCCAGGATGGAGTTGTGCTGAGAAAATAATGCTGTTCTTACTTCCTGAATGGTAAAGAAATCTCTTTGTTAATGTGGATGCCAGTGGGTTTAAAGGGGGAAACACAAAAACCTTTGCCATTGTAAGATGGGAGGAAGAAATAAGTCCAGACTCTTCAGCAAGAAGTAAACCTGTCTCCAAGTAAGGGGGAAGATGCCTTTCCTTTGACATCCCAGTCAGCGGGGTTCTCAGCTGCAAGGAGCGGACAGACCGAATCCTGCCATAGCAATGGAGTGACAGCCAGGGTCACAGAGCACGGACAGAGCCACAGCAGGGGCAGCTTCCCCTCCTGCCGCTAACCAAACACGGATAGCGCTTCCCTAACTAAGAAAACTCACTGGCGAAACCAGGAGCTTCTGGTTCAGTGCCTCGCCCAAGCTAACACAAGGAAGCCTCTTCTCAGGACACACTGTATTTATCCTCAGGCTGAGGAAGCTCAGATGGTGTCAGCTACGGTTTGCACAGCATGGGTGGCAGTGTCATCAGAAAAGGTCAAGCAAAGTAAACCTCAGTTGTTTATCTGTGCTCTGAGGGGAAAATGCTTTGGAGCTGTGAAATCCATTCTGGAGATTAAAATATCTCAGAGAAAAAATGAAATAGCGTGGTCTGAAACCCTGCTTCTATTCAGTGTTTTTATCACTGAGTGTAACTGCCCAGATGCAGCTTCTCTGTCTATCACTGCTGCACCTTTGCAGGCGAGGAAGAATTGTAACAAATATCCCGTTTTGCTGTTTCACAGGAAAGCTGCTCTGTCCCATCTTGGAGAGCTCTGATGGAAACCCCCATCCTTAGCATTTGTGTAGAGCTTTGAAATAGACGCTTTGTTTATGTCAGACATGAGTGCAGCTCACTAAAGGCAATGGAAATGTCATCTAGGTGGTCAGAGAGTGTTGCTGCTGACCATCTGGAGCCAAAAGGGAGAGTTATTTCTGCAGACAATCAGTTTTGTGCTCCAGAAGAGACCTGGAGACAGGTAAATTGTTGATGGGTGAGGGGAGGTGATTGCAATTCAGAAAAACTCACACGTGCTGCTTCAGCTGGGCATGGGTGCCTGCAGCAAAGGGGGAAAAGGACAGGCTGAGCAGCACTGCTGCAGCCAAGGCCTGGTCACTGCAGCACTTGCAGCACTTGAATGGTGCATCACTCTTACTAGAGCATCTTCAAAACCAGCTTCTGCAGCCATCTCTTGGGACAGAGATACAGCAGAGCAGGAAGAAACCTTGGGGCAGGGGCTGAATTTTGTGATCATTCAAATTCCTTCTGAGCCCAGTTTTCTCTGATTTTATATTTATTTGCATTCTGATTACAGCAGGAGATTGAAACAGCAATCAAGTATGTTCAGGCTGAACAAGTCAAACTGACAACAGGTAAGTTTTCTTGGCCTCACATTTGGTACTGCAAATACACATGTATGACAAACCAAGCTAATTGTATCATGCTGAGAAGTGAATCATCAGTCCATTTCTAATAAGAAAGGGATCCTGCTCTCCTGTGCTCCATCCTGCCTGGTCCTGCTCCCACTGCTTGCCTTTATGTCCACGGAGAACTGCAAGTCTCTCATCGTACCACTTCGCATTTGCTTTGCCTTCACCCCGCGTTGTTGTGAGCAGGGCACACAAGACAAGGTAAGCAGGCTGTGAGCTTAAACACATGGACAGCAATCCAGGCCATTCTGCTACAAGCCAAGCTGAAGTTTTTGGTTCCCCCACCCAGGACTGTGCCAGGAGGTTTCACAGACTCTTCAGGGATGAGTATTTCTTGAGGAATGTAGGGTGAAATGTCGGTGATTTTTGGTCTGCTGCATGCAGACTCTGTTGTTACAGGAAGGGTCATCTGTGTAGTGTTTGCAGCCTGAACAGCTGGTATGGGAATGATTCATGCTGTTAGAACTGCCTTGCTTTGGGACTCAGCCTGGCTCTTTAGGACTGCCACCAAAGACAAACTTTTACTTCAGCTCTGTGAAAAATACCATTTGTCCTGTTTATTTTTCCAGCATTGATGTTGATATGGATGGAATAGACAGTTTCTGCCACAAGCTGTCTTCCTAGCCATGAAAGTTTTCTGGAGTCATGCAGGCTCCATACTTTGGCCCTTCAGTAGCTCTTTGCAACAGTCCTGCCTTCATTTTGCTTTGTCTTTCTCTGGATTTGATTACTTCTCCGTATATTGCTTTGGTGTGGTTTTGTTCACTGTTTTGTGCACCACGGACAGAGGGAGCAACTGCTGCATTGCAGCTCCCCTCTGCTCCTGAAGGCCCATTGAGAACAAGGTGAGGATGGAAATGGGACTTTCAGCCTAATTCAAAGAAGAGGTACTACAGTCCTTAGATAGGCTCTTAGGAGTCAGGTCATGTTTGATGGCACAGGTAGTTACATATCCAACCCTTTGGCTGTGATTTCTTCATTTAAGGTTTTTACGGGACAGTTAAAAACCCAGGAAAAAGTCAAGATAGGAAGTGATACAGCAAAGCATTCTCTAGCAAAAGGTAACTTTTGAGGAAGGACTTGCAATCGCTAGAGCCTTTCTTTGCCCTCTGATCCACAGCCCTGCCTCATCCAGGAAATCTGTCTCACTTTTTATTTCCTTGCAGCAGCTGGTTTAAACTCCCTCACCTGCAAACACACTTCTCTCTCCAGCCAGCTTCAGCTGCTCTCCACTTCCTTCCTCCTGCTGTGTGCACTCCCAGCCAGGTACCCAGCACTCCTGCTCCCACCACCAGCAAGCAGCAGTGGGGCAGGGAGGGGAGCCAGCGCAGAGATCACACCCAGGGCAGCTCCCTGCTAAAAACAGAGAAGGGGGAAACATCTGTGAAACCAGAGTGTTCATAGATCTGCTGCCACAACTGAAAGAGGGAATGAATTGTGTTCTGCATGTTGCTTCGTGTGCAGCTACACGGAACATCAAATTAAATGTCTGCCTGCAAGCAGACACACTTCTTTAATGACCACCAAATCCAGGTAGGTGTGAGCCATGTAGAGCACTGCAGAGAAGTGCAGACACACACGTGTGTGTCTTAAGGAAATGTGCACCCCAACTTGTTCTTTTTCCCCCCCATCTTGCTTAGGAAGTAAAGGGGAAAGTGAAGAGCGTATTAATTGCATGTTTGCATATGGCAAGGATCCATGAATGCTGTGGTTTCAGTGAGCACCCTAATGCTATGTGGGGAATGAAAGGGAAGCCACAGAGCTCAGCACTGCAATTATTATTCTTTCTGGGGTAAATTTGAGGCCCTTGGATAGATTTAAATCAGCCTTGCAAATAAGGAGCAAGTGACAGACAAGGAAGGAGGAAAGACCTAGGAAAAGAAAAGCCTTGAATACAAGACACCAGACCCTAGGAACATCCCTTCACAGAACCCCTTTAGCCTCCTGGGAATGTGTCTGAGCTGCCTGTGGCTGTATGTCTGTCTGCCGGTATGTTAGAAAGCAAAGCCCCCAAACAGTAAATGGGTACTGTAACAAAATACGAGAATTGAAAACTCACCACTTTGGAAGTAACTGATCTAGGAGGAAAAATCTATTTGTAATTCCTTAATTTCTTCATGGCAAGCTAAGATTGTTCCTTTGCCTTGTCACACACAACCTCCCCTTCCTGCTCCATACCTCAGAAAGAGCACAGGTTGGCAATCTCCCTGGGGAATCAGACAACTTTCAGGCTGACTGGGTGCAGAGTAACTTCAGTATGAGGGCATCTCTTTTCAGCAATTTGTTAGCATTTGAAGACACTGTGAATGGGAAGCTGCAGGACAGCAGAAGAGGGTAGCCGCCTCCGCTTCCTATGCAGTGCTTTTTATTTACTAGGCTATTAGCCTTCATGGTTGCAAGACCTGCTTGCAAAAGACAGACTTTGCAGGGCTGGAGACAACCTGGAAAGTCATTCTGAGGGAGATGGATCACCTCATTTCTCCTAACCATTTCCTACAAGTCAAATCTTTCCCTAGGAAGGATGAAGAGCTGCACATTCTGACTGAATTTTACCCCAAGAAGATACCTTGCATCAAGGAGTGAGAAGCAAATGGTTTTGGTACAGGAGGCAGCTGAAGAGCTGCTGGATCAGGACTGGATGTGTCAGCACAAGGGATGGCAACAACTCTGCTTTGACACACTGTATGTGCCATATACATAACTCCCAGTTATCCACACGAATTACTAAAGTGCAGTCCATGCAAATTTGTGCCACTTGACCCCTTAAGCATGGTAGAGAAGTTGGACACTCGCATTGTGGCTCCATCCAACAGAATCTGCCCTGGCCAGAGCCAAGCAGATACAGCACACACAGGCTGGTCAGGGGAGTGGGAGGACGATGTTCCGTGTACTGCCAAGGGTTAAAAGCAAGGTTCAGATCCACAAGAAATCCTGTGAGGAGAAAAGCTCAACCCAGCAATTCAGGCATGTCTCACCCCCGTTCAAATGACATTGTTTCAGTGCCGTCTGCCTCACCCCTCAGTGGTAATTACAGACTTTCGCTACAGGGGTAAGAGAACACGGTGGAAGAAACCTTCATTACAGACATCTAGAGAAAAGCAACCCCAGTGTAATGTCTCAGGCACACAGCCAGGATCAGCCACCAAAGCAAAACACATTTAGGACAAAAATAAAAGGGGGGAAAAGTGTTAAGTGATTTGGGAAGATCAGAAGCCCACCAGGTTGGCTGCTGTACAGTGCTGGGTGTGGGGAGCACTTTGGAGGAACTGGAATGCTGCCCTTCTTTTAAGTGGTGTGGTTTGCGTTTACATTCTTCCTTCCTTCCTCCTTCTCTGGGTGCTTGTTTTCCCTGATGTCTGCATGTGTCCCTTTGTCACCCCGGCATACACCAGTGGGCTGGGAATGGATGGCTTTCCTAGGCTTCTTAGCTTGATGTTTGTCAAAGGGGCACATAAAGCTGTAGGTGTCCTTGGCTGACCCCTCTCCCTTTTGCACACCTAGCTTAAAATATATAATCAAGAATAGGCTTCTTGTATTCAAAGCCTGGGGCTCCTTCTCACCTTGTGTGTATTGCAGGGGCCCAAAGTTTTAGTTTTGTTACAAAAGATGCAAGAGGATTTTTCTCCCCAGCAGGTCATGCATCTGTTACAGCTCATGACTATTTCCTATTGCCGTGGTGCATCTGTCAGGGTTGGTGTTGACCCACCCTCAGGTGGCTAACACCTCTGGCAAAAAAATAGTCTTATTCCTGCTTCTTTTTTTCCATATTCCAACTTTCTGCTGACAAGTGGCATAGGTCCAACCATAAATTCCAAGCTCTTTTTTACTGCTGGGCATTCACATGTGTGAAACTGAGAACCACTATCATGGCATAGTAAACTCAGTGTTTGTAGGAGAGGTCACTTCAGTGACAGAATTTTCCTACGGAGCCCTTTTTTGTTGCTGGTGGTAACACCTTGTTCTGGCAGGATCTGGGGTTTGATGCTACATCAGAAAGATCCTTCAAACCCTGTCCCCAGGCAGCAAACAGCAGGGATGGGAGAGGACCAGGAGGAGAAAAATGTCCAATCAGAGTGCTATTAAGATGTGTCTAGGGAACTGGCTGAATTTTAATTGTTCTTACCTACTCAGTGAGTGAGCACAGGAAAAGATTTACCTTCTGGCCTTTCCATTCGGCATGTTGACATTTCCAGGCAGCACTTTCCTCTGATGGAGAGGTTTGACGTCAGGTGGGCTGATTAAAGCCTGCAGTGCCTCTGACTCATTTGGCTACGTCCTGTGCAAGGGGATTTGTAATGTGTCTCTTGTCTTTCTTTCACTCATTATGGTTGGTTTTAAATAAATAAAGCTAAGCTCAATTCACAACTTCAGGGAAGATGCAACTCGGCTCAGGCTCAAATACGCATTGCCATGGCAACAGATGCTGTCAGGCACACACAGACTGTCACTCTCGGCAGTGAACTCCCCTGCCCTCCTCTCCCTGCCCAAGCAGTGCACAGGGCTGGGGTGGGATGCAGGAAGGCCGGGTGAGGCTGGCACTGTCCACACCGCTTGGGCATGCAGTTGTTCTTGGGAACTGGCCTCACTGCTCTCCCAGCCTCAGGAGAGCTCACCTGGGCCAGCCAACTGCCCTCTGGCTGAGCAAGAACTACTTTGGGGAAAGCCCTGGTGAATGAAGTTGCCCCTGGTGTGACTTTCTCAGCTTGCAAAAAGGAGGGGAGGGACTACCTGTTTCAACAAGTCTCATACAGCTGCTGCCAAGCATGGCATGCTCTTCATGCATGGATTGAGATCTGAAATAAAGAAATAAAAATTATCAGCTGCCTTCTGTAAGCCCCACTGAGAAAATCCCTCATGATTCTTAGAAAGATGCCCAGCAAGGAAACAGAAGTGGGGAGAGATGTGGTTTCTGCAGCTGACTGTGGGGTAGATAGGTTAGCCACAGCAAGGCAAGGCAAGGCAGCAGAGTCCCTGGGTCCTCTATCCTAGAGTATCTGTGTCTCCTTGGCACACTGAGCAGGTCCCTTTGGTGCTGCCATTTCCTGTACAGCTTTTGATTAATCAAGAACTTAGAGTATAGCAGCAGCCTAAAACATGAAGCATGAAACATGGCCAAAGGCAGCATCACTAAGAAAGAGGCTCTTTGAAGTGGTCAGGGACTCCCTGCCTGTGGCTCTGCACCTGCATCTCTAACAGCCACTGATTATACAATCATCAAAGTTGGAAGACCTTTAAGATCACCAAGTTCAAACAGCAGTACCACAGTAACCCTTAAACCACTAAACCATATCACCCAGCACAGATCCAGATGCCTCCTAAATACCTTCAGAGATGGTGATTTCACCTCCTCCATGGGCAATCTATTCCAATGTCTTACCACCCTAACAGTGAATTGATTTTTTTTTTAAACTTAATTTGAATCTCCCCTGTGTCAGCTTAAGGCCATTTCCCCTGGTTCTTTCTCTGCAGGTGTGGTAGAAGAGATCAGACCCTCTGCCTGGACAGCACCTCAATGTAATTTTTAAAGTGAGGGGCTTAAAACTGGATGCAGCACTCGAGGTGTGGCCTCACCAGAACTGAGTACAGGGAGATAATCCCTGCCCTGCTCCTGCTGATGCAGGCCAGGATACCACTGGCCTTCTTGGCCACCTGGACACACACACTGGCTCATGTTCAGCCACTGCTGACCAGCATTCCCAGGTCCTTTTCTGCTGGGCAGTTTCCCAGCCCCTCTTCCTCCAGCCTGTAGTGCTGCACGGGGTTGTTGTGACCCAAGTGCAGGACCCAGAACTTTGCCTTGTTGAACCTCATGCAGTTGTCCTCAGTCCATTGATCCAGCCTGTCCAGAGCCCTCTGCAGAGCCTTCCTGCCCTCCAGCAGATAAACACTCCCACACAACTCAGTGTCTGCAAATTTACTGAGGGTGCCATCAATCCCAATGTCCAAGTCATCAATTAAGATGTCAAACAGGACCAGCCCCAAAACTGAGCTCTGGGGAGCCCTGCTGGCAACCAGCTGCCAAATGGATTTAGCTCCATTCACCACAACTCTCTGGGCCTGGCCATGCAGCCAGGATTTTACCCATTGAAGAGACCACCCATCTAAGTTGTACAAAGCCAGTTTTTCTAGGAAAATATGTACTAGAGATATGAGACATTCTGGTTTGTGTGGCAAACAGGGCTAACAGTGTTGGCAGATCTTCCTTTCTCCAAGTATCTCAGAACATTTAACAGTTTTCTCAAAGCCTGGGCACTTGGTGTCCTGGAAACATGGAAACTTCTTGCTTTCCCTGCTCTTAGGTGACTTCTGACAGTTGCAGGGGACTGGCTGAAAATGCACCCTGCTGACTCTGACACAGGCGGACAAACCTAGGAAACCATCATTTACTGGTTTTAATCCTATTATTTTTAGATCACCCCCATTGAGTGAGTTCTGAATTACAGTTTTTGGTTTGGCTTGTGGGCAAGCACAACGCACACAGGGAAGTGTTTGAGTGCTGTCCCACTGGCCTGAGCTGCACCAAGAGGCAGCACATACCCCATTGGACTTGTACAGGGGCACAAAGGGGCACAAAGCAATTGAGCCAAGAATCCATCTTCCCAAACAGGTCTCTAGGGCTGGGTAATTCTTTCTAGCTTAATCCTCGTTTTGTAGGTTTAATGCTTCCCCATGTGGGGTGCCATGTCTTTCTTCTACCACAGGTGATTTGAAATTAACATTACCTCCTACAGTCACTGCACCCTGCCACAGTGGGGAAGTTAATAGGATGGGAAGAGTTTGAACTTGTGAAATGTTTCTATGACTGCATAGACTGAGCCACATTTCCATGACAAATCACTGAAATCTGAGAAATCTAATTTACAACACAAATTCCTTTGTTTTATGTGTCTTTCCCAACTCAAATTCAAGTCAAAAAGTGTCTGGATTGTGCAGTTACTCTAATCTAGCAGAACTGTGGGTGTAAGAGGGATGAAAAACAATTGCATGAGGTCTCCAGAGCTGGTCTATAATGACTCCAAACCCTAAATTCTTTATCCCTTGAACGTGGTTTACAACAGTAATGAATCCTGGTGGAGCTGTGTAACCAGCACTTAAATAAAGGGGAGGCAGCAAGACCTCCAGAATCAGTGGCATCTGTTCTGGGAAGGGCTGGCCCAGAAATAGCCACAGCAAGAAGGTACTGAAACCCACTGTCTCCTCCTAGAAACAGAATTGAAGGTCACAAAGTAAAGACCCCTGCAAACCAGCACTAGCCTCTGATTAAAAATAAATCCTTTCATGCACAGACAGTGGTTTGAGGAAGGAAAATATTGAACCATAGTGAAATCTTGGAGAGTTCATGGCTGGACACCTTGGAGTAGAAACACAAGTTGCCATCAATTCAGGCAAAGCTCTATAACCCCAGCCACTGGCATCAATGTACAAGAGTACTCCCTTCTCTCAAATTTAACTTCTTTCACAATAAAACTGATTTTTATGGCACTTTTATCTGGGACAGTGTGAAAGTAACTCAGTCTTAGGAACAACAGAGATGAAAGTCTGTTTGGTGTCACCAAGCCACCTCTGAAGCCAGGAAAATCATGATTCTCTGTATTGGCGGTGTTTTGCCCCAGTATGGGAATTATCATCATTATTTCCAAGTGATGGGGGCTGCCACTGTCTCTGACAGAACAATAAACAAAACAAAGCTCTGTGGTGTGGTCCTCCTACCCCCTGTATTGTGCTCTCAGGGCGAGCAGACAGCAGAGATATTTGGGCACTTAGCAGCCTCACTTCTCCCTTTAAAATGCACTAAAGGAAGTACTGGTAAAATACATTATATGAATGGCCCATATAACTTACTGCTGTCATTTATAACTGAGAAGGAACTGCAAAGAAAGGAGCTGATATTTATAGGAGTGAAAACATCCTTCTTTATTCCAAGGGCATGGCTTATAGTCCTATGAACCCTTTGCAGAATTCAGGCTTTCATAAAGTACCTGAAACCTGAAAATGGAGAACCATTTAAAAACCCCAGCACCCTAAACTCCCATCAAACCATAAATGTTCCTCATGAGCAAGTTAATATATAAATATGCTTCACATCATATCTTTACTTCTATGGAAGACCATTAAATTTCCAGGAAGTACCCAGTATTTCCTGGCACATACCGAGGGAGGCCGTGACCCGAGCAACAGCTGTAATGATCCCATCACAGACAGAATATTTTGCAGTATTCTACACAAATATTAATTCTGGTGCCAGCCAGTAGTTTAGCCTGGTCTTTTGCTGCCTGGTCAATCCCGTGTAAATCACTCTTCCCTCACTGCAGGCTGCCATCCTCTCCTTCTTGACCAGATACCCAGTGGATTATTTTTGTCTCAGATCACATAGAACCAATGGTACAATTACACACTGACCTCAAAGACTTGCTTTTAAAATTACCCTTCTTTAGCAAACCCTCTGTCTAGTGGGTTGGGTGGTTTTCTTATTTTTTATTTTTATATCTAAATGGTTAAATAGTGGGTGTGGTTGGAGAGAGAGGAAAAGAAGAAAGAGAAAGAAGCAGACAGAGCAAACAGTAGGGGAGACAGTTGTGTGGGTCACAAGTGCGCTCAGGAGAGGGAAGTCCATGTGCTCCAAGGAGAAGACACTTGGCTTCCTCTCTTTCCTCAGTAACAGCTTCTCCTAGAAGGTCAGTTCTTCACCTATAGTGAAATGTCATTTCACTATAGACACAGTAACACCCCCTCTTCCTTGTAGCTACAGCTAGGGACTTACTCTTGGAAACCCTTACCTAAACCACCAACTTTCAAATACAATGTGGAAATTGGAATTTCCCTGTAAATTCTCACACATGTTAAACATTTTACTAACAGAAGAGACAGAAAAGCAAGTCAGAAGGACTCTGAAGGGCCTAGAGGCAAACAAGCCTACGACAGGCTAAGCAACCATAACTGCAGAGATGTGTTCACAGTGAAACACCTGTAGGACAGGTACCATTTGTCCATGTTGCTGTTCAGCTGACAGTTCCATCAAATCTTTGAAAGCCTTCATAGAATGCATGAAATCTCTTCAGGAAAGATGAGCATCTTCTTTGAGAGTGATGATGGGGGGAATAGGACACCAGTCTGTCCTTGCAAGGGAGAAAAAGGGAAGCAACTCACAGGCTGACAGGGGAAACTTCAAATATGCTGCAACTTCTCACATCCAGGGTGTGCACACTACTTTTTGAGTTTGCTACACCCTAGGACTTTCCCCTGCACACTATAAAAAGCTTCCAAACCCATCTGAAATGGTGTTAAGGCTGATGGGAGCTGCAGTGAATTGGCTCCAAGTGATAAAAGGAGCTTTTGCTGGGCTAGTTGTGAAAGTTGGCCTTCTAATAGCTGCCTGTCACCTGGGCAGGGGCTGCTCTTCATTGTGCTCGTAATGGTCCCCTTCATCCTTCACATCTGCAGGTGTGCATTTCCATTCCACACTGTTCTGCACACCTTATTTTCTGTAGCCTTTTTGGCACACTGGCTATGTCTCAGCCCTGACAGGATGAGCTCCCTTTGTGTCAAACCTCACCAACAAAAGGTCAAGAGTAGCACTTGGAGAGGAGGTCTGCAAACAGTGCCCTGATGTATTTGAGAAGAAGGCAACTGTCACTTGGGTGACTCCCTCTCGGCAAGGGAGTTTGATTGTGCAGGACAGATGTGAACACCATCAGACTGGAAATGATATTTGAATGTTTGCTACAGTCCATGTTCCAACTGTTTGGGAAAGACAATCCTCTTAGATTTGTTTTTTCCTGCAGCTCCCCTTGGACACAGCATTTTTTCTCCTTCTCCATTTACCACACCATTGCACTGGGGTGTTGGCCTGTGCTGCTGCACAGCTGGCTTCACCCATACCTGCAGTGACTGCATTTTATGGTGGAATTTTGGTTTGGGGAGGGGTTTTTTTGGTCAATTTTGTGAAGAGCTTTGAAGCCTGTGAAATTGAAATGTACTTGATACCTTGCTGGAAGAGACAACAAGCTGGTTAGCACAGCCTTGGCTGGGGCAGAAAGCAGTATCGGAGCTCCAGTTATAAGTTAAGCGATACCCATAAATGCTGGCAAAGGACACAGTGAGGATGAACAGGCATCTGTGTACTCACCACTTCTCTCATTTGGGTTTAAAAAGCCAAATCCACCAACCAACATTTGCTGAACAGAGTTTGTTTCACGAATATCAGTCAGCAGGACATCAGTCAAAGGTATTCATCTATAAAATAAAAAAAATTCAAATTCCAAACTCTGCTCTTTTAATGAGCTCTGGTAAATTTGCTCCCTTTTACAGTCCTGGGGTCAATCAATTAGCAACTGCCTAGGGAAGAAACTTAATTAAGCTCAGATAACACAACAGAGGTTTCACTTCCTTGCCCTCCCTCCATACACATCCTCGTTTACACATCTGGATAAAAGCTTCACTGCAAAGGCTGGAGAGAGCAATTGCTTCAAGCAGAGTCTCTGAGAGCACATCTGAGCTCCCAAAAAGCATTGCAAACTCTTGCATCATGCAGAGGCAGGAGAAGGCAAAGCAGCTAGGAAGCGAGAAGATCCACTCTGGCAAGCTGCTGCCACGGGGATAGGGTGTCACTGGGAACAACAAAAGGTGTTTTTACTGAGGAAACGTGGTGCCACGACTTATTAGTCTTCCAGCAGAAGCAGGAATCCTAGCTCTGCTCTGATGGTGCTGCTTTTGCAGCAGGAGCGAGCCAGCCATTCAGGACTAGTCTGACAAATCTGGCTCCAGCTGCTCGACTTTATTAACGACAGAAGCCCTGGAGGGGTGGGATCCAAAGGCATCACAGCGATTTTTTTTCCCCTTTCCTAAGCACAAAAGACAGAAATGGAATGTAGCTGAGGAATGCTTCGCCCTTGGAAGGGATGTAATAAATCTCCTTGGATGTGATATTTGGTTTATTTTGTGGGAGTCATTCAAAAGGAAAATGCAGATTGTGGGGCTTAGTGCTCAGCCTATGCTGGCAAAGGATCCCCGACAAAGAATGTCCATTGGCAGGGAATTTCCTGACTTTGCAAGTGAGCAAACGCCTCTTTCTCAGTTACTCTAAAAGCTGGTTTGTTATTATATAAAAGGTTCTGTAAAGCAGACAGCGATCAGTTCTACTCCAGATTCACCAGAAGAAGGACAAGTAATCATCAGGCTTATTTGCAGGAGGAAGGATTTGTGCTATGCCTGAGAAAGTGCTTTTTCTCCAGGATGGTCTCCTGGGCCGCAGGGGGCTGCTGGGGAGGCTGCGGCATCCCAATTGCTGGAAGCATTTAACGCCCACATCACGCCCTACTCCTGGGTGACTCCACCTTGGAGAGGGGGGAATAGCTTCAGAGATCTCCCAGAGTCCCTGCCAGGCCTCTGGTGATTATTACTGTGGGATTATTATTTAATAGCAGGAGTTGCTGCCTTTGGCTTAAGGAAGATTCTGCCAGCGCCTAAGGTCACTGGGCATTGGGATGCGTTAGCAGGCAGAGGTCAGGGAAGAAGGAAACAGAAAGGTACTGATGTGCAGATGGATTGGATTTACTGCAGCAGTATGGCAAAGGGAAAGCCCAAAGGTGACCATGGACCCACCATAAAGCAAAATGACACCAGGCAGTGCTAGGCAGGGAGGAGGCCTCTCAGGTCTACAAGAGCACCCCTCTCCCTGATAGAGGGCAGACAATGGCTGTAAGCCACCTGGGAACCCTAAACCAGGTTTAAAGGGGACCTGGAAGGAAAGAGGAGCAGACTGCATGGAGCCAACCAGAGCTGTCTGCAGCAGTTCCACCACTGAGAGAATCACCACACTAGAAGGCAGAGGGGACAATCAGACATTAGGGGTATCCAGGCTTTTTTTCCACAGTAAATAATTATTGCCACTGGTGGTAAAGTTCCAGCTGTGAAAAGCCCAAAGCCCTTCCACCTGTCCATTTGTTTGGAAGTGGGGTAGCCTGAGCAGGCAGAACTGCCACTAGAGCACCAGGACACCTGGAGAGAGGTTGGAGTGTGGTCCCTACACACACAGAGAAACTGAACCAGAACCCCAGAAACTGCCCAGAATATGAGGTGGTGGTATCACTGATGGAGACCACAGTTCAGAGGGGTCAGCCACACAAGCCTTTGTCTCGTTGCTCTGCCCATCCTCCAGAAATACAATTTTGCTCACTCCATCAGGTTACTGGAGATTCCCCTTTCTCATCTGCTTATGAGAACAGATTAAAAAGGATACCAGATGTTTGCTAAGATTTTGATTTCCCAGAAGAGAACATGTTTCCAGTGCTGAGTGGAGGGATGAAGGCCTCTACAATAGATTGTAGGAGTCCTTCAGGTTGCTGTCCACCATTGTCACCTGCTGGAAATTACATGTTTTCAGTGTCTCCTGTCTTGTCAGGGAACACAAATATTTTCTGTGCTGCACCCTGTGTTTTCACATAGAGAGGAGGTGCCTGTGTGAAGTAAGCGACCTTACCAAGAAATTAGCACCCTTGGGTTATTACTGGGGCGGACTGAGCACTTTGCTGCTGTTATCACTGCTATTGATTTTACATTTATAGAGAGCTGCAAATTTACACAGTGCTTAATAAAACACGAAGTTTCCTGGACTGCAACTAATATAGGAGAACTGGGAGGTGTTTAAAAAACAAACAAAACAAAACCACAGTTTTTTTAACAAACAATTACATGACATTTCTGTTATTTTTTCCACTACAGTCATAGGCTGAAGGTTAGGGGAGTTGTTGCCACACTCGCACACGGCCACACACACGCATCAAGACATTGCAAGAGCAAACAGAGCTAACATCTTCCCAGACAAGATGGCAATTTAACACCATTTATCCCACTGACATCATCCAAAGTTTCAGACAGAGGGGTCTAAATTGTGTTGGGTAAGAGTAACCCAGCAGAAGACCTTGGGTTCTACACCTGCTGTGCCACTTAAAATTTCACACAAGTTTTCCAAAGATGCAAGCATTTTCCTCCTGCAAGAGCGGGGCCATCAGTCTCAGATCAGGATACAACACGGGACATCACTGGACTGAGGTATTTGTGAGCAGGAAAGTGATAGTTGAATTAATTCCCTCTAGGCACAGCACCATTATCATCACAAACATTGCGACTGTGCACAAATTATTTGTTCGTCAGCTTAAGAATTAAAGAATACTTTTTTCCTAAAGGAACCTCTGAGAGCAAAATTATCGTCCTGTCACCTCCACCATACATCTGAAAGTATCACTTTGTGTGACACTTTGTGGCAGAGAGACTCAAAAGAAGGAAAAGGAGTAGCAAACAATCATGGAGACTGGGAAGTTGGAAGACATAAGGGAAAAGTGGAAGTCATGCAGCCTTTGCAAAAGGGAAAGGAGCACATGCTGAATCCAGATAATCTCTTAGGAATTAAATAGGTAGGCTGAACAATTCCTAAGTGAAAACACTGGGTCAGGCTCCAGATCTGAGTCATCACATATTGGTGATCAAAGGGGACTAGACAACAGTAAGTTTAAGCCCAGTGTTTGGGAAGCACCCAGGTAAGTGGAAACAAATGCCTGAAGGTGATGTTTGAGGGGAAAAAAAAAACCCAAACCCAACAAAAATACTCCCAGAACAAAAAAAGGATTTAAGTGCAGAGATGACATGTGGTACAGCAGAAACTCTGGCACAAAACCCTGTGAATTTGGGTCGTCTACTGTGAGTTCTGTCTTCAGCCCCTCCCAAGGAGTTAAAGCTCTGCCACTCTTCACTCGCTGCTTTTGCTGCAGGCCTGGCTGTGAATCAGGCGCACCGCTCGCACAGTTTACCTTGGCAGGATGTGAATGTCTACTGCGGGCTACAGGGTGTGGACAAGTGTGCCCAGGCCCTTTTCTGCACAGCTTCTCCATATTCTCTAGAGGCTGGCATGGATGAATGGCCCAGCCTTGGAAAATATTATCGTCTCCCACAGAACACTGGTTGTGAGCTGTACCCAAAGGAAGCCAGGCAGCACTCAGGGGAAAACTTAATAAGCAGCTGGGTGAAACTCCCTGGGCTCTACACATGGAGGGAAGCAGAAAGCTCTGCTTTTGAGAAGTTCACCTGAGAACATTCTCTTACATCTTAGCCTTGACACTGGGCTTTCAGCCCAGTACGTGCCTATCTGCCACACACAGCGCCACCTGACCGATTTTTGGAGTTCCAGATGTGTGGATGTAGCATATTTATTTGCCTGCCTCTTCCACCAGGCTATCCCAAAATACCTGACCAGGTGTTAACAGCTTGACACTCCAAGGTGCCAAAGCAGAATTTCCCCGAGTACTGCTTCTAGTGAGGACCCACACATCCAAAGTTCTGCAACCACCTTACCAGGTATCTTCTGAACCTCTCATGTAGAGGCCAAAGGCAGTCTGTCCAATTCTGTGATCCCACGGGGAATTGCATGTTGTTCTAAACATGAATTTTTCCTCTGTATGTGACTGCCCATCTTAGCAAAACAATCATGAAGGCTAAGCTGTGGTGGTTCTGCTGTGCACCATGTTACGGCAGAGTCTTTGCCAGTGCCCTTTACTGAACATTTCAACTTCACTTTAACCCACCATTGCTCCATCAGTACATCTTAATGCATCTGCCAGGCACAGATCATGTGATTCAATGTGGAAGTTTTCTACATGGGCCAATAGATATCAGAGTCTGTATATGAGCATATACAAGCTATTTTCAGCTCATCTGTGACACGCAATTCTACCCACCAGGCTTGCAGAGATATATAAATTATGGAAGTGTCCAAAATAAACAGGCCCTGAGGAAACATCTGTCACCTCCTCAAGCCTGTGAGGGAGGAGGATGAAGCATTCAACTCCACAACTTACTGAATTTTCTTTTAGCTCTAAGAAAACAGAGAGCAGCAAGTCTTTCTGACACAGCCCAGATGCCCTGGCAGTTGGATATTCTCACTGCACACTGCATTTGACCTGTGAGCCTAACACAGGCAATACTGTGATGCTCAGCAATTTGGATGACATTTGTGACACCTCACCCTTATGATCAAAAGAAATGGACTGCGTTAATTCTCTTTTGTTTCTGTGGGTTTTTTCCCCCCAAGTTGACTGGTGGTTGGCCCTTTGCACTCGATCTCTGAATCAAAGGAATACAGAACTTGCTGTGCTGGAATCTAGTCCTGGAACGTGCCACCGCCTGCGCTGCTGAAGCATATGGGCCAGAGCCTCGCCTATCCTACAGATCAGGAAAAAAATATCAGGAAAAGCTGTGAAGTTGTTTATTTGCACTCTCTCTCGCTCCTCCTTTTGAAGTGATCTGATCTTCTCTCTTGGACCTCAGCCCCACTCACTCTTTGCTGCTCGTCTTAGTGGAGAGAGCCGCAATGGGCAGTGCGAGAGGATGGAAACAGTTTCCCCCGGCGGGCGGGTGCCCCAGCCGCGGGGCCGCCATCAGCCCCGCCCCACGCTCGCTGACGAGGCGCCGTGAGGGCAGCGCGGCCCGGCCCGCGGCGGCGCTGCCCCCTGGCGGCGGGCGGGCGGCACTGCCGTGTCCGTGTCCGTGTCCGTGTCCGTGTCCGTGTCCGTGTCCTCGATGTGCCGTGCCCTGTCCGTGCCGTAGCTATGTTCTTGCCTGTGCCAGTGCCCATGCCCATGGTGGTGCAGGGCCCTTGTCCATGTCCGTGCTTGTGGCCTTGCTGGTGGCGTGGCTGTGTCCATGGTATTTTGGCTGTGGCCATGGCCACGTCCGTGTCCTTGCCTGTGTCTGTGTTGAGGCTGTGGCCAAGTGCCTTTTTGCCCGTGGCCGTGCTCATGGCCATGGCCTTTCTGTGATATGTCCTTGTCCATGCCTGTGTTGTGGCTATGGCCATGACCATGGCCACGACAAGTGTCCTTGTCCATAGCCATGCCGTGGCCTTGACTGTACTGCGGTAGTGGCTGTGGCCATAGCTTTGTCTGTGCCGTGTGTCCTTGTCTCTGCCTAGAATGTGTCTGTGGCCATGGCCATACTCTGGCTGTGCCCGTGCCTTGGCTGTGCCAGTGTCTGCACCATGTGCATCATGAGTGCTGAGCCAAGCCTCGAGGCCGAGGTTGTTTCCGTAGGTAAACCTACATGACGGACCCACAGCCCCGGGCCGTAAAAACAGAGCTGAGTATTCCCTCCTCCCATGTATTTTCCCCCCCCCACACACCAATTATGGGTGATTTTCCGGAAAGTNCGCCGTGCGCGCTCCCGGGGCGCCGCGGGCAGGGCCCGCACCAGCGGCTGTCCCCGGTCACTCCTCGGGAGAGCTCCCGCGGCGGAGCTGCACAGCCGCCGTCAGGCCTGCCCGGCCTCGGCTCGAGCTGTCCGTTCCAGCAGAGAGGAGCTGCCTCTGCTCCATCCGTGAGCAAGGCCGTGGCAGAGAAGTCCTCGAGTGGCTGCGCTGGCTAAGCGGCCAGTCGAGCTGACTCTTGTCAGCTCCAGCTCAAAACGTGCTGGTTTCACTAAGCCATCCAAGAGGGAAGCTTTCCTTCGGGGACGCAGGACAGAGGCGTCGCTAAAGCTCCCTCTTACAGGAGAGGTCATTGTGTAGGGGCTCCAGTACAACTTTGTACTGCTGCGCCGATAGATGAGCACCAGCCTTGTCCAAAAGCCAAAATAGGTCCAAGATATAAACACAGAGGAAGATTTTCAAGGAAGAGATAGCTGAGGATGTAATTACCTGTCCAAGCTGACTATTTCCCTGCTGAATAAAGCTGACTGTGTAACTTGGAAGAGCAGTTGGAATGGTAGAGCTGGTTTTCACTGGCCGCTTGGCCTCTACACAGAATGTTGTGAGCAGCATGACATTTCATGCCAACTGCAAACTCGCTGAGGGGCTGGGGAAAGACCCAACACCGAACCCCCAGAAGCCACTGCTGTGCTGGTGGGAATTGCTAGCTGGCAGCTGGCTCCAGTCTGTCTCCACTGCCCTGGCAGCAAGGTGACCGTGTAGTGAGAAGTGCAACTGCTCACTGTGCGTCAGTATGTTGATGGTGTCATGTCATCTGTTCCCTTCAGGAGCCTGGGTTTGCAGTGCAGAAGGATGGGATAAGCAAGGAATTCTTTCCACTTTTGCAGTCTTTTGGTTTATGTTCTGAATTGCACCAAACATCTGCGTTTTGCAAAACCACATAGTGTTTAAAACAAAATCCAAACAAAGCTAGAAAACTGAAGTTCAGAGCTAGCCCAGGTTAGCTCCCCACCCTTGTAAAAATGAGGATTTATAAAGCATTCATAGTGCTTGGCTAAAGGGAAAATACCACATTCAAGAAGTGATCAAAGTTGTATCGGATAGAGGATAATTAGCAGAGCATGGGAAGTTGCACAGACATTAATGTTCTTGGTGACAGCAGACTGCACTGGCAAACATACATTTGACAAAGTGATGTAAAACAGCAGCAGATCACCTTAATCAGATGGATAGAAGAAGGAGCTGCATAAGGGCATCCTTACAGATTCTTCACACGTGCAAGAGCTGATTGCTAGTGCCATTGCTGTGTCAGTATCTTTAATGTTTTATCTTTGATGTTGGCTCAGCACACTCTAGGACCTGCAGTTTCTGCATAGAAGTAGCTCTTTAGGCTGCTTTGGGTTGCCAAGCTGTCTCCAGGTCATGCAGAGGAAGGAACATCCACAGAAACAGAAGAGAAAATCAGTGGAAGATCTATAAAGTGATGCCAATTTATGAAAAATCTATAAGAAACATGGTGGTGAAGCTGAACACACTGTGTATTGCATTTGGTAAGAAACTACACAGAAAACTATATATAAGATATATTATATATAATATATATATAATTCTATTATATAAAATATATATAAGCTGGGAAATATATAAAGAATTTTAAAATGCATGTAAGAGCTGAACTGTCTGCTCCAGAGAGAGCATGGGCAGATCTTTCCCAGCCACAAGGCACTGCAGAGACTGCAGTGAAGTACAGCAAGTGGAGCATCAGACACAGAAGACTTCAAAGTCCAAATCATGGACACCAGAGCTGACAATGATAGAAACAGGAAGCTGCTCAGGAGCAGCTTATTCTGGAACAGTTCACCAAACACCCTATTCCTTTTAACAGATATTCCATGGGCAATTTCTCAGTTGTAGTACATACGTACTTAAAGGGGGAGATATCTGGATAATTGATAAGATCTTCAGGAGATGGCAACTAAGTTCAGAAAATTATGTACTGAATAAAGATGTGGATTCCAGTGAGATTTTGGTGACTGCAGATTTTGATTTGGTTAAAAAGTAGTCAGAACCAGAGTCTGGAGAAATTTATCCCTGGAAGGTTGTTTGTTTGTTGGTGGGGTTTTTTTTGTTTGGGTGTGTTTTGTTTGTTTGTTTGTTTGTTTGTTTGTTTGTTTTTTCCACAACAGTACCCAATCACTGTTTCTGATACTATAATCTACTTTAATAAGCAAATTCCCTCGAACAGCAGTTGGCCCTAATATTTGCCTCTTCTTTTCCCATGTCCTTGGCCACGTATTGCTTGCTGTGCTAAGTGCTAAATGGCTCTTGGAAAGTGCTAAGAGGGTGTTGTGAAAGGGCTAGGCCAAGTTTCACGAACAACTGCCTGTACAGAGAAGTAGTCCTGTTGGTAGGTGGTACTGGAGGCACCTGGTTGAAGATCCTTATCAGAGAACCGAACTTCACGGTTGCCTTAAGATAATTTAAATGAGACCTTTTTATCATGTGGAAGTGAAGGTTTCTTTGACCCTAAGTGAAATGAAACCACTGAATCCTTTGTCAGAAATATTTTGCAAGATCAGTATGTTCCTGCTAACCAGGTCAAGTTCATCCTCTCTGCCTGTTCCACCAGCGACCACCTCAGCCATCAGACTTGGCACTTGGTAATTCTCAGAAGTGAAAAGCAGTTCCTGGAAGATGATGGAAAGGAAGGCTCTGGTGTGAACTCGTCTTTTGAAGCCCCAGACAAAGTCAGGAAGAATCCCCCAAAGTATCCATACTGCAAAGAGGCACTGACTCGCCAATGCCTGTTCAAACATTTCGCAGCTAATCATCATTGTCTGGCCATTGACAGAAAGAAAAAAATGGACTAATGTGTTTTATTTTCTCCAACAAATGGTGCCGTGTTGGGGCCACCGATAAGCATTACCCAGCGAATAAACTGCAATCTACAAGTAGAGCAGAAGTGCCACCATACAAGAATCCCCTTACTGGCAAGAATGTTTCAAGGAAGGGGAGCAGATGGGGTCTTTCAAGTGAAGCAGTTTCCCTGGTGAACTATCTCAGTCTGAGGTTACAGCTTGTTTGTCTTCATAAATGTTGGAAGATGTGGGTCTTGTCCTGTGTGCACATGAATTAGGATCACAAGACACCCCTTTGCACTGTTAGTCACTGTCACTCGGGGCATCTCTGTGACACTGGGCTGTCGCACATGGATTTACTCCAGGGAGTGCTGACATGGACTGGCTTCCAGCCCGAGTAAGCAAACACTCTGTGACTAATCGGTAAAGTTACTTATTTTATCTCTAACCCAAAAGGTTTGCAGAAAACAACTCCTTCTTTAGTTAGCGATTATTTTGTTTATTTTATGGGATGCTTCAGATATATGAATTTCTGTATAAAATAGATGTAGTATCATGAACATTGAGGAGTGCCTTGATAATCGTTTTAATTTTGTAATTAGATTCTTGCAATTACTGCAGGTTAGATGCTTGCTAATACATTTAAATCAGTCCAATGAATTGGGTTTTTATACTAACAACACATTTTGAAAGCACATGCTTCCCTTAAGTAGCATAGCATCTGTAACTGTTTTACTGAGCTATTTGGGTTTAGAAATGTGTTTATTATGAAAAATGCCACAGAGCCCGTTATGTCCTGTGTAGTGTTTGCCTAAGCTATTTATAAGGCAAGCTATTTATAAGGCAAGTCATTCATAAGGAAAGTTAGTTAGAGTTATTTATAAGGAAAAGCTAGGCTCATCTCATTTTATAGTTGGAGATGTTGTGGCACAGGGACAGGTGAAAAGTTTCCTCAGTGTCATGCAGCAAGTCTGATTAGTCTCAACTCCCCCTACCTGCCCATCCATCGCTCTGCCTGCTCAGCCACAGTGCTCTTTGTTCATCTCCACCTCGCTCCACAGCAAACAGGACAGTTCAATTTTCTCATATCCTTCCAGCTATGGTCTGCTGCAGGGAACACAGCTTTCTAAGTAGTGATGGATCTCCATGGAGCTTCTCAACTTCCCAACTTTTACGAGAATCCGATGTTTCTTGATTGATTTTTAAGACCAAAAATATATCTGCTAATCCCATTTCATCCAAAAGAAAGGATATATTAGTCACTAGATTTGGCCAGTGGGGGTTGACAAACCCATATTTGTCACTTAGCATTAGCTAGGCTTTTCTTCTCCTGGTTGAGAAACAGGGTGAAAAACTCAGTGAGTTTCAGAATTTTTCTGTGTTTTTTTGTTTTATTGTTTTCTCAATGAAATTCAAAGCTCTGGTATTTGAAGAAAGTGCAGCCAGCTCTAGAGAAAACTGAAAGCATGGAGGAAAATATTGTCAATTTTTTTTCCCATTTAAATCACAACAGAGACTAGTAGCTACTAAAACAAAAACCATCCACATGGATACAGGCCGACAGGCAGGGACTGCTTGCACTGACAAGGACTTAGGCACTTTATATTGTCTCCTGGAAGCCTCCCAGGATCTCCTCACCAGTCTGTTTAGAAATGGCTCCATCAGAAAGGCCAGGGACATGATTCATGGCCTTTTACTGTCAGCTGCCACAGAGTTTCTCCATAACTTGGTAGGTAGGAGGAATTTGCTCTGCTTTCACTGTCAAATTAAATATTGGCATCTGAGGGCTTTACAGCAAAATAAATAATTTTGTCTTCATTTCTGGGATGGTACAATTGAGTGGTGGCCACCCTGAGCAGGTGCCTTGAGCTCGTTTCCATCTGCATCCTACATTTGCTGCCCACTGTCAGCCCCAATCTTAACCTACAGCATCCCTGGATGAGGTTGGTCTCAGCATGGCCAAGGACATTGTGCACGGCCACCTCTGTAGCTCTATGACTTCACACCCTTATGCCTAAATGGCAGGGGTTTTCAGATCTTCCTAGGGCCTCTGTTTTGAAGCAGAAACCTCTATTTGTCCCCCTCACAGCAGTCAGCCATAAGCCAATGGTTACTGTATCATTCTCTAGTCATGCCCATAAACAAACTTCCTTATTCTTCCAAAGGCTCTTCTCAGGTTCGCTGCCAGGCTGTGAAACCCTCCATTTGTGTCTGTCATTCCCCAGGCCAGGAAGAGCAAACTGGTCATCTGCTGCATTGTGCACCCAGCACCCCGCATTAACTCAGCCTTTTTTTGGAACAGCATCATACTGTTGACTTCAGCTCATGGCTGACACCCTGAGCTGCTTTTCTGCAGTGCTGCTGCCTGGCCACTTAGTCCCCATTTTCTCTTTGTGCTTTTGATTTCTTCCTCTTAAGTGTAGCACTTTGCACTTTTCTTTACTGAGTCGTTGATTTTCTCCAATTTAGCAACATCATTTTGAATTCTCAGTCCATCCGCCAAACTGTTTGCATCCTCTTCCAGCTAGATGATGTCTGCAGATTTTATGAGTACTCTTTATTCCCTCGTCACAGGTTGTTAATGAAAATACTGCATAAAATGGATTCCACACAGATGTTGGAAGGATCCCATTTGAAAATTCCTCTAAGTCGGACAGAGAACAATAGATAACTGGGTTTTAAAGCTATTTTTTTTAACCAGTCAGGCACCTACTTTATGAAAATTTTAATCTAAACAGTATTTTCTTTATTTTCTTAGGAGAATGTTGTGTGGAATGGTGTTAAAACTTTGTAAGGATCAAGATGAATGGCAACTGTTACTTCCTCCTTACCTGCAAAGAAAGGTGTGTGGAGCCCATGCTGACCTAAGCAGAGAAAGGTATTTTTCTACAGGCTTGAACTGCTTTATCAGTTTTCAATCTTCAGTTCAATTGCTGCAATTTTGTGTGTAGCCACAGCCTGAGTAATTGTCTCCAGTATCTCCGTGATTAAAGCTCATTCAAAATTCCAGCAAGCTTCAATAAAACATTTTCCTGCCTTGCTACAACAATATATAGTCAAAGATCAGGTTTTTTTTAGAATTCCAAATTCAGCAAGGGACAAGTTGGCACTAATACACATGTAGCAGCAAAAAACGCCTTTGCAAAACCACAAAGATGTAGGTAGATTCTTGAAGACATTTCCTACTTTGTAAAATCCACATTCAAGAAAACACGCTGATGTGTGCTAATAGCTGTGTATCCCCTCAGTCTAATGATTTTAATTTATGTACTGTTCTGTACTACTATGAAGTTCCTGATGCAATCAGTATCATTGCAAGAAAGTAAAGCTGTTCTTGCAGATGAGTTACAAATACTCATTAGCCATCAGATGTTACTTGAGACAAGCATTTGCTATATCCTCATTATATTATGCACTTTTTTGTGCTGTTTACTGGTCACCTCTGTGCTTAATATCCTCCGTCACTCCAGTATGTAAGCAACTTGATCCCACATACACATGGATTAAATAGTGGCCCACCTCTCAGAGATCAGAGACCCAATTTTTTTTAGTACTTTATCTGAAGGAATGAATGGTTATGATTCTGTAATATTGGAAGTGACTAATCCAGTGTTGTAAATGGGATAAAGGGAAATGGCATGTATTTTGAGAACAAACAGTAATCATTGACATAGCAATTTGCATCCCTGGATGTTCTAATAATGACTAAGTATCACTTCCCCTTGTTTGCATAAGGAAGAGGAGGCAGACAAATCCAGTGATTTGGCTAGTGCACCACCAGCAAGCCACTGGAAAAGAGATCTGAACGCAGATCACTTTTCTTGTTCTTCATTTTTCTGTTTTCTGCTACATGTTTAAAGTACAGTATTGCAACAGGTGCGATCCCTTCAAGTGCTAAAATCTTTGTAAGGGCTTCCCTAGTTCATGCCAGAAACAGTCAACAAGAGTTGGTCAAGACTATGCTGGATTTGAGAGACATGGGGCACAGTGCTTTGCCTTTAGAAGAGCTGGTGTGGATGTGTGGCTTGGAATTCCTGACAATTTACATACACTAAGTGCCAGCAGCCTCAATCTGTGCTGTCTTAATGATGGAAGTAACACATTTGTGCTGCCAAAGGAAACTTTCTGCTCTTCAGAGACTGATTGCAAAGGACCAAAGTATATTCGGTGACCCTTCTGCTTCACAACAGACTTATATGGATTTAAAGGGAGGGTACTCACTATGAGTGGATCCTGAGGGTATATTTGTACAGTGAGCAGCTGTGCACAAACATCTCTAGAAAGGCATCCCCCTGGAAGTCAGAATGACCGCATCAGAGGGATGGAGCATTGCAAGCTGAAAAGCAAATATGTTTAATGTCTTAATTTTTAGAAAAATATTAAGCACCTGAAATACAATTTGCTTTGTACTAAATAAATGGAGTGCAAAATACCATCAGTAGGACTGGTGACAGCATTCTGGATTGTCTTTGAATTTCACACTGGCTGCATACCACAGGACAAGGGTAAATAGCAGTTAATACAACCTTTTCTTAGCTTCTCCTTACAGATATAAAGAGTAAGTTAGCCTCACACTGACACATGGTCAGATATAGGCAAGATGTACCTAGAAAAGGTAATCCTTCTTTATCATAACTATTTATTTTCATGTGGTTTGGGTCCAAAGAGACAAACAAAATCAGTAGAACTTACAGACTTCACAGTCCAAGAATACGATCATCTTTAGCAAGGGTTTGTCTAGCGCTTTTCTTCAGTTAACGTAGCTAAACATGGGAATTAGACTTTACTGAATACATAAAGTAAGAGTTATTTGGAACTGTGTAGGATTCAGTTGCAAGAAGCAAAGGGCAGAAGAGCAGAATATCTAGCTGCTTGTTATATCTGAGGCCAAAGAGAAGGACCAGAGCTGGTGAGGCCAGGCTCTCCTGCCAGAGCGGCCATGCTGGTGTACCTGTGGGAAAGCATCTTCACAGAATTGGGATGGTTGGAAGGAACCACTGGAGGTGATCTAGTCCAACCTCCCTGCTCAAGCAGGGTACCCAAGAGCACTTTACTCAGAATGGTGTCCAGTTGGCTTTTGAGTCTCTCTAGGAAAGGAGACCCCACAACCTCTCTGGGGAACCTGTTCCAATGCTTGGTCACCCACATGGTGAAGTTGTTTCTCTTGTTCATGGAACTTGCTGTGTTTCAGTCTCCGCCCATCGCCTCTTGTCCTATTGCTCGGCAACATGGAGCAGAGCCTGGCTCCATCTTCTTGACACTCTCTCTTCAGATAGGCATTGATGAGGTCCAACTCTCTCAACCTTCCCTCATAAGAGAGATGCTCCAGTCCCTTAATCATCTTTGTTGCCCTCCGCTGGACCTGCTCTAGGAAGTTCCATGCTTCACTTGTACTGAGGAACCCAGAACTGGACCTGGTGCTCCAGGTGAAGCCTCCTCAGGGCAGGGTAGAGTAGGATCACCTCTCAGCCTGCTGGCAATGCTCTTTCTGATTCCCTCCCAGACACCTTTGGCCTTCTTGGTCACAAAGGCACTACTGGCTCATGGACAGATTGTTGTTCACCAGGACCCATGGTTCCTTCTCCACCGATCAATGTTTCACCAGGTCAGACCATGTCATCTTTCCAGCGGGTAATCTTCATGTGTTTCAGGTTTGGTGGGAAAAAAACCCCAGAAAACCTCAAGTAGTTATTAACCCCCAGCCTGACTCCTGCCTGGCAGCTTTGCAGGTATGCTGTACGCTCCTCCTCCTCTTTGACTTTGCCTTACAGCAGAAGTGCTGCCGGGGGGTTGCGAGGACTCTTGTGTGCAAATAAACCTGCTGTGCTGTGTGATTGGCATCCTTAGGGCACCACTGCAATAAAGATGAAGGAATATTTGTTTACATTTGAGTAGGAGATCAGAAACTTGCTGATTCTGACTCATTGCCACAGCGCTAGATAACTAGGAAAAGCCTTCTCTTTTCTGCTGCGTTTTCCAGCTGGTTTATTTTGTTTTTTTTCTCTCTCCCTACCGTGTCTGGGAGATTTGTTACTCTTAGTTCTTCTCTCTCTGGTTTTGCCTCCCTGGTCTCATTTTCCTTCTTTTACTTTCTTCCTACACACTTCGCTTCTTTGGCTTTCCCTGTAGTTCACTCTTCCGAATGTCTCATTTTAAGTCCTTCTTTTCAGGCTTGTCACCGTCACAGGCTATCTCAAGCCAGTCTTCCCAGAACTAGAGTGAGAGTTGAAGACTTTTGGGCTGGAAAGGGGCACTAGCAGGAAGAGCACTCTGGGAGCCAGGGAAGTTGCAAGAGAGCAAGGAAGAGGATGGAGGAAAAGGAAGGCAGGAAGAGACACTCACTGCGATACAGGCAGCAAAAAGGAGAGGAAAGAAAACTGTCAGAGAAGGAGAGGGGTAATGAGATGGGAAGCTAGGGAAGTGCATGCACAAGAGCAAGGTGTGAGATAGAATATGTGTTAGGGGACAGGAGAGAAGGGAGATTTCATGGAGGAAAGTAATTAAAGGTAGAAGAATCCTTGCACTTAGGTCTGAAGGGAAGGAAAGGGGAAAAAAAAGGATTGAAAGACCTTTAATATCATGAAGTCCAACCTAGAACCACAACCATGTTCAACATTAAACCATGTCCTCTAGTGTTAGATCCACATGTTTTTAGAACACTTCCAGAGATGATGACTTCACCACTTTCCTGGGCAGTATGTTCCAATGCTTTACAACTCTTTCTTTGAAAATTGTTTCATATCCAATCTAAGCCTTCCCTAGTGCAACTTGAGGCTATTTTCTCTTGTCCTATCACTTATTACCTGGGAGAAAAGGCCAAACCCCCCCCCCACTATAACCTCCTTTCAGGTAGTTCTAGAGAGTAATAAAGCTATCCTGAGCCTTCTTTTCTCCAGGCTATACACCCCCATCTCCCTCAACTGTTCCTCATCAACTTGTGCTCCAGACCCTTCACCAGCTCTGTTGCCCTTCTCTGCACTTGCTCCAGTGCCACAAGGTCTTTCTTGCAGTGAGGGGCCCCGAACTGAACATAGTGTCATATCTCTAAAGGAGGAAGCCTGTCAGGAATGACAGTGCCTCACCATGATATTTTCTGAGCTTAACTGTAGCTTGCAAGCCCTCTCCTTCATCTCCAGCACAGGAACTAATGCAACACAACTAGCCACTCTCTTGGCTTTGACCACTAGCTTGCCATAACCATTGCCATTGCTCAGGCCTGTTTACCACCCCTTGGCCAAGCCCCACAAAGCCTGGGTGTAGACACAGAAAGCCCATACAAATCTGGACTTGAATGTTTTCCTGCACTCCTCCCACCAACTGCATAGAGGTTGCCAGAAGTACTGTTATGACCAGGGGTTTCACAGGGGGTGAAGGCATAATGGATCTTCCCAAATTAAGAGGCCAGAGACACAGGGGAGATGGTGCTCAGCACCATGTGTGTCTTGCATTTTAAGTTGTGAGGTACCCTGCCAGATACAGATACTCAGAGGCCTCCAAGCTCTGCCCTTCTGACACCCACCATACCCAAGTATCCTGGCAGCACCATGGAGGTGCCCTTGGGCAACTTCTCCTCCACAAACTGAAATTCCCTGGTCCCTTCCTTATCATACAGTCCTGCATTCCAAAAACTGATGTCCCTTAGGCTAACTCCACCTGTGTGCCTCTAACAGAATCAATGCTCTGCAGTGAATCAGAGGCATCCTGTCAATGCCAAACTGAGATGTCTCACATCACCCCAAATGGAGGCTTAAGGGATACTTCTGAATTGTGGCAGTCTGAGGTGTTTTTCTTGAAGCATCATCCATCTCCCAAGGACTGAGTAGCCTCAGCTGGTCCCAAAAGAAGATCTCAGTATCATCTGAATTGAGACTACCTGTCTGCATCTTAAAATGCGAAGGAATCTCAGCCTTCGAATCACTGTGGAGCACTCCAAATGCAGGTGTACCACCCAGGCACCACCCCACTCCAGCTCACACACTGCTGAGTTATCCTAGATCCTCATAGATTAAACAAGGACCTTTCTCACCCCACACCACTTGGGGTCTCCCTCAAAGTCATCCAGCTAGAGGTGGTCTCATCTGAAGTCAACAGAATGGAGCTTCCTGCATGCACTGAACTGTGGCAATGCAGAAAGAAGCTTTGGCAATGTGGAAAGTTGGCATTGTGGAGGAGTCTTTATTACTGTTCACTTTCTTCTCCCATGTGAAGATAAGGCCCATATCTGAATAATCCTACTGCTGCACACTCTGTGCTGAGCACAGGCATATCCCCCTGCAGATGTTAATCCCAGGTTTGTGGGTGGCAGTAGCAGAAAGACAGGTGAGTGTTTTCTCTCTGCATGCAAGTTCAGACTGAACTAAGGGATGGAGTTTGTTAATGCTGATGCATTAAGTTTCTAGGTGTGGAAATAGTCAGTCTTTTCCTTAACTGTGAAAAAAAAACGTGTACAGTGCCAAATCATTCTCATCTGAATCAGGTGTTGCTGCTGCTGTACTGTGGTCAACATTGTACATCTGGGATAATCCTACATTGCAGTGGAAAATCCCTCCACTTCCCACCATGAGGTCCCATGCCTGTATCATTTCAATCCATGTCTATGGGGCAGCTGTATCTTGAGCCAGAGGGTGCAAAATGATGCTATTGTTTATTTGATTATACCATTTTAGTCTCACCATTGAAACAAAGAAGAAGCCTCTACATTTTTCAGTTGCATAGCAGAGAAGCAGGACAGACTGGCCTCAGGGGCAGATTCCCCACCAAGCAGTTCGCTCCCTCCACCAAAAGTGAGAGACACAATTAACTAACAAGCCAAAAATCAGAGGGGTAAAAAAATCTCTGCTGCTCCTGCAGCTGCCTGATGGTGAAAGGAAGCCATATCGATGACAGAAGGAGATAATCCACTGACAGCTGGTTATGCTGGTAAAGATAAATAAACACAAGCTATCTGATCCCCTCTAAGGACTCCAGGGTAGAAGGGGACTAACTTCCTATCCCTTGGCATTTTACAAATAGCACAAAAACAGTTGTTTCTGGGGAATAATTAATTTCTTCCAGTTCTAGGTGAAAGTAGAATTGCTGAGGGGTTTGGTGGTTGGGTGGTTTTACGTATTTTGACATTTTCCTTGAATATTTCTTTAAATCTGTAGAGGAGGCATTTCTTCTCCACGAGAGCATGTAGAGTTTGAGGTCTCTCACTTTATCCATCAAGGTTAATATCCAGTCTTCTCATCTTTGCGAGGAGGCATTCCTGAAAGGATTTTAAACTTTTGAGTGAATTCCCCAGAAATATCCATTGACATAATTACTCTCTGGCCCTCTAAATTCAGTTTTGCTTATACTGAAGCTCTAGAAAGCTGCAAGTATCCCATGCAAGCAAGGGAAGACATGGTTCAAGTGAAACTAGGGAGTTAAAATTATATTTTGCCAAGTCTCAATATTATATTTAGTAGTGCTGTCATTGCCATGGTCTAAGGATAAAGAAGGGCAAGTTGTGAAGGTAATATATGTATTATGAAATCCACCAGTATTGCTGAAAAACACCAACAAGCTTCTAGGCACACAAGCCTTTCCTTAGGTCCAAACTGGAAGCTTCAAATTTCATACAGATATTTGTAAAGGAAACTTAATTGTTGTGAAACATGCATTGCTTTGTTTCTGAAGTGCTGTGCATAGGGCATTTCACCTTCAGATGTTCCCTCAGGAATGAAGGATCTGCTGCTCTTCTAAGTTTATATGGTTCAGGGAGAAGAGTGTGGAAAGAGTCGTGACTTTTCAGCAAACCAGCCCCTGCAGCTCCCCGTGGCCATCCTTTTTCTCCTGTACATCCTTTTTCTCCTGTACACCTCAGCAGAACCAGTGGTACTTCATACACACTCACCAAGCCGTTTACAGACAGATGTGCTCATGTCTGGAAATAAACCCTCAAGGCTCGGATGCTTTCTGAACTCTTCCCTCTTTCTCTTCCTCCTCCTCCTCCTCGTCTATGTAGCAGTGGCTCCTAAGCAGAAGCTGCTGTGTGGGTTGGCCCTGATCTGCACCTCTCCAGAGAAGAGGCGATGGAAGGGTGTTGGTGGATGGCTACAAACCCACTACAGAGGCCCAGCAGAGCCACACCAGGCACCAGCACCATTGGGCAGTCCCCAGGCTGGCTCCTGCCTATTGCCAGCTGCCTGGGAACACTGGTGGAGATCAAGGATCAAGCCATTTTGGTTTAGTAGGGACATGCAGTCCATTTTCTCCACAGCTTTCAAACAGTCCCCTTATGTGATTTCTCTCAGAACAGTGTTTTTATGAAAAGATAAACTGTGTCTCATTAAATAATGTGATATGAATGACAATCTAAGGCCTGTTTTCATTCTCAGAAGAAAAAAACCCAACCCACAGCACAAGTTTCACTTTATTCAAGTGAAGAGCAAAGCCCGTATATCATTGACACTCATGAATACAGAAGCCTCTTGCGCTGATTTTTTTTCTCATTCACTGAAATATTACTGCTTCCTTTATTCCTGAACTCCTAAAAGTGACAATACTGAAGGAGACCAAAGGTGGGTCATTTAGAGCAGGCTTTCTCTGATAATGTCCCAAGTCAGATGTTTAAAGGGAGTTGTAAGAAATGGGATGTATCCAGAAGGATCTTCCCCTGTGAGCCTCCGGCAATCATCAGTAAAACTGCTTGCTGAGTCAGATGTTGCATCCTTCAGTAGATTTGTTTCATGCCTTTCTGAATACATTTATACTATCAGGATCCATGAAATCTGGCACCAATGAGTTCCAAATGTGATTATGCATTGAGCAAAAAAAATATTGCTTTTCATTTGTTTCAAGCATTGTCTTATCATTTTACTCAGTACCACTTACTCTTGCAACTTGATGGTGAACAATCGCTCCCGATTTTCCTTCTCCATGCTTCTCTCCCTTTAGCAGGCCTCTTATGTTCCCTCTTCAGTTTCTCTTATTTCATCTGAAATGCTGTAGTCCCCAGGTTGTTTTTTTTTCCTCAAGGTGAAAGTTATTCCCTATTCCTTATGTTGCCTTTCTAGTGTATCTTTTTTGAAACAACATCCTTCAGCTTGCTCTGAGGGGGTGAGTGCATAATGGCTTCATAAATAGACAAAATATAAACTCCCATTGAAATTTATACACTTCAGATAACTTCCAGCTCCTTGTTTAACTACCTAACCAATGGCAAGCACTGAGTGAATGTTTTCAGGAGCCTCACTGATATTACCAGTGACACTAAGGTGATCTGGAACTTTGCAATGTTTTAAAACTATCATAGGCTTTTATTCAAATTCCTTATGGTGTTTCCAAGTCCACTGCAAGACAAACTAATTAAATTATGTCGTGTCATGATTGTCATGACCTGAAAATGGCATAATCACATGAAGAAGATTGTTCTGGGAGTTATTGAAAAACATCTGAGGGACAACATGGTTATCAGCAACAGCCAGCACAAGTTCATAAGGTAAATGTTTTGCTTGTCAAACTTAGCTTTCCTTTATAACAAGGACATTCACCTGCTTGATCAAGGGAATCCAGTTGAAGTAATCATTTTGGATTTCAATAAAGTTTTTTTGTACCGTCTTTCACAGCATCCTTCAAATGTCCAGCCCACAGCTGGATTAATACATCATGTGATGGGTGAGCGACTGGCTTGCAGGTCGGGCACGAAGGGTGATAGTGAATGGGGTGACATCAGGCTGGCAGCTGGTCACCAGTGGGGTTCTGCAGGGCTCTGTCTTGGGGCCAGTGCTCATCAGCATCTTCTTGAAGAACTGGATGCAGGACTCAAAGGCATACTATGTAAGTTTGCCAGTGATATTAAAAACTGGGAGGAGCTGCTGACCTCCTAAAAAGGCAGAGAGGCCCTGCAGAGAGACCTTGACAAATCAAAGGGCTGGGCATTCACCAACCATAACAAAGGCAGGTGCCAGATTCTGCACCTGGGACGGGGCAACCCTGGATGTGCGGACAGACTGGGGAACGAGAGGCTGGAGAGCAGTGCCACAGGAAAGGGACATGGGCGTCCTGGTTGACAGGAAGTGGATTATGAGTCAGCAGTGCCCTGGCAGCCAGGAGGGCCAAGCATGTCCTGGGGTGCTTCAGGCACAGCATCACAGCCAGGCAGGGGAGGGGATTGTCCTGCTCTGCTCTGCACTGGGGGGGCCTCACCTGCAGTCCTGTGTGCAGCTTGGGGTACCACGATATGAGAAAGGCATGAAACCATTACAGATTGTCCAAAGAAGGACAGTGAAGATGGTGATGGGCCTGGAGGGGAAGTGGTATGAGGAATGGCTGAGGTCACTTGCTCTGTTCAGCCTGGAGAAGACACTGAGGGGAAACCTCATTGCAGTCTGCAACTTCCTTGTGAGGTGAAGAGGAGGGGCAGACACTGATCCCTTATCTGTGATGATCAGCGACAGGACCCAAGGGAATGGCCTGAATTTGTGTCAGGAAGTTTAGATTGGATATTAGGAAGAGGTTTTTCACCCAGAGGGTGGTTGGGCACTGGAACAGGCTCCCCAGGGAAAAGGTCCCAACACCAAGCCCGACAGAGTTCAAGAAGTGTTTCGACAATGTTCTCAGGCACATGGTGCAATTACAGGGGCTCTTCTGTGCGGGAGCAGGATTTGAACTCTTTGATCCTTGTGGGCCCCTTCTAACTCAGGATATTCTATGATTCTATGATTTCTACTTGATAGTATAATAAAAGTTTTGATAGAAACAATCTTTGCATTCTGTTCCTTTTAGTGAGAAAAAAAAGACATTTATGCTTAAGTGTGCTCTTCATATACGGAAGCAATACCAATGAGATTTGTGAATTTATTGACATTATCTAACTTCTTTTTGCTGAAAAGCACAATGTTGGTGTATCTTACCGTTATTAATCAATTTTGAACACAAAGAACACACAAACATGTTTAATTGCCCAATTCCCTAAGTCTTGAGTGATATATTTTGCAACTTGCCTATCACTCAAATAACAGAAGATTTGAGTCTTTTAAGATTTTAAAATCAATTATAAATAAAATATCTGTGAGGACCTCTCTCTACAAACATGTGTCTCTGGATTTATTATGTAGTATCTGTAGTGTAAGACATGACTAAATAAAAGGGCATTGTCTTGCTGTGCAGATGCCTCCCGTCCATCAGGTTTATTGACTTTTTTTTTTTCATCTTTACTTTGCCCCTTCTCACTCTGTTCAAAACCCAGACACATTAAACTCTGGATTATCCCAGAAAGCAGCAAGACAAGATAACACAGTCAAAGCAGAAATCCAGAAATAGCCAAGGAAGCTTCGAGAAGGAGGTGTCATGCCATTGGGAAGGACTGGTGACTCCAGAGGCTGTGATGGCAGGAGCACCACAGCTCCTCAGAAGATGCAACGCTGTGTGGCACGGTGCTGTGTGAGCGAGCCCCTGCTAATTCAGCATCTGTCATCTCAGGGGTATCTTTATCCATGATACACTTAATCCCAGCTAATCTAGAGGTGACTAACACTATTTATTGTTAGGCCATGAAAATTCACTCTGAATACCTGTACTAGCACTGACCTTTCTGTCCACTGAGTCACTGTTAACTCTTATTCTCGCATGCAAAGCCAGGCACGGCTCTGCTCCTAGATTCCCCTTCCCCATCCCTTTATAACAATTGTTTCACAGCTCATCTTCCCTTCCTTGTCCTGGTGCCTGTGCTGGGCTACTTTTCAGCACAGTAAAGTCATGACAACCTGTAATGAATACACAAGATTCCAGTAGTTTAATACTTCTCAAAGTTTACTACCTTTTTATTGCTTTCAAACTCTGATGTTCTTGCCACATTACTCTATAGGATAAGATGCTGCTCAACTGGTAGTCCCAAACTGATGGCTCAAATATATGATTAATTAAATACTTAGAGAACTGAATTGCTTTTCAGATGTTCCATCCACTCAAACTTCAGGCTGTTTATGTATCTTCTGATATTGAAGGGTTTAGGGGACAAATTTATGGAACTATTTTTGAAAACAACAATCAGTATTTATATTTGAAGTACTTAACATCCTGGAATTATCATCATCCTGTTTTCCTTAGGTCCTCTGATTCCCTGCCTTTCCCCTTAGCGTCCTTTTACATTGTATGTTCCTTGGACTTTGGAGCAGACTTTGCTTTATGATGTCTCTCCTCAAGGTGCCAAAATGACCATTGACACCTAAAAGGACTAAAAAGACATGATGTCCCTTCTACTGGTGTTTTATTGTTTACAGAAATTGACTTTTAAATTTTTTTTGGTTGCTTTTTGTCACAATGTCTGATTTCTGTGCATGTGGGAGGCTGTTGAGATGTCTATATGCCTGCAATACATCCTGGTAGCTGCTGTCTTGGTCTGTGGCTCATGCCCTTGGTTTACCACTCTGCATTTCTATTTGCTTATCAGGTTAGTGACACACTGAAATTCTTCATTACAAAAGTTGTCATTTCCTTTCAGCAGTCCTTGAAAACATACTTAGTGGTTCCATTTCCATCCACAGTTTTCCAATTCTATCTTTTTCCCTCCAAGTTCCTCAAAAATAGAAGCGGAAGAATTCTTCTGTAAGCATCTGGAAAAGGGCATTTTGATGGAGACTAGATATCCCTAATCACTAATGGTCCAACAATTGCCAGCTGAAAAGTTTAGTAGGGTGACCAATATTACAACAAATCTGCTTGAATTAGGGGGCATTATATTGTTTAACAAAAAGGACAATGAGTCAAAACCAGTTTCTTTTATCTGATAATGGAACTGCAATTGCTTCTAGGATACTTCATACTGCTGGCTTAAAAATGAAGATCCTTTCCCTGGACCATTTGCATCTTGGCACACAATCTCTAGCTCATTGTGATTCTGAACAGTGTACAGGATCCAAAACCATGCTTAGTCAGCCTGGCCAGCCACCTGAGAGCCATGAGCAATGTCCCCTTTATGACTGCTCACTTCTACTTAAGGAGAAAGGAAAAAAAAGAAAAGGCAAGGAAACCCATTCCTCTTGACTCCCAGAGACAGTATCATTCCTCAGATCTTCCTTCAGTATAGAAGCGGCAACATCACCAGCCTCTCTGAAAGAAGATTCACATTCAGAAGAAGAAAGCAACGGCTTGTGAAAGGTAAAATGCTCTCTGGCCTCCCCTAATTGCAGAACTGCTACAGAAGAACTGGTGTTTTGCTGGAAGTCAGATTAGATAAGGAGCTGACAACCTTCTTGACTTTACATATCGAAACCTTAACAAGACAGAAAGCCTAAGAGGGAAACCAAGGAAGAAGAGCTCTGGGAGCTGCTGGCAGGCATGGGACAGTGGTGAGTCCTCACAGGTCCCCCATGCTCTCTAGTGCAACAGTCCAGGCTACCCCCTCTGAGCTATGGTCCTCTACCTTCTGTATGAAATAACTGATATCTCTGGTAAGGAGAGCGCTAAGTGATCGGGGAGGAGACAGCAGGAGGGAGTCTCTTTCAAGACTACTCTCAGAAGAGCTTGCAGCTCCCATGAAATCCCACTGCAGACACAATGCTGTGCTGTGCTGACAGGCCTTCCCTGGCTCAGCTGCTGAGGGCAGCCTGGAGAACATGAATTTTACAAAAGCAACAGGGCAGCCTGAATGTTGAATTACTTTTACCTGAATACAGACCCTGGGCAATGCACTCCTATGGCTGTTTTTAGCTCACCCTAGCTGCCTCCCAGGCAGAGCTATCAGGAGAGTAAGATTTGCAGCTGCACCACTCCTGGATGGACCAACTGACAGCTGACAAGTAAAAAAGTCATTTTGGGATGAGACAGGGCAAGCAACGAAGTCTGCTTCATTGGCTGCTGGAAGTAATAACTCCTGTGCAAGGCATATAATCCACAGTCAAAGTCAGAGGTCGTTGTGTTAAGCAATGCAGTTTCCACTTAGGCTGATGTCCTTAATGGCAAGTGCCTCATGCACATCATGTTTTCAGGCTCTGGCCCCAACTGGTGGTCTAAACACTCTGGTTAATTTTTGTTATTGTCTGGAAGTGAACGATGCCCTATCCTTCCCTGACCTGGGAAGAGGAAGATATTTGCTTGTAGAAGGCACTCTTTGCCTGGATCCTGCTGGTGAGATAACCCTGTGTTCAAACACTGATGAGAAAGACAGATTCCCAACTCTTCTCTTAGGCTGGGGTATGTCTTGCCTGAAATGGTCTTACGGCTTTCATTTTTAACCTGCACAGGCTATCTCCCCTCTTAGTTGCAGCAATCTAGCATTTCTGCCAAAAACACAGTGAAAAACAGCAACTAACTCTTGGTTTAGTTTTTAAGGTAATTTGTTGCTGAAAACCAGGGAAACAGAAAGTGCTATGTGGCTACTCCACTGTCAACCTCATCTGTGACCTGTTAGTGCACTTGCTGCTAATTCCTTTTAACACAAGTTGCTAGAAGACTGTTTCTGCATGTTAACTAATATCTTCTCAGGTTTTGTTCTAAGTATTCTCAGCAAACAGCATTGCAAGATGAGCTGGCTATAGCAAAGCTAGCATGTTATGATGTAACTTTTTATTTTGAACACTTGGCACAGTAACTGTTAGCAATGACTATTATTCTTAAGATGCCCCTGCATTAATACTTCTTTCTCTGAAATTCTCCCAAACTGGTGAAATAACATTCAACAGGAAATAAAATCTAGCAGCTGCTTACAAGTCAAAACTCATAAAATCCTGTTGAGTTTTGTGAGTTTTCCACTAACTTTGATAAGGCTTTGGATTTGGTTTGTACTTCTAAGTGCTCTTAGGATAAAAACTAGGCAAAGGGGACTGGATGAGCATCCAGAGTGATGTGATCAAGCAGAAAGTGGAAAACCAGACAAACTGAACTATGACTTTTGATAAGCAGCACAAACATCACATTCAGAGGGAGAGGCGTGTGGGTCAACTTTGTGCACAAAGACTCAGCAAGCAAAGGAGGATTTTTTTCCCCTAAGCTTCTAGCAAGATTTCCTTTCACCGAAAGGAAATCATGGTAGATATCTCAGTATAGAGCCAATGTACAAAATGAGACAGTTTATTCAAACACTTAGCTGTGCATCTGATAATAACACTGCTTTCCATTTCGTACATGAATCCACTTCTCATGCTACTAGAAGGTGAATTCTTCATATACAGAAATGGGGACCCTTTTTGCTGACGTGGAAGTGAAGCTAAGTAGCACAGAGGCAGGAACCATTTCTCCTCAGCATAGCAAGTCTGGACATAGGAGTAGTGCACATGTGCAGTTTTTAAAGGAAAGGCTTTTGGCATGTCTGTGATAGGGTCTGTGGCTTAAACTGCTGAGTTCAGGCTGGTTGACAAGAAGTCCAACACGACCCAGCAATGTGCTGGGTACAGTGTGCTCGGAGCCCAGAAAGCCAACAGCATCCTGGGCTGCATCGAAAGCAGCATGGCCAGCAAGGCAAGGAAGGAGACTCAGCCCCTCTGCTCTCATGGGACCTTATGAGAAGTTAGAGTCATATGTCCAGCTCTGTGGTCCCCAACATAAGAGTGATGTGGATCAGTGGATCTAGTGAGACCAGAATGCAACAAAGATGATCAGAAGGCTGGAGCATTTCTCCATGTGAAGACAGGCTGAGAGGGTTGGGGCTGTTCAGGACACCTAAAGGCAGCCTTCCAGTACCTTGTAGACTTCCAGGAGTCTTACAAGAAAGCTGGAGAAGCACTTCTGACAAGTGCACGTAGTGCTAGAACAAGGGATAATGGATTTATTCTGAAAGAGGGTAGATTTTGATTAGATGTTAGAGATTCTTCACTGTGAGGATGGCGAAGCACTGGAACAGGTTGCTCTGAGAGGCTGTGGATGTCCCATCCCTGGAAGTGCTCAAGGCCAGGTTGGATGGGGCTCAGAGCAATCTGGTCTAGTGGAAGGTGTCCCTGCCCATGGCAGGAGGGATGGAACTAGACAGCTTTTAAGGTCTCTTTCAATCCAAACGATTTTATGATTCTGTGAAAATGGTCTGAGCCACTCTACATTGTGGTGACCCAGAGATCACTCTGGGCAGTGTGAGAGATACTCATCGTACTCTGAGCTCTGAGACAAACCATGAAAAATTTCTGCATGCATCTACAGTAACAGCTGATGATTATTTTTCCTTTGAACTTTGTCCAAAGTTCAGCTCTAAAAAACAAACTTTGGGCTGTGTGTATTGACTCCTCACAAAATAAACATGCCAAATCTCTAATAACACTTAAATCACTCATTCTAGATTCTTTCAACTCGCTTGTTAACCAGAAAGATAAAAACAGTAAAATAAACAGGCTTTACTCAGTTATTTATTTTTCTGGTGCCTCTATCAAAAAAATCTGATGGACAAAAGCAACTCTGGTCTGATTGTTTTCAGAGTAAGCTAACTCCTCTTCTTGCTTCAAACTAACTGAAGGTAAAAATCAAAATCCAAGCTGTCTTAGCTGTAACACTTGGCCTCCACAGCTTAAAGTGCTGGTAGTAAAAGTTTACATGGAGGAGAAAATCTGAGTATTGGAGCGGGGATTTTCAGGGCGGTTTAAAAATTGGTTCCGGATTTGAGATTGGAGGGCTAAGGAGGGAGGGGCCTGGGCGGTGCCCCAGCCACGGAGAAATCACAGCAAACTACAAGTTGATCTGACAGTAATGGAGCCTAGCCTAGGCTCACTTGATCTATTCAAAGGCTGTAGAAATAAAGTAGAAAGAAGTATAAATAAGCAAATATATATCAGAAATAATAATATCTTAGTTATACTAACCATAACACTTCTTGTCACATGGACACATTAAAAGATCTACTGTGATGGCTGCTAGATTTTTGGTAGTCTTGTGCACGTGACCTTACCTGATATCCCATGAACTGTGCAACCATCAGTAACTATTTGAGGAGCACCCAAATTTAATTTCTGTGCTTTTCTTTTCTTAGTATTTTTTTCTTAGTATTCTGTTTAATATCATACCTCGCCTGCAAAACAAAAGAAAGAAAAACCCAAATAATGTGACATTAAAAAAATAAAGGCATTTTTACATGACTCTATTTGCTTCTTACCTTTTCCTTTTTGTGCATTTAAGGTTTGTGCCTTTAAGGTCACATCCACAAACCCACAGGCTAGAAACTTCATTAAAAAAAATAAGCCTGAGTTTCTTGCATAATTGTATGAGGCCAGGAGCTACAGCTTTAAGAAGGGCGCTAAATGTTATAAAGTTCACAATTAAATCACACCGGACTGGGCAACCAATTGATGGAAAAGAAGTGGAAAATTAACAGCAATTAAATAAACAACGGCTTATAGATCTCTTTTTTACAGTTGAGAGGAAACCTCGCTCTAAGTTCTCACTCATGCTGAGCCCTCTAGAATCCTCCAGATGATAAAACTGCGTTTCTGCCCAATTACGACTCGTCCCTGAGTTACTCATCATGACTGCTTTATGGATTTAGTTTCACAATATAATAAAGAGTTCATCGTGGCTTCCTGAAGCATTTGCAGAGATAACGCAAACACTTTTTCTTCACAACTTGTGAGCATTTTGAAAGAATAAAGTGATAAAAGAGGCTATTAAAAAAAATAAATCAGTTTTGCATTGCATCAAACTCCGGCTTTTCGTGAGAGCTCACGCAAATTCCGCGGTGTCCAGAACATGTCCCACTGCTTCAGCAATGGTAGGTAGCTCCGACAGAAATGCGGCGTTTGAAGAATTTCTGAGACTCTGGAGACTTTTGGAAGCCGGAGACGCACAGGGACATGCCCGTAACTTAAACTAGTGTACTGCAGATAAGGACTGATTCTGCATGAGTTGCCTGCTGGCGTTCGGGCAGTCCCCAGCAGCTCATTGTGCGGTGGCAGGGAGAGGGGGCGACCGTGGTACCCCCGCTGCCGGCACAGGCGGGCCCAGAACCGCCCGAGGCTACGAGGGAGGCACCGAGGAACCCCCGAAGCCCGAGTCACGTAGATTTGATTTTCACGCCAACCACTACCGCAGAAACGTTCTAATCCATGGCATGTTAACTTCCCTGCTTTGAACCTGCCCATGAAAGTTTCTGACTCGCCACGATTGGGGTTTTTGTTGTTTTTTTGTTTTTTATTTTTTGGGGTTTTTTTTGAGTTTAAAAGGGTACCTTTCACATTGCACAATTCCTAATTCTTTCAAAGGTATAACACTGCACGTGTCCAGAGCAACGTGAGCACAGCACGGTATCTGCACGGCTGTTTACCTTCTGCTACAGTGCTGAATAGGAAATTGAGCTATATATGTTTTTTATTGGCTTGGGATATCTATCTACTATCTGAAATTACTTCTATTTCCATATCCATTATGTGAATTGGATGTGGAAATTATAGTCTCAGGTTTCTTGTGGCATCTGCACACTAATGCTGATAGCATGTGGACTCAACACCCCTTGGAAATAATTGTATGAGATCACTCACACCATTACATTTGATGCATTAGGTCCATTACATACTCCCAGAGATCTCTGTCCTCAGTACTGTAAGCAATATCCTTGATAGTGCTGGTATCAAGGAGAGAAAATCACCTCTTATTTAATCATAATAAATGTGATAATTCAGGGTAAAAGCAGTTCCTGACAGAAATCAACTTCTTGGTCACAGCAGATTTGCTGATCTCAGCCTACACAGGACAGGCATCTTTTCTCCCATTTGTAATAACGAACATCAAGAGGAAAAGACCCTCATTGATCATCTGGTAACGTTTTCTTCAGCCAGCAGAAAATCGTACACACACATTAGTCAGGAAGTGGTGCACAGAGATAACAAGGCAAGGTAGAAGTTCTGCTCTAAGGGGTGTAGTACCTGAACCCACCCTGCACTGAAAATGAGCTGACTGTTTCAGGCTTATCACATTACCAGGACACAGTGTAGTGGGAGTATAACTATGCATCTGTGTACATAACTACTCAGATTCCATAGGAAAATTCTAATACTTGCTGGTGAAACATGGTGATCCCATGCCTAGCCCTTTAATAACAAGGCAGGGAAGTTTAAGTTACATTTTTGCAAAGGAGTTGTAAACAAAATTTTCACGCAAAATATAATTTACATTCCCTGTATTTTCTTGTTCCTACTTTTTCTGGGAAACGGCTTCAGGCTACAGTGATTTAAATCAAACACATATAATAAGTCTCTTTTGTGTTACTTTGGTGGCTTGTTTCAAGCGTTATAAGGATTTTTTGAACTTTGGAAAGGCAGAACAGTAGGACATAGAATATATGTTCAGCTACTCCCACAGATGAAGCAAGATTTATCTGAGGATAATGGCTTCATTCATCAGTTCCAAAGATGAAAGCCACATGATAGAATAGGTGCCAAAGTCAGTGTGGGACAGTTCTTCACAAAGCACTGTCAGTACCAGGAAGCAGGAAAAAGAATACTTGAGTGAAAGTGAATTTCAAAATTAGGAGTAGTTGAATTTGGACAAGTATCTGATAACTGACCATGGTTCAATGTAAGAAGATCAGATATGTGAGTAGATACTAATTTAGAAAGGCAATCTATAATTTTCAAATCTATAGCTTTTAAGCCCTAAAAGGTGACTTAATTTAATTTCCTTCTATGAAGATAGTTTTCCCCATTGGAAAATGAAAGGATGTGCTACATTTGACTACATGCTTTGCGTTCTGCAGACTTCAGTGCCAACTGTGTTGCTGTTTTCAAAGCCTTTTAAATAACACAAATGCCAAAATCTCCAGAGTTTAGGATGAAGCAGGAAAGGGGGAACAATTTGGTTTTGGCTTCATTATGTGCTGTTCTGGTACAATTGCACGTCCCTCTGCTTTGCTGAGTGTAAAACAGATGTGTGAGAATAGAGAAAAGAAGTCCTCTAGTTCCTCTAGTGCCTTGGTAACCAGCAGGATCCTGAGATGGAAATCATTCTGAAGCATTTTTGCNAGGAGATGACACATTGCACGGGGGATGGGGTGGGGGAGGGAGGCTTATCCCCTCCCCTCCGGTTTCCTTCAGGATGATTATTTCCAGGCCCTTTTCTCTCGGTCGGGTCCTTCGCCGCGATGCTGTCGGGGAAGTTTTATTATTATCTGGAAAATGATGCCGCTCTCGGTGATGGATAATTCGTAGTAAATCCGCTGCTGCGGTTTTTCTTTTTTTTTTTTTTTTTTTTTTTTTTTTTTTTCCCTTTTTTTTTTTTTTTTTTTTTTTTTCTCTTCCCTCCTTCCTTTCATTCGTCTTTGTGGCCCGAGCAGCGCCGGGAAAATTCCGTTTCTTCAGCAACTTGTTATTCCGGAGTCGGGCCTGCCCCCCTCGCCCTGGGGCTGCCCTTCCCGCACAGGTACGGGGCTGGGGGTGCCCACGCCTGCCCCAGCACTGGGCACAGACACTTCTTTATTTTGGTTTGTTTCCCTCCCTCCTGCGCCCGTGTAGGTGGAGTGGGGCTCTATGTGGGACTCTGCCATTTGGTGTAGTCCTCTTATGCATGTTCCTTTCCTTTCTTCACTTGCCTTCCTCCAGGATTT
>VXBU01008276.1:150837-306120 GCA_013400315.1 Bombycilla garrulus
TGGTGGTGGTGTGTGTTTTGTTTTTTCCTGTTCTTTATTATTCCGTGCTTCACTGTCGGTAGAGCTTTCTCCTCAACCACCTCTGCAGTTTGGTAGGTGCTGGTGGGTTAGTACGCTGAGGTTTTTGGGGTGAATTAGTGTTTTATTAATGCATGGAGTTCTTCATTCAACTTCTTCTCAAGTGTCAAAAAATAAGGCAATGAACAGATGTGTTTCAATATGGAGAAATTTCTAAGTTCCTAATTCTTGGGGGTGGAGGAAAGAGTGCCATTGGAGAGTGGCTTTTGTTTTCGATTGGTGAACAAATGTCATCACATTTCAGTCACGTGCTGTAATATTCTTTGTTCAGCTATCAAAGTATGATATCTGCTACACCTGTTCCCACTTTTTAATCGTAAGTAACGGCGATTGCCCGCAAATCTTATAATTGCGGATAGGAGCACTTTCTCCCTTTCTCCCCCTTCCATCCTCTTGGATATTTGCTTGGGCCCAAGCACAGAGCTTGACAATGAACTTTTGTTCACTGTGGAGACTGCGTGTAAAAAGGTCCCACTGGGGGTAATAACGGGAGTGTCACGAGAAAGTTGTGTACTGTGATGTACGGTGGGTCTGAGTGTGGAGAAATCAGGTGGGGATGTGCGCTCTGAAATGGCAAGGCTAGGGGAGGAGGTAGGCTGCTTTGGGCCAGGCAAATTTTCTTGTGCTGTTACTTGTTATCAGGTTAAAGGATAGATACTCCTGTGCACCCATATGTGTAGATGCATCTTTTTTTGCTTAGCTGTAGATTTTCAGGTGTCAGAAATAAAATGGGTTTTGGTTGTCTGTTTACTCTTTTATTTTTCTCTCTCTCTCTTCCCCCCTCCTCCCCCCCCTTTCTCATTGTGCTCACTTATAACAATGAAGCAATGAAGACACCTGCTTAGTTTCAGTTTTGGAAGTCGGCTTCCTCTGGCTTTCCTGTGATTTCTCCGAGTTAGCTGGTCAGGCTAGACCTGATACATAGCAGGGGAATTTCTAACTTTGATGAAGGGAGACTTATTTTGAGGCTTCATTTGTGGAAAAAAAATAACATGTGTTTTAATGCCTTGTTTAAAAAAACCCTTAAAATTCTAAAATTCATTGCTTCTACCAGTTAACATGTAATGACAGAACTTTAACCTTTTTAGTGATTGTGTATAATACTACTTCATAGTTTTTAATAAATAATGATATTAAATTACTACTGAGAACAGAATTGTAAAGAAATAGAAAAAATAGCATAACTACCCATATTAGTTAAAGAAGTTAATTATCGTACCTTAGGAGAAAGATCACAGTCTTTGGAAATTTTGTTTATATCTGTACATGCTTCACAATAACTAAATGAAACTTTGTTTGGGCGCATTTTTTGTTATTGTTTTCTGTAAAGGAATTCCTTAGCTCAGTAAATGAAACTTTAAGACTGTACTTAAAAAAATAGATGATGAGATTCTCAAATATTTTTAAAACTTTCAACTTCCCTATGGTAGAGAGATTATTTTATGATAGTTCTATCAGCTAGGGGTTTGAGCTGATACAGAGGGAATATGGAGCGGCCTCTCTATCCATTCATTTCATGTTGTATAGTAGTGTGTATGGAGTATCACTTCAAGGTTTTAAGAGACCTGTTGTCCAGCAGAAGGTAGGTGCTTGCTGGGAGTATTTTCCACCAGATGGATGTCAGCTATGTCATATCCAAGGATTTTAGCCTTACTGACCTGAGCAACAAGAAATTTGGAGTGGATCCCATTAGGAGTTTTTGTGATTTTTCATTTAACAAGCGAAGCTAATGTGTTGTGTAATTCAAAGTGTTATGGGGAGGAGTCTTTTGTTATTAATAATTATTTTGTCATTAGTGTTTTTAAGATTTTTACCTGGAAGTTTTTAATCTTTGCTCTCCACTATGTGCATCCAGAACTAGTTTTGTTGATGGAAGCAGGCATTTGAAAGTGGTTTTCTTCCTTTAGGGAAAATAATAAAAAACTGTTCCTTCAAAGAACTTAGAAAAGGCAAAACTAGTAAATTAAAACTTAAGCTGCTTAGAAAAAAACTACTATTGTGTTTTCCAGCTTCAACAGTGAGGTCTCCACTTTAAGTTTAGGTTTTGTAAAGATATCTCTTCACTGTAGGCTATTCAGCTTCCGCTGTGTTTCAGATATTGGTCCTAACTCTTTTTTTTTAAGAGATGAGGTTTTGTGTCTGCCTATTAAACTTCACTGTAGAAGTTATGAATTTAAAAAAATCGTGGCGTGGATCCTTACAAAGGACACAGTTTTCATGGACTTTTTGTTTTAGAAAATAAAGTGTGTTTTATTGACTCCTTAAAAAGTTGTATAATTCCGTGTGCAGTTGGAAAGCTTTGATAGTCAGCCTGGCTATCACTTGAGTTGTTCATGCAATTTGTTTATAATGAACACATTGTAACTGTTCAGTTCCTTTATCCTTATTCTCAGAGCCATAAAGAATTTTATTTGGTCAAGTGAATTGATACTACTGGAAATTGTTTGCAATGGAGATTTCTCTTTTATTTTAGTCCAGTTTGAAGGAACCTTGATGGACTATCTTATTTCATGTGTTATTGGCATTTTGCACGGGTACCAGAAACTCAAGATGAATGTCTTGTGAGAAGCATGTGCTGGTGACCCTAACCTTTTTACTGTTGTTTTGGTTTGTTGGTTTTACTTGTTTAAAATATTAAATATAAGAAAGAACTTCATAGGGTGATAAGCTTTGCTTTTTGGAGGGCCATCTCATGGGGATGTGAGCTGTAAAGTGTCTCCTTCAGGAGAGGCTTCTTGTGTAGAAGGGGCAGGACTAAAAACTCATTGTTAAGCTTCTAATAATATTTCTTCACCATCCCCTTCAAGCTTTATGCTCACAACTGTGCAGTCACATGTGTAGCTGTATACTAGAAGTGTAAGACTCTAAAAAAGGCCTGGCTCCTGTACGTTCGTGAATTGCCCTTGTTCAATTATTCTGTGCCAGAAAGCAGCTCACATCCTGTTGCTGATGTATTTTAACAGCACAAAGGTTATTTAGGAACAAACCATATAGTGGAAAGGTGGGGCAGAGCGCAGGAGGGTTTAGAGATGTCTGCTGAATGCGAAGAGCTGCTACTTACTTCTGTACCCTGTAATTAGAGGGCATAGAAGGATAGTTTTTATAGGTATCTTACAGTAATATTTCATGTGCAGTATAGCACAAAGCCGGTGTTTGGCTTGTGCTGGTGGTAGAGATATGCATTATGCAGGCAAAAAAGAATTTTATTTACATTTGTGGGGGGGGCAACTTTGTGTTTTCTCATTTTCCTTTCATTTTTTTTTTTTCCTTATGGCACATAATCTCATTTAAAAAAAATAAAAAGCAGCCTCTCTGTTTCTTTTATAAGTTTTTGTTTGTAGCTCCTGCACTTCACAAAGTTCCTCTCTGGACTGAAATTGTTAAAGTATGATTTAAAGTTTGTTTGATTCTGCTGTTGTTATGTCAAAACTTCACAAAAGTGAAGTGTAGATCATAGAATGGCTGTAAAATGTACAGACATCTAAAGAGTTTTTAAAAAGTGCTTAGTGCAGGGGGAAGGTGCACTTGCATCATAATCAGACTTTACCATTTCAACCACCTGTCCCTAAAATAATTTTTATAGCTGTCTTTCTGTTATAACAGTTCCCTTCCTGTGGTCTGAGAGGACTGTCCTGCCTACTGTCCTAACAAAGCCCCAACTTTGCCACAGAATCTTTTGTTTTGATACTTTGATCGTTCTAGGTTTTTGAGGAAAAAATGCGCTGCTTGATACAGGCTTATCTGCAGGATTTATTTTCTGGTATACCGTTTACACCAGTTTAATATCTCTGATGGAATTATCAAGTTCCCCATGCCTTAAAAGCTCATTGCTTAGATGGTTTGACCTATTATTTGTTCCCTCTTGCCCGAGATTTCTTGTTCGCTGTCATTACAAATGCTCGCTCTTTTGATTAGAGACTGTATGCTCAAAGCATGCTTTGAAAAACCACACACCACAAAACAAACGTGCTGCCTCCCCACCCCAGACCCCAGCCCAAGCCTAATGTTTGTTGTTACTGCTGGGAATGCATCTATAAGTGGTATAGGAGCAGTGAGGCTCTGCTTCATGTGAGCTCTGTTCTAGGCCACGTTCATACAGCTTCTCTGCATTTTTAATGTCTGTTTTCTTAAAATGTGTGCTTCCTGATTCTGCTCTTCCACATGAAAGTGCTGCTCTTGTAGGACAAAAGGGAAAGTTCACTTGCTACAGAAGTTGTCACCTGCCTCAGAAGTGAGGGACTCTACCTTGCACGTGTAATTAAAAATACACTTTAAAAATGTAGCCGGTGTTTCTTGAATTGCACTATGGATGTGTGAGTAGTTTAAACAAATGGGGGCAGATTTGAGCCTGTGACTCTAAGATGGCCTGTGCGAGAACTCTAGCAGAGCGGCCAAGCTTACCAAGGGTGGTTCAGCTTCCTTGTTTCTGTGTATGAAATACAAACTGTCAGTGTGAAAGGGAGAAGGAACATTGATTCCTTCCCCTCTTCCACTTCAGCCCTGCAGATCCAAGTTAACTGTATGGATCCCAAAGGCAGCATAGTTACAAACAGTTAATTGAAGAGATCAAGTGGTATCCTATTGAAGCTTTAAATTGTTTTCACATAACTTCTGAGTAATCGCAATAATTATTTTCTGATAAGCTGGCTGATAGTAACTATGGCAACAGCTGCCTGGCCTACGGACAGCACTGCTGTATTGACAAAACCTTTAGATGCTCCTGAGGCCTCTTGCCTCTATAGGGAAGTGCATCAGGATGACTTTCAGGTGACTGAAGCATCACCATTTCTTTCTCTTGCAGTGGGATGCTGTCTTTCTCTTGGCCCGGCCTTTTCCTTTTGTATGGTCCTTTTTCTTTTGCATGTTTCTGCAGGTGCTGCCTGCTAGCCTGGAAATGCTGCAAAGACGGTCTTGTACTACAAGGACTAGAGAAGTTCTTAGATGGAATTTTATATGCATATTATTGTTTTTTAATTGTTTTAATAATAATAATCTAGAGTTTAGGGAAGTGGGAGGGGGGGAAAAAAAGGAGGACTTACTCATTTTGTTCCCTGGTTGTTTCCTTCCTCGATTAAAACCTTCTTAGAACAGACTGGTAGGGGGAGCTGCCATTCCCTTTACTGAAGTACAGCGTATTCCTCTCTGAGGCCTACACTGAGACACAGCTATTTAATTTTCAGCTAAGAGCCACTTCTTTTCAGAAGAGAGGCAAGCCCCTGCTTCAGCACATTATAGAAATGGAGGAGGAGTGCAATTTGTTTCCAGATAACTGGATTCTGGACAGGGACAATATGCCCCTCACCAAACATACTTTTTCTATTGCTATTCAAAAGAGTACTCTTTAATGTTATTAAATGTAGCAGTCTTGGGAGAAAAACCCCATAAATTCTTGTTGCACTTCAGTAAAAGATGTTAAAGAGCTGCAGCAAATTGTGCATGTTTGAAAGTAGCCGAACTGCTATTCTGTGAGGGCTCTTGGTTAGCTGATGTTTATTTCTGCAGAAATCTTTGGGCTCTTTACTTCGACACACAAGAACTGGGTATCAATGCAGCTTACCTGATGGTTACCAGCAGCAGTCTCCCCGTTGGGGGTGCGTGTTGTTCGCAGGCCTGTGGAAGTGTGCAATATGGCCTACATCTGGTCTCATCTTGGGTAGGAATGTGCTCGTGGAAACTACAGGCCCCAGTGTGCAGTGCTGTGCTTTTCTTGCAATGGCCTGCCAGGATTGTGCTGTCCTAAGGCATCCTGGGACATGTAGTTTTCTTGAGCAGAAGTTGGGGATTTGGAGTGAAGAGTAAAAGATGTTTTCATGTTCTAGAAATGCAGTCCTCCATACCTTATCTGGTTCTTGTTCAGCTTAAGCCTGTGCAGCAGTCAGGTATTTTTATTTACAAGTCAAAAGTGGTTTATAGTTGGGCAATATGCTTAGAGAAAAGCAGTCCATGAAGGAAGTATTCCAACTGCTCATGTGTTTCTGTACGAAGAATATATTAATTGTACTAACACCTTGCTTCATCTGTGATTGCAAGTATCTTATTTGCTATTCTGGGGATTTTTAATCTTTCAAAGCAATGTTATGGATGGAAACATTTGGCAGAAGGGGATTTCTATTATTGGCAGTATGGCAGCCATGTTGTCTTTTCCAGTTGCTGGGAGGACAGTGGGTCACAGTGGATTTCTTTTCACACAGTGAAAGGGAGTTTTAACAGCATTTTTAACTGATGAGAACTTGCTTATCTGCTTTGGTTTTTGAGAGTGAGAGCTGCCTTATGCATCAGGGCAGGGGACCCAATTTGTGTTTGTGCAGTGAAGGCTAGTGACTCCATTGCTGGTTCCCAAGGGGGCACAGAGTCCTGAACACAGGAACTGGCAGGTGCCACCAGAAGCAGAACACATCTGGCAGTTTTTGTCAGGTGTGTTTAGTCCTGACCAATGTGCTGGAACTCATGTCAGACTCACATCAAAGAATGTGAAGTGTTTCTGAAGTAGGTATAGAAGAATAGTAACTTTTCAGAATACCATATCTGTAGGAATTTTCACACAACACTCTTAGTCAGATTTGCCAAAGTTAGCATGGACATTAACTTGATTTTGGTTGTTCATCCTGAAACAAGTTTAGTATTTGCTGTAATCTTGTGTGCCATGATTTGGATAATGCAGTTCATTTTCAAGTGAACAAACACTAAACTTTAACTGATCCCTGACAATTTCCTTGTTCTTCAGTTTGTATGAAATACTAATATAAAAAGGCTTGTATTTAAGTGTCAGACAATATGAAATACAATTTGTTTTTATGTTTTTGGAGAAATTAATTAGTGCTCCAGTCTTGCAAGAAGTCATGTTATTTAACACTAAGTCCTGCAGAAGTTAGAGAATAGCTGAATGCCTGAAATCAGAACATATATAAGTATGAGCAGGATTAAGACTTCCAAGCTTCTAATGTTGGAAAGTAGCTTCTTTGTAATTACTATAATTAGCTGTATCTAGGTCTGTGTGACAAAATTTTTCTTCTTTTAGTAAGTGTCCGGAATTTCCGCTCATTATAAATTCAGAATTCACATGTTCTTAGTTGTGCAAAAAGCCACTCAAAGCATAAAAAATGTTGCTCATTTCTTCACCTGTACAGATTGTATGTATGACCAATATTTAGGTGGTAATAGCTTCCTTGAGGCAGGATTGTATTTTGTCAGCACTGATACATTGTACACACTGTATGTTGCTGACACTGTTTAAAATGGATACAAAAAGGTGAAGAGATTAGTCTAGAACCTTGTGGATGCTGTAATTGTAAAGGACTTGGTAAAGAGTAATATAGGTTTGTTTGGTTTTTTATTTTTTTTTTTTTTTTGTTTTTTTTTTTTTTTTTTTTTTTTTTTTGTTTTTTTTTTTTTGGTTTTTTTTTTTTTTTTTTGTTTTGTTTGGTTTTTTTTTTTTTTTTTTTAATGTGTATCCAGCCCCTTCATGGCCCATGTGGAGCAAATTGCTGACAGGACAGGCACTTAGCTGAAATAGTTACTATTAGTATCTTGACATGATTAGAAAGGCTGACGTTGTTGTTGTGCAAGGATGAATTTCCCTTTCATTGGCCGATTGGGCCTACACAACAGAAAAGAGAAGAAACCAAGATAAATCTATACCTGGTGGAAAGATGACATATCTTGTCCTTCAAGGACGTTTTACCCTCTGTAGAGAGCCCGCAACAGTGCCCTTTGTAACGTTGCTGTATCAGGGTATCCTAGATAAGGAAAGTGAGAAGTAGAGATGTACAAAAGGGTTTGATGCATAGTTGTAAAGAAAACTTCTGTAACTACTTCTTATCTTAGAAGAGCAAATCTGTTTTGATCTGTGAAGAAGTTGTGACCCTGCTCAAGCCAATGGGAAACTTCACAGTTGAATTGAGAGTACCAGGATTTCAGTCCCCCCAAAAATATAGTTTTAAGTGGGTTTTGCAGGCCTGAAGCACTGGACAAAATTTGAAGAATCTGGTACCTGTTTAAGAGGCTGCTGGTGATCGCTGGGGGATCTCACGCTGGGTACTTAGTCTCCTTGTGTCTTTGCTATGCTTTTAAAAAGTGGCTAATATTGAGCTCTTGTAATGCTTTGTAAGAATTTGGAATCTGTTTATTCAGGGCTTTTACTTAATTTGTTAGCACAACAAAATTTTGCATGAAAGCCAGAAATTAGTCCTTGACGTGTCCAAGGAATACACTCTGTCTCTATCCCTCCTGCCAGTGTGACAAAACTGTTCCCATTGAGATATTTGGTCTGAAATTTGAATAACCTGACTTGTGATGGACATAAAAAAAAAATAAAGCCCAAACAATAAAAATCCAAACCGCCAACCTCACTAACAAACCTTTTTCGTAACTCTATAAAAGGACTACGATGGCCTATATTACTAATAATGGAGCTTTTTGATAATTTGCATCTAGCTGGAGCTCCAGATAGCATTTCACTGCTGCTTAGCTTGCAGTAATTGTCTCTGATAAGCATCTTCATCATGTAAATCTATTGTGTGTAGCATGAATTTGCTGTATTAAGGATGCTTTTGTCAGTGGCCCCAAATGGAAAGGATGTGGCTACCTGAGTTTCCCTTTTTATCCTTTCAGAGAGTACATTCTGCCCAGAAATAAATTGGGAAGCACTAGCAAGGTTTGTGCTTTTTCTGAATGCCGGGTACCTGCCCTTGTGTCAACTGCAGTTCTCCCAAGGAGGAATCCCACCATACCTCTTATTTTCCATCTTAGAGAATCAGCCTGAAGTCAGTGGATTTGTCACTATTAAACTTGTTTCAGAATCAGACTTAGTTTCCACTTTCTATCTGCAATTTGGCATATTTCACCTGCTCTACTTTCTTCTGAATGTCAACCTCTAAAATAAACATGGAACTAGCCTCCCTCTCATCCATGTGTGGCAGTTTCTTCTTGCCATAAGACTTACAATGTCTTCTTCCACCTTACTTCTTGCAGGAATTATATTTGGATGTCTTGCTGTTGGTGAAGAACTTGTGTAGTGTTTAGTGTAATGAAATGTTTTTTCCTGTGGTGATGAGCTGCTCTCTTTGAAGTCAGTCAAAACCTGGTGCTGTTGTCCTGTTAGCTGCAGGTGCTGGGTTAGTGTCCTACTGTGGTAACAGTATCTCCTGAGCTGCAGAGTCCATTAGTTGGGTGTAGGTCTGTGACCCTGAGAATACCTACCTCCCGTTGTGTTGCACTGACATTGTCATTGCTACAAAACTGCATGAGCAAAAATACTGACCTTAGGTTTGCTCCTTCCTGGAGTAAGAGAAAATGGTACCATTCCTCACCGTTCACGTCCGCCTTTCTGGCTATCTTTTGCTAACTTAATCTACACTTCTCTGCTCATGGTTGCTTTTGTTAAAAAAATGCTGGTTTTTTCCTTATATTAAATTCATTGTTAATATATTGGGTGATTTAATCATCATTGTATATAGATCATCTCAACTCTAAGACTTTTGAACACTTAAGGAAGGGCAGAAGTATCTGTTAAATCCCTGTTTGTATGTAGAAAGTACTATACATTAGACATGCCAGTACTTTTCTCTCAAGTATACCAGAAGCTCCTGTCATTTCTTCAGAAACTCTTGCATAAATTGGGAAATGAAGTTAAATACTGTCTGCATATTTTTAAACATATTTTTCCATATTCCCACATATGCAGGATGCATTTTAATTCTTCACCTATGACACCTCATTGATATTCCAATAGGCAGTAAGACTCATATGGATTTCTTGGGGGTCAGAAGTTGTATTAGCAAGGGACTTAAAATTATACAATAAACATTCTTGTATATTTCTGGTCCTCATGGCTTCTTACCACCACCCCCCCCCCCCTAATAACTAGAGTTTAAATTGATAGGAACTGTGATTTTTCTCAAAGATTTTATTAAAAAAAAACCCAAAACACCCTGAAACAAACAAAAACCCCATGGTCTTGAAATGGCAAGGAGAGGAATATGTAAGGACAAAGTAATGAGGGAGTGCATGAGAATTTGTGTGTGTGTCTGTGTTAGAGAGATATGTTTAAGCATCTTTTGTAGTACAGCAGTAGGATCATTAAAAGTCTGGGCATTAATTTTTAAACAACAGAATTTGTTTAAAGAGTAACTTTGCAAAGCAGTCTCCATAATGGTTGGCACTACACTGGTAACACAGTAGTGTGAGTGTTGGCCTTGATCCAGCTGCACATCAGCACACACAAATTCACGCTGGCATATGCAGTACTGCTTTAGTGCTCACACTGTTTTCTCTCATCATAGTCTCTGCTGCTGTGGTAAGTCTTCCTGCCACATGGGGGTTTGCTCCATCTTCTAGGACAGTGTTGGAGTAGGGCTGTTGTATACATGGAATCACTGGATCCCGGAGAGCGGGAGAAGATTGTGAGGGGATGTGAAGGAGCATCCCTCAGCAGGATGTTACTGTCTTCTCCTCTGGGTGAAGCACCCTGGCCCCTTGGGAATAACAATTGTCTGCCACAACAGCCTTCTTAAAACTGCCAATCCTTTTGTTCAGAAAATGCAGTCATACCCATGCTCTGTGATACCCTTTCACTCTCTATCAGCATTGTGAAGGTAGAAAATTATATGCCTCTCAGTTGTTTATAGTAGCCACTAAAATTAGATAAACCTACAATTTATTCTTCCAACTTTAAATAAACAATCAATTAAAAATCTGTGGCAATCAGTGTGAGTAAAACTGTTTTGGACACTTAGTTTTCTTGTAGCTGAAGTCTACTTCTATTGTACAGCAGTCTTGCACTTTTCTTCCATTAAATGCTAATTGTATGCTTATGTGATTGCATGTTAGATTGGCCCAGTGATTCAGTGTTATGTTTGTAACCTAGTGTGTACATCTTTTTACTTGTATTGAATACTCATGGTTCTGTGAAGAAAGGAGCTATGGAAGTGTATGGTTACTTGAATTCTTCCTTTCAGATTAGTGACTACCATCGGTATTCCCACATTGAGTGTGACTACCCCAGCTAGAAATACCATTCTTCAGATGCTACAGTTCCCATTTGTGTACTTTTGAGGAGAAGAAAGGGGAAAAAAAGTCTTTTAAGAGGTAAGGAGGGGGAATATAATAAAAGGGGAAGGAAAGACAGTATTTGAGATTGATACCTGTGTACTGGGAGCAGCTGACTGGTATGTAGGGGGAGGAAGATCAGAGCACATCAGTATAATAATTTTGGAGTGCTTCCTGTTGACTTGTTAATACAAGATGGAATTTGGCCCAGACAATCTGCTGTTGTGAATCAGCATAGTTTATTCACTTGAGTATAGGTGTGCTTGTTATTATTCAAGAATCTGCTCTACTTAAAAGATAACAGGTCAGTCTGGAAAGTAGCGTTATTCCCATGTTTGGATTAGAAACTGAGGTAGAGAAAGAAATTGATTTGTCTTGCATTGCAGTAATCTTACTGAAGACCTTAAACTAGGAATGGAGGCCTTCCCTTGTGTGTTTAATCCAGAAAACTGTCTGCTTCATTCATATCCTTAAAGTTGCTATATTGTAAACAAAAGTGAGCCTAAAACTGATACACTGACTAGGTATGGGTGGTGTACAAATAGGTAGTATTGCCCCAATGGAAGTGAGATTCTTGTAAAACTGGTTGTACAAAATAAATAGGGGAAACAGTCCTAAGTTCTGCAGAACACAAAAAAAAAAATAGAAGATGGTGGTGGTTGTTGTTGCTGTTGAAATTTTTTTTTTTCTACCTTTCTAGCTCTGTTGCAATATATTAATACAAGAAATTGCACGTTATCATGTTGGTATGATTGTTTCTAAAGCATCTCCTGAATGTACTTTGTCTATGTCCTGCATGTGAATGAGGTTCCAGTAACTTCACTGCATACCGTCGCTGTTTCCGTGCCACACTTTGAGTGTGGTACAAAGGATTTTACAGATCTAGTAGGGTGGAATGGTTCAGTGCACAGCAAAAGTAACACTGAGTAATGAGTGTCGTCAGTGCTGAAGTCTTAACCGCTTGTTAAAACTATTTTGTGTACAGCTTATGTGAGCAGAATTCTTCAGTCCTCCCAAGTGAGTACTGTTCAGGGACACATATCTTGTTCTGTTAATTTGGAGAAATGCCTTTTCCAAGTGAAAAATCAGCAGAGTTGGCAATACCCAAATTTCTGCATCTGTCACAGCCGGCTGGGTCCAGTGTTGCTTCCACTAACTCTTAGTGCTGCATAGTAAGGGCACAATATTCCAATGCAAACATGAAAATATGGCTCATTTTTTGTTGTATGCCTCACCGTTTGCTGTAAATGGCTCACTTAAAACTGTGAGTCTCATGCTTGGAACTCCATGTCTGTGACTACCCATGTTGTTAAGCTCTTGGGCTCTGGTGGGATGTTGAATCATGGTCTTTTAAATGCATGTCTCTTGTTCTGGAGTATCTCCAGCTACAGCCAATAGTGTCACTGCTGGTGGTCTGTGCTTGTGTCTTAGAATATTTGTGGAACACAGAAACTCTGGCATATGCCCTCTAATGTTTTGTTAAGAGTTGTTCATGTTTTGAGACTGCTGCTGCATAACCTGGAGTTTCTTTCATCAGTAAGCTGGGTTAGTGCAGTGTCTATACTGAGCTGTTTGTATGTTGTGACGTCTCTACTCTGTAACTGTGGAGACAGCTTCAAGGCCAAACACAAGGCGGCTTAAGTAACCATTATGTCTCATACTCCACAGTGTGACTTCTGTGAAGAATGAATTCTTGTTTTGGTCATGTCTTGATTTATAGATGGGGGTAATGAAATTTCTGGGAGTATCTTCTTGTGTTAACAATCGGTGATTGGCATGCTTCTCCTGTTCATGTGCAATTAGTCCGGCATACATCACCACTACTTAATGAAATGTTTGTAAAATACATCTCAGGGCAGGGTATATTGCCTTGGCATTAAAGGCCCGAGATCCAAAGAGACATTGTTGGCCGGCACTGCATTCTTCAGACAGAAGTCTTTCAATTCTTATTCTTTGTATTGCAAAAGAAAGCAGTTTTGCTTTGTGCGGAAGTGTCATGGAAATGTGGAGTATGCAACTTCATGAGAACTGTATTGCACTGGAAAGATCAGCCTTTATCAGCACTAGGACCAATGGCTTGGAATTGCAGGCGTATGTGCATAAATCTGGAGATATCTGTACAGTCTTCTGGTTGTTCCACCATCTCCATGCAAGCTAATGTGTGAGAAGGGAGGAAGTGGAATCAAAATGCCTGTATTTTGGAATATATGGGAATCAATGGAGTTTTCCTGTGTAGTAGTTGAAGAAGTATTGGTAGATATGTGGGAAGAGCAGAAACTCACCTTGAACTTGAGAGGAAGGCAAGAGGATAATAATTTGTTTTGTATTGGGAACAAAAAAATGTGAATGAGATTTGAGAGGATCTGTTTGGAGCTCTTTTATACTTTATCAACACTAGAAGTTACTCTCAATGAGACGTGGAGTACTTGAGAAGAAAACTTTCCAAGTTATTTATCAGGAAGACAAATTATGCATGTCTGATGGATTTGCTGGTGGGATGGAGAAGAGAGAAATGCTGCCTCATGGATGATCAACAGAAGTACTGAAGCATGAATAAACTCAGTACACACACATGATTATATCTTCTTGTGTTTCTCTCAGGAATACCAACAAATTCAACCTGAAACGTTCAGCCTATGTCAGCATGGAGTGAGACAACATCTAGAAAATCAAAAGTTCCCAACTACGAACAAGAGTGCCAATTTCTTTGAATTGTTAGTTTATAGTGCTATTTGTTGCTGGTGTAGTTTGCACAAATGATCTCTAGGATGATAAGGGCATTGTGTTGCTGTTTTCTTTCAGCAAGGCCAATTTCAATGCTATTACTGGTCTAGATGATACCTCCCCCTGCAAAACAAAATGAAAGAACCCCAAACCAACCTTTATGATTCTGTAAGGAGAAGGTTATTTAAATAACAAAATTATAACTCCTATGTGAAATGAAGGGGAAAAAATAGCATAGCCTGAAATTCTTATTTTCTTGTCTTTGGTGTGATTTAAGGGATTTCTCATGTAAACTGGATCTTTCTCATATAAACTGGATTGTGGTCAGCTTTCTCAGCAGTGTAGATGAGCAATAATCTCATTGAGGCAATATCTGCCAGTTCATGAAACAGCTCATAAAGCTGCTTCTAGGTTTTTTTGCATGTTTTTATCCTTGATACTTGCTTGTTCCTGGTAAAGATGATAAGCTTATTGGGTATGTTCATCTTCATCTTACTGCCTACAGCAATACTGGAAGGTTTTATATACTGGACACTTGCTTTGTTTTCCAGACCTGTTGTAATTTTGGGCTTTAGAAAATGAAACTTCTTTGTTTCCCACAGATTGAGACCTGCTTGTTTATCCTACATGGCTTTCAGTTTGGCTATCTTCAAAAGCTCATCTGTCAGAAGAGAAGGAAGCTGACAGTGATGAGAAGGCAGACATTCACCAAATTGTTTAGGCAGTGCTTTCTAGCAGGATTAGCAATAGTTCTAGCACAATTCTGTTCCATGTTTGTCCTGGGCCTCAGCTTGAGCTTAGGCATTTTCTGTGACAATAGTACTTTTTCACCTCCTTATTAGAACAGAGAGCATCCTGCATCCTGCCAGGGTCAGGCAGAACCTGAAACAAGTTTGGTTTTCTTGGAGAGGAGTCAGACATTCATCTACGTGTTCCCTTTGAATCTATTGGTTCAGGAGATCTTCCCTCTGGTCAGCTGGGAGGATGCCAAATCGTTGCCAGTCTTAAATGGGTCTTGGCAATTTTTGCAACAAACGTCCATGGCTTATGTTTAGTGCTGCTTTCCAACTTTTGAGTCTTTCTCAGTTAGGAGAGACAGCCTGAGTCTCCTTACATTGACACCCCGATTGGTGAGGGGCTTGGAGGAGAATTTTTCATCAGTGAGTTATATAAAACAAAAAAAAAAAAAAACCCACACTCTATAGCCTTCAATACTTGTTCATGGTTTTATTTCAGTGTTACATTATATTACACAAACCAGTTTGATTTCTGCTTCAGAAGTTGCAATTTCTGCTTTTAACATTATGTGCTTGAATTATAGCCTGGTTTATTTACCAGAAAACCAATCTCCAAAACAAATCAAGGCATACACCAGCATGGCTGCTCAATGTGATTAAACCTAGGAACTAACAAACTCTGCTGGACCAAATGTCCATCTAATCCAGCATCTTGCCTTTATCAGTGTCTAGCAGCAGCAGCTGGCTGAACAGTGTAGGAAATGGGTGCATTCTGTCAGCTGCTGAAATATTAGCAGTAGGTTTCTGACAGTTGTTTAGCTGCTGTCTGAGATGGAAGCTACATTTGGGCTATTGCACTGTGAATAGCAGCATCAAACTATTTATAGGTGAATTTGCTGCCTTTTTGAACTAATTTATAAATATCTGTGGCTTACATAGTGTTTCACAGCAACAAATTCCCTGCAGTTTACCTGTATTTTCTGAGTGTGAGATAGGTTGGTGCAAGAAAAAATTAGTATATTTTGTTTTAAACATGCTCTCATGTTATCATTCCTCTCCGTTTCTATTTCTCCCCTTTTTGAGGTGGAGCAGCCAGAGTTATGTGCAGTGTGCATCACAGCAGAATGGTCCCTGTTTTTTCTCTGTTCTCTTTCTAATACCTTCTGAGACTTTTCTCAGGCTTCTTGCTGCCCAGAGTTGAACTGTTTGCTTGCAGTAATCTTGAAATCTTTTTTGTAAGTAGTCATGCCTAGATTCAATTAATTGTTGTGTATTTATAGCTAGATTATTTTTTCCTCTGAGTGTATTATTTTGCACTTCTCGACCTGGGACAACAAAATGACAAATGAAAACCAGTCATTTGGTATTATCAGATCCCCTGTAACTCTCTGAAGTTTACTTTAATTACAACTATCTGAAATGATGGAAAACATCACAATGTGTGCAATCTTCCTTTTTGCCAGATAAGTTAAAAGTATGTTCACAGACTTAACCCTGATCCTTGTTGTGGTAACTTCCCTGCTCTTTGACTGTTCAGTGTTTTCTTCTTTTTTATTTTATTTTCTTTATTACTTTTGTGTAGGTCCTCTCATGGCTTTTACTTTAAGGTGGTGTGAGGCATACAAATGGGTTTGCTTCCTTTTGTTTTTGTTGCAATATGGTTTTTGAACTTTTTGGTATTTGAGATGTAGGTCTTCCAGCATCTCTTTTCATTTGCTTTGAAGTTGGATGTCCAAAAAGTTAATTTCATTAAGATTGCAATCTTTTATATGAATACTTGGCAGAGAGGGTTCCTTAGAAATGTGGGGTTTTGTTGTTGGGTTTTTATTTTGCTTTGTGTGTGTGTGGTTTTATTTTCTATGTTTTGGGTTTTTGTTTAAATGGCCAGTGCTTTGTAATCCTGTTATCATGAATTATATCACCTTCAAAGGGTGATATAATTCATTCCTGCCTCTATAATTTGTTTCTACATCCTGCCTCATCCCAGCCTCTTTTCTTAAGTTCTTTTCTCTTCCAGTTTGTGGAAGTCCTTGTCTTGCCTTTTTAACCAAGTCTGTGATGTTCTTACTATGGCCAGCTGTGAGTTAATTTTTTGATGGATACTAAGAATCCACTGCTCATTTCATTTTGTTATTGTGGTAGAAATAATTTTTTTTTTTTTATTTGATACTCTGGTTTGAAACTCAAAATTTCTCACTCACCAAGCATTGATATCAATAAATTTTGAGGTAGTTTGACTGTCAGGCAAATTGCAGGTGTTAACTTTCATAGCTTTACTCCTTGTCTAACTAGAATATCTTGATTTGATTATGGGGAAAGTTTGTTTTGACTAACTGAACTTTTAGGACAGTGGGAACAGACAATTCTCAGAGAATAAATACTGCTTGAAAGCAATGTTTCTTTTGAATACTATGCTTCTGTATATATGAACTTACTTGTCCTTTGCTGCTCTAAGTATTGATGGGGTGTTAAGTAATTAAAGTCGCAAAGTAGTGTGTGAGTGTTCATTTCTGTATCTGGGGGGCAGGAAGAAGGGCTACAACAGACACTTCTGTCCAGAAGACTCCTAGCCTGGAGGACAAGGAGACTTATGTGTCACGTAGGAACACGCAGATGTGCCATCCAAACTGTAACTTGACAGACGATATTCAAATGAACTAGTTCAGAACTTGGCAGCGCATGGTAGTGCTGACTTACCCACTGTAGGGATTGCATCCTTTACTTCAGCTTTGCCCAGTGTGCATGGATTATAAAAATTTTCAGATATCCAGGTAGTTTAGGTTATTGTTGGGGGAATCAATCCTCCTTCAGCTTCTTGCTATTTGTAATTGCATTTAGTAATTTGAATTGCAATTTTACATTATTGTATTCAGAAGCTCTTAGCACTTTGTACTCTTGTGTGGGTGCATGCTTGTGATGCTTTGCAAGTTGTGGAAAAGAATTTTTTAGTAGGTTAGTATTAAGCTGTTGTGGAATTTGAACAGTCTCTAGTGTACTGTGTGACGGCAGCAGGAACTTAATAACCACAAAAAGTGTAATTCATAAAAATCACTGTTACCTTGAATGCTTGAGTCAGAACTTTGATGCAGATTTTTGAAAAGTAAGACTGACAGTTTTTGATGTTCATGAATGAGAAGACTGAATAATGTGTTTTGGTTTTGTAGCTCATGAAGTTAAGCAATTGAAGCTTGCTTTGGTTGTTGGTCTCTAATTGGACAAAACATTGTTTTATGTGTTAGTGAACAGACACTTCTAAAAGCATACAAAGGCAAGAAATGAAGACTTGCATTATTGTAAGTCAGGTATCATTATTTTGTGTTTGGAAGATGAAGCTGTTGAAGTGACTTGACAGAAGCAAGTCAAATGAACTAGTTCAGAAATTGGCAACACGTGCTGCTGCTGATCCCAGGGTCCTTTGTCTGAGCAGTAAACAACCACTCCTGTCCTCTTCAGAAAAAAAGTGTTTCTTACTCTCTTCTACATTCTGCCCTCTTCCAGGACTGGAGCCTGTAGAGGGTATGAAAGGATGATGGACAAGCCTCTTCCCCCACAGAACTTGTGCCAGATGTTATGTGCTTGGTAATACAACTTGAGAAAATAGAGTTGAAATAATTGAAATTCTTACTGTTTCTCCAATAGATTATTTGAAAATATGCCATTCAGCACAGGTTAAAATGACAAGAGGGACTATTACTCACTGGGATTGACTTCTGAGACATTAAATACCTCTGGTTTTAGAATTCTTTAAAATTGTCATGTTTGCTTTCAGGAGCATATATACTTTCTGTCTGGAAGAAGCATGTATGTTTTTTTGCAATAGGGAGGACTGAAAAGAGTATGGAGAGTGGTATCATCCTTCTTTTCCTTCCTTCTAGGGCAGGTGTTTTTTGAAAGACAAGGGACTGAAACAAAACTTCAAAATTACAATTTAGCTGAGGTGTATTGTGCAGAATAGAGAGAAGGAAACAGTGGCTGAGATCAGAAAACAAATCTGTAATGGAGAATAGAAAACAGGTCTTTCCAAGGTGTGTATATAAACTTGTTCTCACTTGTCCATCTCTTTTGTGTAGGTTGTTGTCTAATAATTAGGACTCTGTCATAAATGTTTTATGAAGTGTTGTCAGGGTTTCCATTGCAATGAGCTACTTAAATCACTGTTTAAATAATATATATATTTTTTTGAAAAAGTTGTATATACTCCGGAAAACTGTGGAACCTCTACTTTTTCCTAGAAAAATCTTCTCTCTTCGAATTGAGTTGAACTGCTCCCTGGAAGAAACAAACTGGTAATTTTTTTGGGTTTTGTGTCTGTTTTTTTGAGTGTGAAGTTACGTTTTTAAAGAAAAAAATACAGTCAATTTTTGCCTCCAGTGTTCAGGTAAAGTTTGCATCTCTGTGCTTAGTGATTTTTAAAGTGGTTTAGTGTGTGTTTATGTGTTTATTTATTTAATGCAGTATTCTGATAGGTGTTTGACTTCCAGAAGGTTACCCTGTTTTGTTTGGCTTGGTGAAGATGAATTTTGGGAGTCCATCGATACCTTAGCTGATGCTGATGTGTTTCCCCAGCAGTTTTGTGTCAGCCCCATGAGGCTGTGTTGCATCGAGTAGTTCACCTAAGTGTCATCCAGGGTAAAGCTATGAGAAAATATGGGTTTTATCTCACCATTCTTCCATCTTGCCTGAATGAGAAAGTTCATGACTTATAGAGACAAAATCCTTTGTCCTGAGTATAAGTGGGGTAGATTAGAAATCCTGAGAGCATTAAAAATGCTGCATTAGGTAAAGTAAATGGCCCAAAGTAGTTGTCAGAATAGGACTACCCTGGCAGAAGAATCAAATTCTCTATAAAAGAACTTCTGAGGTATTTGGGCCACAGCTTAGTTGTATTTTAATAGTTTTGTATGAAAATAAACAGGGAAAGAAGGAATTGGTGTTGAAAGAGAGGAATGTGTGAATATTCAACAGTGTTGGGTTTGTCTATCTGTCGAGAGAAAGGAAAAATCCAAATATTCACAGTGCTCAGCAGGAAGCAGGGAGGAGGAGATTTTCTTCCTCTTAGAGGTGTACTGTGAAAACACTGATGCAGCCCGGCAGGCCAAGTCCTGTTGCATTCAAGGAACAAAAAACAACAGCTGACAATGGCTCAGAAGCTGCAGGGGAGCTGCTGTAGTAAAGAAGGAAAAATTTAGGGCCGAATCTTGCACAGTAAGTTGTGACGCTGTGATCTTTTTAAATACAGTCATTACAGCTGAAGGAAGCAGGGAGAAAAAGCTGATGCTGGAACAATCTGGTAGTTAAATGGAAAGGAAATGGGGAGAAGGGTGGACTCTGCTCATCTGCAGCAGCACTGCACACAGAGCTACCTGATTTAGGCCTAGCGACAGCGCGTTGGAGGCCTTGGGAAGGCAGCGCGCTCCGGCAGCGCGTTTTGTCACGGTGACGTACTTGGAGTGTGTACAGCCGGCATGCTAAACACCAGTGGCTGCCTTCGACTTCGCTCCTCACAGTTCTAAGAATGTCATGAAATCCCTTCTCACTCACGCTTTTATTTTGGGATAGAGGGGGAGAGAAAGGAGCTTTCATTATTCTGCTGTGTTCAGAGTTTGAGACAAGCGTGCTTTACCTAATTCTGTTTACTGCCTTTTTATTTAGGCTGTGTGTGAAACACATTGATACCTTTATGTGCTCTATCATAATTTATCAGTACACAAAACTAGAAACTCATGGAAAGCATATTGATCCTTATCTAATTAATCCCTACAGGGAATTCAGTGCTTATTGTTGGAGGGTCTTAAGCTGGTCTTTTTTCCTTTTATTTTTTTTTTTTTCTTTGCTGGTCTCTGTGCTTAGGAGATCAGGAATGCCAAAATGACAACGTGGTTTGATGAAATAATAGCTGGCAAAATTGAAATAAGTTTGGCTAAAAAAGTGAATCAAATGCAAATATAGAATGAGAATGGTTTTTACTAAACACAAGCAGGCTGTACTTAGAACAGATGTTGTAGTCAAAAGAAGAGGAAAATGTGATACCTGTCTGGTAGCAGCAGAGGGTCCCAGACACCTTTTCAGAGTTCAGAGTACCTGATGGAATCAACAGAAGTCTGAGACTGTTTTATGCAGAACTTTGTGAAATTAAGTTGTCAATATTCATTCTAGGAAAAAAAAACACTTTTCGCAGGTGAGAAGCATTTTTTTCATATTGTTTGTAAAATCTGAAGACAGATTAAGAAACAAATGATTGTTCTTTTGATACTTTTTTCATGTGAATATCTGTTCACCAACAAATCATTTTCATGTTGTCTTTTGACAATAATTTAGAAACCTAACATATTAGAGCAAGTGATCTGTAGCGTTGTAAAGGCAAGAATTTGTGTATAGTTTCTCATTTTGAGCCATGTCGCTTCCTGTTAAAATGGAAGGTCTACATAAGATGAAACAAACTCTTATGTTATTATAAGTATTCTTACAAGTATTTTTCAGTATCATAAAGTACAGAATACAAGAATGTATATTATCAGTCTTGCTTCAAGTTTATGCTACTGCACCTTATCTACATTAAATGGTTTCTTTTTAGTGCACGTGATGAAGTAATTAAATTGAAGAGTCTCGTTTATTATCAGAACTGTGACAAAGTAAGTGTGGACCAGTACCTGTTGCAGTGTACTGACGTGAAAGTTGATCATACAAAAGTCAGCATAGTTGGCTTAATCTTAGTATTTAAAGAATGCCTGTGCCATAATGAGGTTGCACAGAAAATAATAGTGATTTCTATTCTGCCTGAGTAACAAGCAGAACAAAAAGAGTTCAGGACTAACAAATGCAGATGCATCTTTATCCCTAGTTGCTCTGTAGGTCTTCCGGTTTCAAAATGAAAAGGATGCTCAAATGTGACTCTGTCACTGAAAATGTAACTCACAAGCCAAGCTTCTGACAATGTGGGGAAAGTGAAAGGTCACTTCTTGATGATTGTTTTAATTAAAAAGGATCAGCAAAGTGCTCAGTCCTGTACCCATTATAGCACACTGGAACTCGATAACTGCTGAAGGAAGGAAGGTCTTCCTTCTGCTGTCTGCGCAGTGCTTCCACTGTTTAAGCTTGTGCATGATGTTCCCCTGACCAATCTGTGGATCACTTCAACTTTTTGTGGAGTGTGACACCTCCTTGCCCACCATTCCCCCAGAAAAAGTGGGAACTGCTGGAGGCAGGATCTTGCAGCTGGAAGAAGACATGAAGGAGAGTGCCTTGGTCAGCTAGATTAGCTGATTGTGGGAGTGTTATTTAGCCTGCAGGCTAAATAATAAGAAAGAAACTGAAGGTAGAACTATAAACTTTGAGCAGAACTAGGCTTCACTTAGGTCTCTTGATATACTGGTAGTCCAAACTTTCCTTGTGCATGCTTGGCAAACTGTCATTTAGGTTTCATGGACACATTGAGACAAGACTTTTTACTGAAAGTATAGCATCTGATTTTGAAAGAACTTTATAAATACAGAGCTATAAAAGATTACCTGTTATTTTAAGGCACCCTGCCATATAATCACTAATGATAATACACCTGCATTTTTAAATGTTTAGATGTTACTACATGCGTACCTGGCTTCTGTGTGATATTTGTGGAACAGTATCATCAGTAGAAGCTTGTGTAGCTAATCTCCCTAAGTCTGTCACTGAAAATCTCACTGCTGCTCCTTGTGATTCTCAGCCAGTGATATTTTAAACAGAAAGCCCTTGTAATTGCAGGGCTGGTCTTTTTTTTCTTCATGGCAAATGCCCATTAAATTTCTTTGTTCAACAAATTATCACATTTTACTTTTTTATTTCTTAATTTTTAAACTCATTGTGGAATTGTCTCTGTTTTCTGTCTGGTATGTGCCAGTTGCTCTTTATCAAAATGCGTTTAACATGGTTTTATTTACTTAACCAATACTCCCTTTAAGTAGTTTTCACTATACTTTGTAAGCATGGAAATGCTGTGTGATATTGATAAGGTAGAAGGAAATTCAGGATCTCTAATTGGAGCCCTGCTGTTCTGAAATCTCTTTGGTAAAAAAAAAGTTCAGACTCTTGGGATTCTGTAGAGATGTAATATGAAGTCTTCTGTAATGCAGAATGATCTTGTAGAATGTGTGTGCTCTCTTTAAATAAATCAGTTCATACATTCGTGTTGGATAGCCCTTTAAAAATATAAAATCTTTCAGCTTAGTTCTCTCCGTTGTTTAGTTACAATATTTTGCTTTTCTTTAAAACTCTAGATTTAAGAAGACTTTAATTGATTTGCAGTCATTCTGTGCAAACATGAAACTGAAAGCTTGCCTTAACTTGCTGGTGTTTTGGACCTGCACTTTCACTGTTTCCTCTCTAAAATCTGGAAGAATGCTTTGAGTCATATATGCTTCATTTATCTTACTTTCCCTCTCCGAGAGCAGAATCTCTTCTTTCCGTCTCCACTGAGGAGATATGTGTAATTTGTCGAATTTTATTCCTCATGTTTAGTGTTTTCTCTTTTAACTTTTTTTTTCCTTCACTTGTTTGCCATTTCCCCCTGCTGGCCGACTGCGGTAACAGCAGCTCTTTCCCCGTGGAAATGGAAGGCCAGGGCTGTCCTTGAGAGTCGCGGCTGTGGCGTTGAGGCATTGGCTGCTCTTTTGACATATCCTTGATGTCCTCTGAACGTCTCTGGCAGATAGATAAAATTCCAAGAATAGTCTGTACGAGCAGGACGTGCACATACCTTAGGTTCTCTCCACCAGAAGTGCAGTTGCACTTCCAGCGATAGTCAGAGGTACCTCTATGTTTGCACTTCATTTCTGCAGTCTTGCAACACTACCCAGATCATCTCCTTCTGTACTCTGGACCTCTTCCCAAAACTCTTAAGGTACTTTTGCCTCACTGATGTATCATTGCCACAAGCCAGTTCTTTCCAAGATAAAGTGAGTCTAGGAGGGGAAGAAGGGTACGGCACACAATAAGAAATTTCTTCTCACGTTTAAAAGGATAAAACTAGAAATCAGAGATCCCTCCCTTCTTAATGGAGTTTCGGGGGGAAAATTAGTTGAATAGGTACTGCGGTAGAGTTCTCTTAATTTTTTCTTGTTCCTTACATCTTCAGTTGTTAAATCAATTATCAGGATTTGTCGTGTGTGTTCTTTCTAGAAAGAGCCTTCTCAACTCCCTCTCCCCTTTTTCCCAAGTAGCCCTCTGTCTCTGAAGTATGAAAGACAAGCAGGAACTTCAGGGACTGGAATGAGACATTTGCAACACAGGTTAAGAACAATATACATTAATAAAGTGATTTTGCTGGGCATACTATTAAAAACAAACCCAAAACCATAAAGCATAAACATTCAAATAACTTCCCTTTGCATTTCTTATAAATTTTGAGACCAAACAAGAAGCTATTGCTAGGAAAGACTGTTCAGGAAGAGTTACTAATGCCCGACAGAGCTGTAGTCATAGGACAGGAGCTAAGGGGTAATTGTCAACTGTTTACATGTGCTTGGTGCCATGGCAAGTTTTGGTTGATATGTTCAGAATCAGCTTGTGAAATGGTTTTATCTTTACACTAGAGATGGTCTTTTAAACTGTAATGAGTCTTTTAGCTCATTTTCTATGTGTTAAATATAGTACTGCTTCTGCAAAGACAAATGATAGTGTTGCACACTTCTATTTAAACTTAGTATGACGGTTTTATAAAGTGTTTCAGGGAAGGTGGAGTAATCTATCCCCAAGTAAAGTCAGCTTTAGGTGTCTTAAACTCCAAACTGCATTTGTTTTATGGTGAATCGTAGCAGCAGAAGAACTTTTAGGTAGAACTGAAATCTGTAGTTTGAATCCTGTAAGTTGTCTGCATGCATAAGCAGAAAATCCAGGCTCCTTGACCAGTTTAGGGGGAGTTAATCTATCAGTATTGTGTGGGGATAAGGAGGGAGGAGGAGAGAGCGGTTGTACAGATGGACAGACTGGAAGGCATGGCTTGTACACTTCAGTGCAGTCTCAGTTATCTTGAGCAATCCTGTTGGTCCCTTTGCCACCTGCCTGGCATGTGTTACTGGGGCTGACTGGGAATTCTCCCAGCTGCAGCACAACAGGAAGATCAGATTCCATGCACTGGCACAAAGAAGGCTTTTTTTTTATCACAGGAGCACCAGCACTGCTAACATTGGTCATTGAAACATGAGCCTTACAATAATATAATTTGAAATTGCTTATATACCCTGTCTGGCCTGTGTTTGGTCTTCTTAAGACTGCAGAAATCCCACCCTGTGAAGGAATGAGAGCTGCTGACTTAAAAATCACAGTAATGTATCTGCTATGACTTGTTTTCTTAGAAGATAGTGATAGAGTGCTCTCTATATACAGGATGTCATTCAAATATAGGAGGGAGAACTGTTGCTTTAAGGAGTTCACATCTAAAAACAAAAGTCCTGAGGAAAAACTCTGAATCCCTTCTGTGTGGTGTGTATTTTGCACTCACACACACACACACAAATTGATAATGCTTTACTCTCATATTGTAGAGCAATTCTCTGAAATGTGGAAGAATATCAGGTTCATAATTGCCAGTGCACAGCGTTTAGTCTTTTTTTTTTTTTTCTGAGTTCATCCTGTGCACTGAACAAGACCAATATCCTATGGGTGAAAAATAAAATATACATAATTAGATATTGTAACATGGTATGGATGTATAGAGTTCCATGGTCTGACAGTAAACACTTGCTAGTTTCTAGAGTTAGGAAAAATGTAAAGAATGTAAAATGTAAAAATGTAAAATTGCTGAACACTACATTTAATTATTCCCCATTTTTCAAGTGAGTCTCTGGTTACAGTAGCATAAACTTGATTGTATAACTTGGAGGTAGTAATAAGTATCTAATTGTTATAACCAGACATCTTAATATACAGATAATTAGCATTTAAATAGTCTTAAGCCTTCAGGTGGTGAATGCTAAAATGTTTTCACCACCATGTGTTCTTCTGATGTCCTCAGGTGCTACCAAGCCTTAAACATAGGAGTTTTGAGGCCTTAGTTTTCATAATGGTCCCATGGAATGAGTAACTTTTCTAATCATAGATCACATATATATTTTGGGAAGAAGGCAGTGCTCTTAATTTGACTCCCAGACTTGGGATTTAAAAAACCCCAAAATATTGCAGAATATATAGTAGTAATTTGAGAGTTAAACCTTGCAGGCTCCTACCTTGGACAGTTTCAAGTATGTTTCTAGAGCTAAGTCGGTAAATTGAATAGCTGATTTTGTGATACATTTCTACTGATGAAGTTTTTGTTACAAATCCCTGTATAATGCTAAACTCTTTGGGCTTCTCTGTTGATATATTGTGAGCTGTCTAATCTTAACTTTCTAATATGTTTTGGAGGGAGAATGAGAGAGGCAGTGTGAGTTTCTGTATGTACTTTTGCTGTGAAAAAGAAATAATCTCGTTTCATCTACAGAGTAGACTTTATCCCTTTTTCATTAATAGTTTTCTGTGTTGGTTTCCAGTATCCACAAATACAGGGAGTTGTCAAGAACCAAAGTTACAGATATAGTTGATCATATGCTGTTCTCTACTATAAAAATGCTAAGAGCAGTTGAAAACTTAAATCTGTTTAAGATGCTTGAGGTTGTCAATCTTGGTTATTTGTTCTTAATTTCTCTGTCTCAATTTTCCATTTAAGAAAACTTGCCTGTATCAGGCAAAAGTTTTTCTGTGGCTCTCATCAGTGTGCTGCTTATGAAGAAACCAATTTTTTATTTGTTATGGGGCTTAGATGTTGAGTTTAAAGAGCCATGCAAATCGAAAGTTCAGAATGACAAAAAATTCAATTGATATTTCATTCTTTGTGCTCGTCCTCTCTACTAAGTGAGGCAAGGATGTTAGTAAAAATAGTATACCTGCATGAGGGCAGAATTTTCTGTTGGCAGAGTTTTGACATTCAAAGGTTAACCTGTTCTAAACACTTAAGAAAAAGCTTGTAGTAAATTATGTACAGAAGAGGATGCAAATGTATTTCCATTCCCTATATAGGTCCTCTCTAAGTGACTTCTCCAAGGCAACACAGTGGTTCACTTGGGTTGTCATGACTAAACACCTTGTGTTCTAAACTTTGTCCTTGGGAGCTCCTGGCTTCTGAGTCTGGGGTTGCAGCAAGATTAAATGCAATCTGAAGGTTTTAACTGTGCAGCTTTTTTCTGCACAGCTCCATCTTGATGGAGCTAGGGTCCTGCTATGGAGGCGAGTCTCTACGTAGGGGGAAAATGGGAAGGAAGGAACAGTTGCTGTTATTTTTAAGTGACAGCTTTCTTGTCAGGTTGTGTGTACTTGTGCTACAAGTAAATTGATGTTTTTCTTTTTTTTCAATAAAAGTCATACTTATTTATTCTAAGACTGCATTTGCAGATGTGAAGTACTGACTGTTTTGTTTAGCTTTCCACAGGCGGTAATCTAGAGCAGTGAGATTTTTAGTATTATTTTTTTATTAATAACATGGACAGATAGTTGTAGCTGCTTGTTGAAGAGGGCACTCAGTAGTTGCATGATTAAAGGGCTTCCTCTGTAGGTTTCTGGACCAATTAAGTGACTGATTGATAGTTTTAGTAGGTGGAGGTGACAAGTAGGATATTAATACCAAAATGAAAGAACTAGAGTTTGAGAATAATACCTGTCTCTTCTGCACCCTCAAAAATGACGGTATTTAAAATCCTGCAGCATCCAGGGTGAATGTATTTACTTTGAATACAACCTCAAAACAGTCCATGCTTCCCAGTTCATAACCTGTCATGCTAGCAGCTGGATGTTATGTAAACTAACCTGAAATTGCTCTAAAATGAAGCATCATCTGTAACATTCAGCGGTTCACAATGCACAGTTAAATTTCGGGACTAGGAGACTGACAATACTGTCACTGCCAGCAGTAGGCTTCCTATTCTCTTTTCTGTTCTTAGTGGTCATCAGCAACCCGTTCAGTAAATGGAAACCCTCCATTTGCGTTGGTCTCCGATGAACAAGAGATGATTGTGACTTTGTACTGCTGTATAAGGCTGGTGCTTAAACTCTAGCTCTGTGATGACTTCCGTGTGGATAGAAACATCTGCGAAGATCTTGTTAGCTGTGGAGTTAAAGCTTCAAATACACTAATATTCTAGTATTTTACTAGAAATTTGGGAGTATTTTGGAGCCTTTTTTTTAGCATCAGGCAAAGTAATTGAGCAAATGCGTTCTCATATATATTGTAACAATGGTTTTAGAACTCTGACTCATGAGTTTTTTATGATTCATGTGGTGATTTCAGAGGTATTACCTTGCTGTGCTACAGAATGTTCTGCCCATGACCCAGGCAGTGTAAGGGGCAGTGCCTCTTCTCGGCCTCCACACTTGGTGTCCCACCTTGCGCTGCTGTTTGTTTCAGTCCCCGGAAGTGCTCTGGGGTTTGAGCTCTGGTCACTGTGCTGACCTACCACCTGCTCTGCCATCTCTGGCTGTTGGTGTAACCTCTAGCAGAGATGGTGGGCAAATGTCTAGAGTGAGTAACCTTGTCATATTTAGCTGTGGCAACTGACAGGGCTTCCCATATAGATCTTAATAAATATAACAGAGAGAGGGTCTTTCCCCCACAGGAGGGGGAAACTGACCTTGCACAGAATAGAAAAATTTGTACCTCTGATTGCTTCTCCCCCTAGTGACAGTAATAGTTTGTATTTCAATCCAGATTAAAATTGTAGGTCTCCTTAGTTTTTTTCCCTGCCACTTCAAACAGATTTTCTTTCAAAGTAGTGTTTTATAGTTAGCTTCAGAATTAAAAAAAAATAAATAATTACAACTCCCTTGAAGAAAAACCAACCAAAATTCCCTTTTTAAAATCCAACCCTTCCATCTCCATCTTTTCAAATATTTAAATTATTTTTTTTGTTTCAAACTCTAGTTACAATATTTGTAATTTTTTTTTGTTGTTGTTTTTCTTTTGTAGGAGGGGGTAGACAGCTGAAAGGGATAACTTACTCAAAACTGGTAAGTACCTCTCCCAAGGCTAAAATGGCTTACCTAAGAATAGATGATATGAAGAGCTGGCATCCTTTCCTGAAAAAGTTTGATGGTTACTGAAATTGAAATTCTATCTATTCTCATATTCAGGAATTAAGTCTTAAAAGTAAATATTGCTGATGCAAGCCCCAGTCTTATAAATAAAATCTCTGTAAGGCTGAGATTTGGGGACAAGGGTCTGTAAGTACAATGGACATTTAAATTAATCTACTAAAAAATAATAATGTTAAGTTGTTTGTGGTTTTTTTTCTGTGTAATGTGAAAACTAAATTTATTCGAAGGGATTTTGGCTCAGAAAGACTTCCCTCTAAAATTCTGAGTTATTCAGAGTCCTTCCATACACACAGAAGGCATTCATGGCCTTATGTGTGTCCTGCCTTTGTTTATATAAATATATATGCCTTGTCAGCTGTGTTTCTAGTGTGGCTTCCAAAATAGCTATTGTTGAAATAGTATTGTGATATTTTAAAAGTTCCCATGTAGGTTGTAGTTAATTGAGATAACAGAAGTGTGAATGCGCTTATGTGATTGTTGTAGAGTTTAAGGTTTCATTCAGTCTTTGAATATTTAAATAGTCTATATGCCGTGCATTGGGGCATTATCTGAGTATGAAATTATAAGTCTTGAAGCAACCACTTAAGAAAGAAGTGATTATTGGTAATAAATGAATGCCAGCAAGAAATTGAATGGAGAACTTCTGCTTCCAATAGTTGAAATCCATCCAAAAATACCTAGTTTACCTCTTGCTCAGTGTTCTTCCTGGCTGAGACTTGGAAGTATGTCTGGCTGTACAAGAGGAGTATGTACTCCTGAATCCTGTGCTTTCCTTTTGGAAATCACCAGTTCTGGCACTGAGCAAGGCATTTGCTTGTTTTCCTTTAAAAATAATGAGATAAAAAATTTGTGCAGGCCAAGCCATCCTGCCATTTAAGTCATCTACAAGCTTTTTATTTGAAATAATTCCACTGCCATAAGAGTAAAGTGGAAAATGCACCTTGTTCTATGATCAATTCAGATGTGGTTTTACACCTCTTTGAGTGTGGTATTATAGGTAGTTTATAATGCTACTGAACTTAAATTTTCAAATCTTCCCTTTAAATTCAGTCTAAAAGAATAAAAGTTGAAAAGTCCTGGAAGTTTTTGCACTAGCAAAATGTATAGCTACTTACGTAGTTTTTTACCTCCTCTCAAAGGAAGTATGAGCAATATTTAACCAGATGCCTTGATAGATATTTATAGACATTATTTTATGTAAACCAGAAAAAGCAGTTTAGGTTTTGCTGGATGTAAGGAGTGATTGGAGGTTNGAGTGTATAAGGTACTTAGGGGGAGTTCTAGACGGGTTTAACTGCGTCCTTGGGAAGGGAAACTCCAAGTGTGTGCTCTAGAAAGAAACAATTGTATATATTTCATATTCAGAGTTTGGCAAATAGACCAAACTTTTCAATTAAGTATGTTTTTTTCATGTTTGTACCCCTATAAACATAGCTAGGCTCAGCAACTACTTTTTTTCTGCAAGGCATTGTTACTTTTTTCTTGAACCTCTTAAAAATTAATTTTGAAAAATCTTGCTACCTGTTCAAGATACAATAAGCTTGGATTAGTTTTTATGAACCATCAATACTACAATTTCTATGTCAAACTAGGTTGTGCGCTCAATCTTTATATGTTCTTTTACAGAAACACTGTCATATTTGCCATGAACATGCTTTGGAATTTGCAGTTACATATATTTAAGTGATGGATATTTTTTATATTCTCAGTTGAGATAACTATTTTGCTGTTGTGCACTCAACTTTCAAGTTAGCATGTAGCTACAGAGCGATATGAGCTATTCATCATGTGTGCCTTCTGATGTTTTTCAAGACACGCTGAGAAATAAACTGATCATATCTGCCTGTCTTTACCCTGAAACTGAATTTCCATGGGTCAAAAAGGCTCCTAGCCTTTGCAGTGGGTTCCAGTTTTCATTAACCAATCTCCCACGTGGTTTTCTGAAGCATGGCTTCTTTTGAAACTGCAGTGGTAGGGACTCGAAGCATGCTATAATTGTTTTTGTCAGTGAGTGGAAGTAATAATCCGTGATTCTGTTTTCTCATTACTGTTTGTGGTAATAGGACAGGGAACTATATGTGATTTCCATATATCCCTTGATACAGATTACAATTTTATAGAGACTAGTGCTGCAAAGGCAGCTGTTTTCACTCATCTGTGTCACATGTGGGAGAGGCCCTTGCAGAAGGTCATTTCATGCCTTGGCTAGAAAGTTTAATCAGGCCTTTGTTATTTAAATAGGCAACTTTAAGCTATCAGCAGACAACACAGAAAAGAGTTTAAGTATAGTGCTTTTTAACCCCCCTTTATAGTTCTCTCTTTTTGTAACCTTTTACTGTTTGAAAAGATAAGTAAACAAAACAAAGCACACACTTCCAACCTTTTTATTTTCAGGAGTTCACAAATTTGTCCACTGCTTCGGTTTACTGTGGTGGGGCAGACAACATTAAAATAAAATTCTTTAACTTTTGGGAATTACTTTATTTTTGCAGCCTGCATGCCTAATCAAAGCTGTCAGGATCCTTTTGAAAACATTGTAGTCGCATTAGGAAGGCCTCTGAGTTGGCATCAACACCTGTGCAATGATTGTGAGCAATTTTCAAAAAATAAAACTATAGGAACTATTTCAACACTGCAGCAATTCCTTAATTGTGGTTTCTGGATGGAAAAGTGACTCTAAAATTTGCTGTATCATGTTTTCCAGTGACTTTTATGTGTATGTATTTATAGATGTTTTTACACAGGTTCCACTATGATTTGAGCATATGGGAATCTCAATCCTGTTTCAGAAGCTGATACTTTTAACATATTTCTGAAAAAAAAATAATCTCTTGTCCAGCATTCAGGGCTTTTAGAAATATGTTTGATAATGCTTTTCTATGTCATAGATTGGGGTGATAAATTTGTTTGTAGTACCTAAACTTTATACTCATGATCTACAAGTAGATTTCCAAAATTAAAAAGATTATAAAATAAATCTTTTTGAAATGTCTTCTGCTGTTTAATATCACTCTTCTGTTCCTTCAGAACAGATTTCAACTGAAATTACTAACTTGGCACAAGCTTTGGGCAGTGAGTTATTAATATATTAATGTTGTTCTGTTAAATAACATGCACACTGTCCCATCTAAGAACAGCTCTATGGTATCATGGAAGTGTGTACATACAATTTAACTATTTATTGTGGTTGTAGAATTTTATTCTCCAGAATAAATTTTCATCTACACCGATTTTTGAAACATTCTCGGTAGTTAAATTTGCTAATTTAATATGCAACTGCAATAGGACATTGGTAGGAAATAGCTGCCTGCAAACTAAGATAAGGGATAAGTATGTCAACTTTGGGATATGTGGGAAGTAACAAATTTGGCTAAATGACTCCAAGGCAGGCATTTTGTAGAGCCTGCAGATTTTTTGTGTTCAAAAGACTGACTGTATTTAGGCTAGAAAGCTGCATTTGAATATAGTTCACTATTGAATTCCTGTTGTGTTATAATCTCCTTTTTTCATATTTACTCTTCTCCTTCACTAACCAAAACAAAACCTTTATTTTTCTATAGGACTGGTGTTAAAGAGGAAACTAGAAACTAAAGGCACTGGAATCAGCAAAGACACTTCTAGAGAAAGTGGAGAAGGTAGAGAATGGAGCTGCAGACTCTACAGGAGGCTCTGAAAGTGGAAATTCAGGTTCACCAGGTAATTTATATACTTTCTTGCTTTAAAGCAATAGCAGCATTAGTGCTGCTGACAGTATTACTACTAATGGGAGCATTAAGCAACAGCACTATAACTATAGTAATGATTGTTTTATAAGCTTGAAACTACTTCAGAATTTTATACTCTGCATTTTGACCTGACCACCTGTTGTTTTTTAGCAAATGTGAAAAATCTACATATCAAGCTGTGGGTGGGGATTTTTTTTTAGTATTTTGTAGCAGTAATAAAAACATTCTGAAAACCATGTTCAGCTGCTTCTGACTGGGAGGTTTTTCTGATGTTCTGAAGCCAGCTTCAGCGTTCAGTTGGCAATGGAGGAATACTGTGGAGGAACTTTGAAGTGAAGTGTATATTGTGCTGCACAGTTTATTCTGGCACTTCTCTTCTGGAATGTCCTCTAGCTTAGTAGCTTTTAAACTTTGTAAATTTTTACATGTTGGGGTCTTTTTATTAGTAACCCGTTCAATACTATGTGGGAGTAGGGTTGCAGTTTGCCAGTGTTTTACAATGCTGATGAGGAACATTGTAAACAACTAATGATACTAAAGCCTAATCTAGTAAATATAGGGGGACATGCATATTAATTCTTGGAAGAAAATTATTACAGCCATAGACACAAACTAGCTGCCAACTTGAAATATTAAATTTAACGAGACCTTTTCTATAAACAGTTCTTCAAGTATTTATGTTGGTATTCAGAAACTTGAAACTCACAGCTGTTACATGGTGGATAAAAAAATATAAGTAACATTGATCAGTGTAGTCTATCATATGAAATTTAGAAAATGTTTCAAAGTTATTTGGTGACTTGTCTAAAGTGGGATCTGGATGGCTTGTTCAGTACATGCTGCAATGTTGTGCATATTGCAAGAACTAGAATGGGTGAATTAGTAAAACCAAGCTAGGTCTGCTTTAACAAAATACAACTTACAGCCAGGGAGGAAAAGCTGAAAAAGCTAAGGATGGATTTCCAGAACTACAGATGAGTATTTTGCTTTCTTCAGTAACTCCAAGGCCTTTGTATTCAAAACTTCAGTGAAGTTTTGTTGTGGAGGTAAGGAAGTTCAGCAATTGCCCATGGTATTACCCATTTGCTGCAGACACAGAAATATTTAAGGCCAATAAGAAATTTTTTCAAGTATTAACTACTGGAAAGCAATCAAAATGTTAATCATGCTCATGTTTGTATGACAGCATTTGCCCTTCATTCCCCTTTATGCCCAAGAGAACCAAAAATGTTAAGACTGAAATTTGAATAATCTTTAGCATCTGTTCATAATGACACTGATGAACAGGGATGAAGACTGAGAAATGTTCAAAAAGACGTTTTTTAACAGCTTAAAGTTGGTGTTTTTAACTTTCTTTGCTTTAACTTTGCCCAGTTGTCATTAAAAGTGAGCTCTGCACAAAAGTGAACTTTATTAGATTTGGTTTTAGTTGGTGAAGGTGGAAAAACCATTATATCAGAAGGTTGTCTTTTTTAATTCAAGATTCTGTATATTTCTACAATTAAGGGTAAGAAAGTCTATATGTTTACAGTGGAAAATAACACAACAGAATGTTGGGTGCTTCAGTAAAGGTTTTGTGAACTGTGCTTGCATGGTTATTATTGTCAGCATGCACACTGATAGAAATTAAACTGGTTTAAAAAAATAATCCTCACTAAAAATCCGCACTAAAAAAAAATTCCTCAAATCAAATGCTTGAACTTTCTTGTATAGCTCTGAATTTTGTCACCTAAAGAGATATGTGTTCCTTCTTTTCACTTAGGATTTATGAAGAATTGTCTCTTGTCATCTTTTACTTCTCTAGTATTTTTTTTTCTGAGGACTCTCTAACAAAGCTTGCGAGCACTCACACAGTCGTGGTCTGTTGTCCTGTTGGAAGTGGTGGACAGGTGTCTGTGATGAGCATAAGGAATTCAGCTCAGCTGTGTAGCCAAACCCTCCCAGCTTCCTGATGCAGCGTGTTGCCTGTGACTGCATACATGGCTGTACAAGTGACACTCAGTATGATAAGGTTTTGTTTGTAGAATAACTCCTTGGGTTTTGTCTCTTTTGTTTCACTTCCAGAACTGTCTCTGAAGCTTTCATAATGTTGCTTTGGCAAAGTGTATCTAAAACTACCAGTAAGAACCCAAAAAAGGTGTTTAGTTGTTGAGAAAAAGCTGCTTTTTTTTGGTCTTCTTTCTATGATCACCATGAATGACGCCTGACCAAATCATCATATAGAAGTGTACAACTTGAATATTGAAATGTCTTCCATGTCAAAGCTATATTGCTTGTCCTGAGAAGAGATGCATCGAGTCTAAGTAGTTCATTCTGCTACTGTGTTTACTTAAGATAAATTTGAAGCAGTCTCTTCATAGTTTTGATCACAAGAGGTGTTAAAGGACTTATATTTAGCTATTCTTACAGAAGGGTTGAGTTTCGTGGATGGTTCCTCAAGCTGATGTGTGGAAGGAACATAAAGTTATCCTTGTCCTTATTTCATGGCAAAAAGATCAGTAGCTTTTAAAATACCCTAAATTTAGCTTATGTTTAAGGATAATAATTTTTTCCTTAGCATCACATTACATAGCACTGTGTGATCCAAAAATTTAGCAATATTTTATGAAGAGTTTACAGTACTGATTGTATTGTCTTATGACTGTGTCTGCAGCAGCACTTTCTATAAAAACTAACAGATTTGTTGCTTGTCAAGCTCCAATGTGGCAGGAAGCACTGAGGAGAAATAAGCTAAGTGTGTTCCTGTGATGCTGAATGGCAACATGACGAAACAATAATATTCAGTGTAGAGAATTCCAAGTGATGCACTTTGGAAAAACAGGCCCAGTTTTACATCTGCAATAGCAGGCTGTGAACTGGCTGTTGGCACAGTGAAAGGAGGTTTTGCAGTACATAGTACTTGAGTGTTGCACGTAGTTTTAAATTTTGTCTCCAGATGATAGAGACAAACTAGAAAAATATGGAAGAGTGCCAAGAGTGAACAAAGCAATGGAACAATTCGTGCATGAGGAGTCTTTCAATCTGAAGAAGTGAGGACTGATGGGGAAATATGTGGTGTGGAAAAAATGTAAGAAGGAGCTGAATAGAGAAGCAGCCATCATAGAATCATACAATGTCTTAAGTTGGAAGGGATCTGTAAGGATCATCAAGTCCAGGTTCAACTCCTCTTGACTCAAGTCGGCTCTGGTTTTCCGTAATCGTATTAGTCCCTCATGCTTGCATTGTCAAGAAACAGATTCAAAAGAAAAAGGAGGTCATCCTTTTACATAAGAGTCCTGTAATTTAACTTGGGAACTTATGGTGGCAGAATCTAGGATGTTTTCCTTGTTCAAAAAGTACTTAAAGCAGCTCAATGAAAGAAATGTGTGTTAGTAGCTACTAAACCTAAGACATAATCTTTGAAATTATTAGACATGTAAATTTCTATAAATTTACAAAAAAAATACATTAGGAGCTTTTGGTTTATGTTGTGTGTTCATTTTGGGCTCTGGTTTTCTTTGGTAACTTTTTCCTTGCTTAGCAATAGACAGCATTCTCCTGCAGCTGCCTGAAGGAAGTGAGGGAGGAAGAATAGTGAATGGTAACAATCTGTCTGTTTTCCTTTGGATGTGGAGGGCATCTCTTCTACAGTGATCTCAATCTCTCTCTGAGGGAGAAAAGTGGCAAAGATACTTCTGAACATGGGTTTTCCATCTGGTACCAGCCAAGGCAACACACAGGCAGAGCTTTAGTACTTGAAACATTCTGCCCTTGAATATACAAACAGCTTTTGTAACTGCAGCGGTTATCTGTGGTTTGTGTTTCTTGTGGCTGCAAGCAAAGAGAGCAGCACTTCTAGAGGAGACACAGCTATCAGATTCTTACCCAGCTGGCTTAAATTGTCTTAAAAAAGCATCACTTATTCAAGAGCTGTTTAGGAGGAGCAAAAGTAATGGCTTAATACAGTACTTTTACTGTATTATAAGAATGGGTTTGGAAATGTTGTAATACCATACTCTAGGCTTTGCTATTGAAATGCTGTAAATGAAATATTTGTTTTTACAAAGGTTCTTAAAAAATACTGAATTTTAAACTGTTCAACGAGATTCATAGTGAAAATCTTCATTGTATTGTTGCATCTTTTTTCTTTCTAGAAATTGGTTGCCCAAATGAAGCAAGACCCACAGGTAACTATTTATTTTTATATTGGATCATTTCCCTTAAAAATGAAGGAAATAACAGTGCATGAAACTTGAGGATTTTAGATATTTCTGTATCATCTTTTTCCTTGCTAATACAGTGTTTAGAAAAAAACTTGTTCATAAGTTTTTGAACAATGAATGTTGGATCATTTAAAATGAACTGAAATTCTTTCTATTATGGAGCTTTTTGCCTCATACATATTCTTAATAGTTTAAATCAAGTGACTTTTCTGGGCTATGGTGCAATTCAGATGAGCAGTAAGTTTCTGATTCTATTGGAAGCTGCTCTCTATAAAAGCTGCCATTATTCCCAATAACTTTTTTCCTTTTTGGAGTACCAGAAGTTCAAAGTACAAGAAGAGAGAGAATATTCTGTCCAAGACATTTTCTCCAAACAATACCTTAAGGTTCTGTTCAGATTGCCTGTGTTGGGCATCCTACCAGTCCTGTAGTGTCCATAGAATGGACACTTGGCCTTGGGAAGTTTCAGAGTTACTCAAGCTGAAAAACTGGACTCCCTGTATAGACAGCAGAAGTCATCCCTTTCCCAATGACTGCATAAGGTCCCTGGGTTTTCTTGCACAGCAGTCAAACACTCCTGGATGCTGGATGGGGAGTTCTGTGGAGCTCTCAAACCAGTCTGAAATGTCGAGTAGAGGGATAAAGGCTGCTCACTTGAGGCTTGCTGTTAAGAGCTCCTATCCCCATACAACAGTATATGTCCTATAATTTTCTGAATGTACATTTTTTTCTGAGCTCAGTGAAGTGGGAAGACAGCTTTTAATAACACTCAGGTAGTTAAACCTCTGACAGGGAGGGTTAAGCAGGGTGTATTGGAAAATCTGTTTCTTTCGAACGTTCTTATTCTGATGGGATTTGGGTAAGATCTGCTGCTCTCATTCGCTGGTCAGGTCTGCTAACAATTAGTTTGCAGAGCAGTTTGCTTTCAGTTCATATTTGCTGAAAGTGAGGTCATGCTGCAAGCAGCCATGCAAAAATCCTAGAGTCAGGAAAAGTAAATCTGGTCCCTGTTTCCAATACTCTTAATGCATTTTATCCCAGATTATTAAGTAGATTCTAGAAGAAGGGAGGATGACTGGTCAATGTCTGGTTTTGCTGGAATCAGAAACTATCTGCAAGCTAAGATCAAAATAAATTTTAAAATTGGAGGAATATAAAAATAGGGAATGTGCATGAAGTTCCTGTGATGATACTAGTCTTAAGTCTTAATATTTCTGCTTAGCAGACTAAACCTGAATAATCTAGTATAAAAACTTTACAACATAAATTGGAACAAAAAAATGGGAAAGGAGAAAAATTAAGGAAAACATGATTCCCTATCATGTTTCTGCAGAGCTTCACAGGTTTTTAACTAAGGATAGATGTTTCTTTTTTTTTAATTTCAGTAGAAAAGAAAAAGTTTTCTGTCTGCATCTTTCTAGTGTTGCTTATGGCTTTAAAATCTGAAACTTAGAAAAGTGCTACTGGAAGCAAAGTGCTAATATGAATGATGTGTCAAGGCAAATGTAATTATTTCAGCATAGTCTAAGGCATAAGCATACATGGAAATAAGGACTTATATATACGTTTGCCTTCAATTGATATATGTGTCAATTAAGATTTAATAGATATGCTTAATACTCTGCACAGTTAAGTGTAAATGTCTTTGCATAAGTAGCATAAGTGAGAATGTTTTACTTAACATACCATAGTGTGCTGTTATATACAGTATGATACTATTGTTTTACATTTTAACAAACATTTATTGTTTATTTTGTAAACTTGATGAAATGTACAAATGTGCTTTATAATGTGATAAGCACTAATGGATGTTTTAATGAAATCTTCTTTCCGAACTGGCCTATCTCTGAGTGCTAGAAAGGTTCTCTGATTATTGTTGCACTCAGCAACTTACATAAGGCTTTGTTGAGCCATTTGAATTTTATTGGCTGAACATCCAGAGGTGCTGTATTTGTAGTACACTATGCAAGAACAAAACAAACAAAAAAAACCCACCTTCCTGCTACTACTCTTTGTTAACAAATGGAATATCTTTCTCACAGATATTTTTTCTTTCTAATCAGAACGCTGATTTGAAGAAACAACTTCATGAACTTCAAGCCAAAATCACAGCTCTGAGTGAGAAACAGGTAGGGAAACAGAGATGTATTTTTAACACTGTGTTCTAAAGATGTCTCTTTTCCCAGCTTCCAAGAGAGCTGTTAAATCTTTAAATGCAAAAATAAGCGTGGGCAACCAGACACTTTTGATTTTTATTTGATTTCTCAACAAAGGATAGGATGAGTTATTGTGAGTCTATCAAACGAGAAACTAGTTTAATCAGTGGAAGCTATAGCAATTCTTCTTGTGTTGAAGCTAACATTTTATATTAAGGGAGATGGAGAAATGGATTAATTTTTTCACTTTCTTTATTATCTTGAAACTTCTTCTAAACTCCACCATTCTGCTTTAGACAAATCTTTAGATTTTTGACGTAGTAGGTCCACATTGTGTATATGAGTGAGTATGCTGGAATTTTTCTTAATGTCAAGACCAACTAAATGTATGTCAGTTATGGGTACTTAATAGGCAATTTGAAAATTAGTCGGATGCTTTTACCATGATAAATTACACCACAATTGTTTTACATTTGCCATTTGGTAGGAATTCTATTTGACAGCTCTGAAGTATGAGTAATAATTACAACTGAATGCTTAATAGAAAAATTCTTGAACTTGAACGTGGGCCTTGTGAATAGCAAGAAGAAAAATATGTGATATTGAGTTATCTACAAAACTTCTTCTCACTTTTGTTTTTAACAACATGAAAGGGCAACACATGCCCAAACCCCTCATACACCACACCATCCCATCCCTAGTAAACAGACTTAAGCAGTCCCTTAATTGTATTGCTTAATATGTCAATAGTAGGAACAAATTAGGTCAATAGATTAGACCTTTGAAGAGGGAAAAATTTTAGAGTATGGGTAAAATGTATGTGTCACAACTAGATACTCCATTCATCTGTTACTAACTGTGTTCTGAATATTGCTATCCCTATGAAAATGGCCAGACAGTGATTAACATTTATCTAGAAATTTTGTTTACTGGAAAAATTAGTCTGTTTTAATAGGGGAACAGTGAATCTAGGATGAAACATGTAAAGATAATAAGGAAAATTATTTTTTAATGAGAATAGTAGTTCAACAAGAACGGAGGTTTTGCTGATGTGATGCCATGCCTCTCTTGAAGATGATTTATTCTCTAAAACCAGCATGAGGCTCTGCATGTGGCTATGTCTCACAGCAAGCTGTTTCTCTGGTAAGCTCTTGGATGCCCATGGTAATTTCGAAATGAGCTTGTCTTGATGCCATGAAGCAAGCTGTATTGACTACCAGTTCACGTGATGAGCATGGACAGGCAGTGAGACACTGAGTGGAATGTGAGAAAGCAAGTACTATAACTTTTAAACTTTATTTATTAATATAAATAGAGTTTATAAATATAACTCTTTTAAAGTTATGCTGCAGAATGGTCTGTACGAACATGTCCTTTAAATTGCCCATCACTTGAAATGGAGCTATGTCTTTTCTATTGAGCTCAAAGTGCTAAATCACACTTGTTCATGGGATAAACATAGGTTAAGTTTCCAAAAAATGTTGAAAAACAATGTTGATTTTGCTCCTACCATGCAGTGAATACAGTCTGTATGAGGTCACAGTAGTTTGCTTCTTTGTATTTTTGTGTGTTTGGTTTTCAGAACAGTGAATTTATCTATGGTTGTTGAAGTTTTAATATTTTGTGGTCTCTATGAGTGGACTGCAGAGCTGCCAGCTTTCCAGATGATAATGTTGTAAAAGTAGTATGACAGCTAAAATGTAATCATAGTAAATGTAAATTCTGTGAAAAGAAGCACAACTTCCCTGTGCAGGGAAGTGCTCACTTCCTCTTTATTAGGGAATTTGTTGTATTGAAATCTGTGGCTTAGCAGTGCAGTTGAGCAGCACCTTAGAGACTACAACAAAGCCCTTTTTTCTGTTTTCACTTTCACTTCTCTTCAAGAAAAATCGTTATTATCAATTGCTTTATGGGTAGAATATTAGTCAGTAATTTAATTTTCACAAAGCATGAATAAATATGCAGTTTTCTACAGTAAATGTAACGGTTTGCATCATGCAGTGCTTGTGTTAAGAAGGGACACAACATGTGTAATCTGTACTCGTTTGGAGCCAAGATGCCTGATATCCAATGAATAAACTCTGAGTGCCCAGCTCCACTGTGGAGTTATAGGATGCATAATGATCACTGTTTGATAAGCTGTTAATGAAGTTTGAGAAACTCAAGTTGCAGCCCGTGTGGTATCCCTACTTGGACACATGGAGCTAAGATGCTGTTGTTAGAGAGGCAGAATAATGAAATATTTCTGGCTTGTGAGATGTTGTGTCACCCTAATGCATGCTTTTTCTTTGCTCTCTTATTTAATGAAGTTGGATGAAGACTTGTGCAAGAACCAAGTCAGCAGTAGGTTTAGCTGAAAGCTTTTAGCTGCTTCAGGACTTCCCTCCATTTCTGAAGCATTGTGAGAGTAGTGCCGACACTTGCTGCCAGTCGCTGCAGTGATTCATAGTGGCTTAGGTGTCTTGCTGAGAATTAATAATGACAGTTCTGTTCAGAAGTTTGTGAAATTGAGGAGATCTGGCAAAGTACAAAAAGAAAGCAAGTAGGCTGTACAGTGTGTAGGCTTAAACCTAAAAAAAATTGTTAGCTGATGCAGGGTTGAACTGTTACAGCATAAGGTATGTCATATATTCATATGTTTTTTGAAAATGTCAGAGGTGAAAAATAAAGGTTTTGATTTGTTACACCTGAGAGAGACAATGGAGCAATGTATGCTGAGTGTGTTAACACTTGAAAGGAAAACTGAAAAAAGAGAAAAAAACTTACTTGAAGATAACTTGCATTTGAAGGGCAGTAAGCTTGAATCTTTCAGACTAGCAGATTTCCTTCTGCTAGTCTCTTTGTATTATTTTCACAGAGTTCTAAACTATGCTTACTTCTTTTCTAATCTGTGGGCAATAAGGGGAATTCAGTTTAATAGTGTTGCTCCTCAGCTATAAATGTGAGAGCTGCAATCTGGAAACTCTGAATGCATTGGTTTTAAAAATGGTTTCCTTTCTTTCCTGACCCCCCTCTTCAATAAAGAGAAGTCAAGAGGAACTTTTTTAGGAACAGTTTTAACTGCCAGATCTAAGGTTGGGTTGCAAATGTGAATTAATTCTGTTGCTTTGGAGCACTGTTTTTTTCCATGTTTTCACATCTTTGGAAGAAAGTCACAGTCTTAGCACTTTTTCCTTCTCTTTTTATTCTGATAGTGTCTTCTCTTGGCATTCTGATTTGCAGAATTTTACCCAAAATTACTTCACACTACTCAGCTTTTGTCTGGGTTAAATACACTCTTTACAACACAAAAACTTAAAGAATGTATTTTTTTAATTTACTGTGAGGAAGTTTACTAGTGTATGCTTCTTTTGTGTTTGTTTTTGGGAGGTGGGTTGGAAATTGGTGCCAGTGACACTGGTGAAAGGCTGAGGCAGAGCAGGGCTAGCATAAAGGAGGGAGGGAATGTAATCTTGAATTAGTACCTTTTCCTTGCCTCTTTTCCCCCATAGTTAATTTTAAAAAATGCACTTAGAGATATCATGATTGAGTATGTATCATAATAGTATTTTATTTTGAAGACAAGTAAGAGGTCATGTGGGCAGCAAAAAATGTGGGCTTTTCTAGCAATATTGTGTCAGATGTAGAGGAGTTTCTAAATGTGTCCTTATCACAATCTCCTGGAAAAGTTAGTGCAATATTCTGTCTTAAATGTGAAAGAAGGCTTACACTAATAGTCTTTCGACTGTATGAGAAAAGAGAGATGGTGATAAGCACGTACAAAAGAAATCACAACTCTTTCCCTTATATTTGAAAATAAAATGCAAATATCTCTTCCTGTAATTGCAGTGAAATTGCAGAGAAATTCATTGCATCTTAAAGAATAGTATTGTGAAAACTAGACTTGTATTCTAATGTATTTCCCCTTTACATGGGAATAACTAAGTGGATCCGTTTGTTATTTTGATTCCTGAAGAACTGTATATATGCAGGAAAATGTAATCAAAAATAGTTGTCAGCATATATATGTTATATGGAGATATTTGTGGTTTTATTTTTTCACAGGGGAAAAACTTTAACATACTTTATTGTAAAGAGCAGTTGAAATGGTGGAATATAATTAGAAAAAATGCACACCATAAAAGGAAGTTTATTATTATGAATAGGCAAATCTAGTGAATTTTGCTTGTATTTAGAGTTTACAGCAAATTGAGATAAATGAGCTTATTCTAAGTCCTGTATATTCAGGGTGAAACACTTTTTAACCTTGCCATTAAATAGCAAGTAATGAGAAAGGGGATTTGGGATAGATATAAAAAATGATGGAGTAATTTAACCGTGGTTTTGTATAGTTGAATAAATGTAAACATGTGGTTTAAATTGACAAAGGAAACTTGTTATTTAAGTTTATAAAAACTGTCAGGAATAGCTTTTAAGCAGTACTGTTGCTATATTTATTACAGGTACCATAACTTAGTAATGAAAAGATTGGTGATGTGCATAAATTCATCCTGTGAGACTGTTCTTCTTGAACAGTTGTCAATCATAGTAGAGGTGAATTTTTATGGAGGCTTTTTGAGCACATTATCAGAAAATTGTACCCAAAACATGTTCCATCATGTTCTGTAAAGAGAAGCAGCAGAGTTTTGGTGAGAGGAAAGTAAGCTCAAGAGATCTAGAGAACAGGAGGGAAACTGGGTACAGTTAACAGGTAGGAAAGAGGACATCGTGCTTGTGCATAAGGAGGTAGGGAAGGTATGCCTGTGTGTTGTAGATATACCAGATGAACACCATCAGAACTTAGGACTAAAAATCTGGAAATAAATAATAAATTCACTACTTACTGCTGCCAGTTTTGTCTGGAGTTTGATACCTCCTTTCTCCATGATTGATCGAGGGCGTATTAAAACTCCAGTTATTCTGTCAGTAATGGATCAAGTCTGCAAATATGCCATATGAACATTTAGTTACTAATAGCTTGAGGCAGGTGATGCCTGATTCCAGTTCCAGTTGTTTATCTGGAGCAGTACATATTACTAAACACTTATCTTTTTTAAGTAAATGGCACAAATAATAAAGATATTCTAATTTGCATGTAACTGTAAGCATGCATTTATGCCAACTGTTTATAAAGCAGTTGTAAAATACATGAAAAAAGCCTGTTTGTAGAATCCTTCTTAGATGGTTTGAAGAAGTCAGTCGTTTTTTCCTATCAAAAAGATACTGGTCTATCTGGACATAAGGAGAAGTAAGTTAACTGCTTCAGTGAATTGTCAGATCCTTTTGAACCCTCTGATCGGTGTGAACAGCACCTGTTCAGAGGTGAATATTTGAAAAATCTGCATAAGCTGACTATTTTAATCTTTGGTATTTATTTAATTTGCATCCAAATATTGTGTGAAAATGTGAATATAATGACTTCTCATTAAGTTATCATCTTCCATATTCTCAAGATATACTGACTGAAGCAAATTTTGGATGTTGCGCAGATGATTGTAGATAGGCAGAGTGGATGCATCTCTCCCTGCTGCCTCTTTTACCCCAAATTCTCTTGCAAAACTGATGTTATAATCATTTGTATATGACTGAAATATTGCTAAGCTGTCTCAGATCTTTTATAAAGCTTAAATCATGATTAAACCCATACTGGCATGTAAATTTGGATTTCCCATTCTTCTCTTAATGTAACTCCGCCTAGACTTTTCACTGTTGGTTTGTGAACTTAATTTTTGCATGTCTAATGTACATTAACACTGAAGTAACTCAGTTTAGGAGATGTGACCATTTCATGATGTCATTAAAAAGAAGAAAAACTCTCCACACCTCCCCCCTGCTACTCTTCCCTCAGCAATGATTTTCTGGCTCAACTTTTAATTTTTGAGTTTATCCTGTATTTAAGCCAGATTTGGAGGTAGCTGGAGAACTTTTTAAATTGAACCTAGTTGGATACATCTTTCATCTTCTCATAAGCCAGGGCATAACTCCAAAATAGCCTGCTCTGCTTGAAAATCAACATTTTAGATGGAAAATGGGCAATTAAACTGCAGTATTTCCTTGAAAATCCCCTACTGATGGAGAGAGCTGGTTATTGGATACTCCTGCATGTTTTGACTTGCTGGATAACCTCACACATTGGTAATTATTTCAGGGCCTACCATTCCCTTTTCCCTTTTATACTGGAAGGGAAGACAAGAGAAGCATTAGGTGATGATGACTGGGATTTAGGCTGTTTTGTGTAGCACCCTTAAATGCCTCTTAGTTGGATGCTGGGAAAAGGGATTAAATCTACTAATGAATTTTTATAAGTTAAAACAGATTAAAGATTCTGCTCTGTTCTGCATGCCTCAGTGAAACAACCTCACAGCCACAGAAACAGTATTTTGATTTATTACAAGTTAGAAAAGGAATCAAATCCAGGGATCTGCTTTTCAAAGCCTTATACATCCTTAGTTGCTATCAGAATTGTTTGGTCCCCAGCTTTTCTGAAGTGTGTTGAATTTTGGAAAGGAGATGAGACAAAGACAGCGTGTCCAACGTTTAGAATACAGGCAAAAGCTTGTATCTGCTGTTTGTTCTCTGGTTCCTGGTACTTGATTTGAAAATAAGCCACTTCCTGAAATGTGCAGGTTTTTTTTTTGTGCTATGAGTTACTGACTGTAGCACAGCCATGGGCTAAAATACTTTTATTACTGAATATTATCTTATTTGTTGGTACTACACCAAGAACAAGACTGACTTGGGTAGACAGTGTTAGGTGGTGTTTTCCCACATATGGGTCATGTGTTAACCCTCATGGGATATGGAGAAACCACTCAGTTCAGCTCCTGGTGCAAAGGTTTGAAAAGGACTGAGATGGATGTGATAATGTTGCATTGCTTCTATAACGCTAGTTTGGAATTGTTTTCTGTTAACTGTACTGGCTTTTACAGGTGGACTAAGGGTCCTTTGTAGTGGACAAATAAAGAGGAAATACACCTTTCTGGAAGTGATTTAAAGAGATGACATATTAGGGAAGTGTGAGTGGGACAAATGAAGGTACACTTTTTATAAAAATATAAAGAAAACACAAAAAAATGTTTTATAAAAACATTCTTCAAATCTGGGCCAAGTCAATGTGAATTCACCTATTTCTGGTCATTATACAGAGTCATTTTCTTTCAGTATTCTATTCACTTCTGAATTAACTTTTCAAATACTTGTTCTGACCTTCAGAAATTCCAGAAAGTGTACAGTCTCTTTAGAGCAACTTTTCCCTGCTGTTAGATTGCAAGTTAGCAAAGGGATCTGACATAGTGTCAGGGAAGATAGGTGGTGGCCAGACAAAAAGTAAGTTTTCTTGATGTGGGTTTGTTTTTGTTTTAATGAGGTGTATTGTTCTTTGAGCTTCTCTTTATCTCCTCCTTTGTCCTAAGTTTGTCAAAGCTGGTAATGAGGTGCAAGAGGTCTTCTTCAGCTTTCCCCACTAATAGTAATGTAACAGGTTGATTCAGGCTATGGTGACTGCAGAATTCGATGGAAATTTTGCTGAAATGAAGTCCGAAAGTGGAGGATCAGTAGAGTAGTGGAGACACCACCAGGAGGCAATTTAGAAAAGGGAACCTAATTTTTACCATTCTGTGTTAGCTTTGTGAAGGCAAATATCTCTCTACTGACTATAAAAAAACTGCTAGAAAGATTAGGCTTCAGTTCATTATTTGTTTTCCCTATAGAATTTATCTGATATGTTCCATAAAAAAATAATTATTGGTCTATTCTGTATCTTTTTTCATTCTAAGTGTCTTCTTACAGTAGACTTTTAAAAGCTAGCAGGGAGAAAGCCCTTGAGTTGTGATGAGCATATCTTTGTCTTGTGAACTCCCACCAAAGTTAGCTGAGGCAAGTCAGAAACAGTTAAGAAGTTAGAATTACTTCTTTCCCCCCTGCCTTTTCTTTCTCAAGGTTTCCTCAAAAAAATGTTGGCAACGTGTCAATAGTAAATGGCCATTAGTGTGTTAAAGAGTTGAACCCAGATTACCCTGTGTAGCAAGGAGAAATGAGCCAGTTTTTTCCTTACTCAGTGAGAAAAACCTCAGTGGTTGTTTGTACTGTTTGTAGAAGGCAGAACTTGTTTATCTTATTTTTCCTTTGAAAACAAAAAAATTACATCGGAACTATAATACGTGATGGGAATTTTTGAGATATATGCTTTAGAGCTGCCTGATGTTCTGCAGAACAGCGAGTGACTATCCTTTTATTTTAGACTTCTGAAAATTTGAATACTTGGCAGTATTTAAGCCTGTGGAGTCTTGCTCCATATCCATTCACTCTCTCTATAAATTGCTTCATTTTCAGTCTAGTATGGCAGTTTTTCAGAGCAGCAGTTGGTTCTTTAGAGTTGTGGCCAGCCCAGAGTGCTGTGGAAGTGCATGATTGTCAGCAGCTTTCTAGCATCAAAAGCTCCACACACACCTTTGGGCTAGTAATAAATGCTTCAGCAATCAATTTGGACAAAATTAGGTTCTTGGGTTCTCCAACTCATTCTAAATTTTGTCATATATCTCAAGAAACAGATGTATCCCATTTCCCTAAGTAAAACTTGGGGAAAGCAGTTTACAGCATCCCACTACACTAAGCTCTTAATGTTTGTCTGCTGGGCAATTAAAATTGTGTGGCCTAAAGGTACTGTTCTCTGTTTGAAACTTGGAAACTTAGTTTATAATTAAGTTAGTGTATTAATTTCCTTTAAATATTCACTTAGACATGACTATCACAAAATAGATTTGGAATTTATAGCAGTTACAGAGAACTGATTCAGTAATTCCTCTCAAATTACTTTTAAATGCATTCAAGTAGTTGCACAACTTTGGTTTTGACACTTTCAAGAATCAAGAATGAAATTTCTGCAAAGGTCTTAATTCTTGAGCAAACTACAATTTAGTTAAATGAGAAATGCAGATACTACAAATTCACATGTGATCTGTTAACGGAAAGATCTTTTGGAGAGGGCTTTTAGTTATGAAATGTGGGAGTTATTATGGATTTGCAGATCAATCTGCATTCTTGAATATTCTCTACAACCTTTTATGCAAAGCTGTGTGCATCTCCTGCTAACAGGAGCATTGGGTCAGACCTTCAGTGAGTGTCAATTCAGATTTTAAAATCTAATAAATCCTATGGCTAGAGTTCAGTAAGCATTGATGTGATGCCATTTTTAATCTTCAGCTTTTCATCTATTCTTCTTCTTAGAGAAGCAATCTGAAGACCTTTAAATCCCACTTACGTGGAGAGGTATAGAGTGAAAACTTCAAGAACCCACAGAGGCTGACACTTAGAATGCAAATGTCTGTGGGTGCTGCAAGAAGTCAAGCAGTCTTACCAACAGCAGACAAGCAAAAGGATCTGTTGGGCAAATTCGCTTGCCAGCTGGGTGGATCTGCACAGAGGATTTTCTTTTTTTCTTTTGTGGTCCCCAAAGTTGCTGGGTGTAATATTAGTCATAAAACCAGAGTACTTGAAAGAGAGGAAATAAATAGCCAAACATTTTTGGAATCAGCTGTATACTGCCAGGGTATACCTTACTGATGCTCTACAATACATTTTCCTGGATAAACCAGGTGGAAACACAGCTGATGGTTTTCTTGTGTCTTTGTAGTAAATGTCAAATGCATTGCTTTTATCATTTGCCATAGGAAGATGCATTATGATAGTATAAAAATGTGTCAGGTTCTGTATCCCTAAACCTTCCTTTTTCTTTTAAGATTGCAGGCAATAATCAAAGTGTTACGTAGAATGACCCTGCAGCAGTGGTGTGGCACTGTATGGGACATTAATATAGTGTACCTGTTAATGGTAAAATCAGCTTGGACTGCAATGTGGCAGCGATAGATTTAAGTCCGTGTATGATATGCTGGGGTTTATATTTGAATAGAAAGAGATAGTTCCGGTCCTCATGCTCAAAGTTTCCAGTTTGAAATTCTGCATTTCTTTTGTTCTGCTTTTTAGTTTTGAATAAAAATGCCACTTTTAAGCTAAATTCCTTTAGAACAAGAGTTAGTATTTAGTAAGCTCATACCTCCCCTACAATAGTCAGGTGTGCTCTCAAAGCACTGTCACTACTGTGTGGTGCATATGAAGTAATCTCGGTAGCACTTTTTAGAAAGTAAAGGGTAAACAAGGAGGTTTTGCCCTTTCCTCTTTCTTTATCCTGCTTATCTCCTTTTACTGTATTAAGTGATGTAAACACTTTATTCCATCATTTCGTAATGGGTTTACATCATTTGGTTTTAACCTACATGGAACTAAACTTGATGTCCTTCTGAGAATAATCTTTGTGGGTTCCAAGTTATTCAAAAGCTGCTTGAATGAAAATTGCTGATCATTTGAAGCTTTGCAGGTGATAGAATCTCCTTCACCTTCATAGTTCACTTAATTATCTTGAATGGTGTCTGTTTTGCTAGCTTTTAAATTGCTCTATTCAGAAAAGTGTGTTTTAAATACCATGTGTATTGTGGCATTCAGCAGACAGTGAGCTTCCCTTCTGACCTCTCCTGAGTTAGCAGGAGACCCACTTAACTGACACACATACAGTCATTTTGAGCCTTAGCTTTCAAAACTATTTTAGTGGGTCAGATGTCTCCAAAATTTCATTACATCCTTTATTTGCCTTTAAAATATTAATGATCAGCTCTTGCAAAATGCTGATTAGGACTCGATAATGCTGAGACAAAAAGTTCATCTTAGCGCTTGTGGTCCTAAAGGTTTTTCTCTGTTTAGTTACATGTATGAACCATATTAAATAATCTAAGATATTTTTAGATTAAGTCTCTTCCTTGAAAAGGCAAGGTTTGATTTGTTGGTTACACAATATCTCATAAATGTCTGTATGAGAGGAGAAATCAGTTTTTGATTAAAAGTCTACCCCACTTTGAGGCATGTGGCAGTGGTATTTTCTTTTTTGTTTGGGTGTTTTCATTACAGTTATACCCACAACTCACGGGATGGAGCGTCTGTGCTCTCTTGAACTGATTGGGACAGCCAGTAAATCTCAGAAAACAGATCCCTTGCCCCTCTCTCTCCACCTAATATTTTGAAAATTAATTGTATAAATTTCTATAAAGTTAATTTTTCTGCTAACAGTGTCTAATACCAGCATTACATTCTAAGGCCATGCAGAAATGCTGGGCATGTAAGAATCCTGGCTCACTTGATAAACTTTCCACTAAGACTTGGTAGCATTACTGCTGTGCCAGGCTGGAAGATAAATCCAATTAGCTCAGACCAGAACAGGGGCAGGAGCGTGTCTGAAGCGAAAGGGAGGAAGGCAGGACTGCAGGGGCCCTGTTAGCAGCCAGCTCTGAGGAGAAAGTTTGCACTAAGCTTGGTGTCACCACTGGGTCTTTTCTCTTATCAGTGTGTTTGGGTATTGGAGTATGAGTCCTTTGATTTGAAGGTTTTGTAGGAGCTCGGCGTATTCTCACATGGTCTTTGCCTTCGTGGTGTTTGGTGGGCAGCGTTTCTATCCCTGGCTGTAGCTTCCTCTCCATTATGGAAGAAGTCACGGCATGAGGTGCTGATTGATGCCAAAAGAGAAAGTTTTGCCTGCAATACCTGCGTTCAGATTGTGAGAGCAGTTACACCCAAATGCACTCTCAGCTCTTTAGAACAGTTGCCATTCTGTTTGCCCATCTAGTTTCTATTGGCTTGGTGTTTCCCAGTGCCCATTTCTACTTTCATAGCTGCTTTTAAGGGAAGCTGCCCAACTGTGCCACATGTTTACCTCATTCCTGCTTGGACTATTCCTGTTCACTGGAGATGAAGCCCTTTTTGCAGCCTACTTACTATTTCTGGAAGTCAGAAAAGAGGAGAGACTGGAGAGAGGGAGGGATGCATCACCTGAGAGGATGATGCAGGTTGTGCATGTCCTGTTCGCACTGTTGTATGCTGTGGTGGTTTTACAACTGGGAAATGGCCCCAAAGTAGGCCTGTGCTTTCAGTGTGCTGGGAGAGATGTGAAGATGATGGGTAGCAAATGTGGTATTATAACAAAGAAAAATTGCTTACTGTAAGGCTTCAGTTAATTTAACATTTGTATTTAAATGCTTTGGTAAAGAGTCCAATTAAATTCTATAGAAAACAAAGTAATAAGTATCCTTAAATGTATCTTTTTTTCCCCCACAGTGCATTCTGTTACCTTGCCTGCCCTAAAAAATGCAGACTGTTTTTAAACCTTCTATTTTGTAGGGCTGAGTGCATTTCCATAAATCATTTAATTGATATGTGACATATAAGGTATAGAAAGAGTTATTTTGTGTCTGTGTTGCCCATTATGGAACACAAATGTTTCTTTAAGAAGGTTTTGCACTTTTTATTTTTGTAACAGGCCTCGGATAACTCAGACCAGAGAAGTACCTGCTTTTTTAAATAAATGCTTGACTTAAACAGAAAATACCCCCCAAGCCTGCTTTTTACAGATTGCTGATATCTTTGTCTTTTCCTAATGGTCCTTGAAAGACTGTAAGCAGGTTGCTGAGAAATATCTATTTAAGAACATCCTGTGGTTGGGCTGATGATAACACTTTGTAGTGTCATTGTGTGGAGTTACTGAAGCACTGTGCAGGAATGAGGAAAGTCAGATGGCACTTCTTTATATTGTCTTCCTCTGGAGCCAGAGGAAGTGCTTCCAAGACATCAAATTCACTGTATTTCAGAGACAAAACTGAGTAAGTATCCCTTACCTTATAATTCTGTAGGTTGATTATGTGGCCACTTTGGTTATGCTTCAGATTAGACAGCTGCTGTGAAAACTGTGACCTGTCCTGCCTGGTTTAGCTGCTGACTTCTGCCCCTCTCTTGTGCTGGAGTTAATGCTCATGTTGCTGTGCAGTGACCAGAGTCAAAAAGTTGTCTGGCTGAAGACTGTCTCTGAGATGTGCCATTTTTTGAGCATGATCCATTTCGCTCATTTGGCTTGTGTGCGGTGAGTGAGCGCAGCTTTTGCCATAAGGGAAGTGGCAGAAAGGAAGGACTGAAACAAAAGGCGAAAAAGTTTCCATTTGACAACTGTGTTTATCCTGGACCAAACAGCTGTGTGACCACAACTTTGAGCCCAGTCGGTGGTTTGGTAGTCTCCGTTTTCCAGGGATGCAGATCCAATAAATGTACCTGCAGCTCCTAAATGACAAAAAGGAAGGTAAGCTGTATCTCTCTCTTGTTTTCCCACTGGAATAGCTAATCCAAGCAGTAGCCCTATGCATGAAGCAGACACAACAATTACAGTGCACCCAAATGACTGGAACTGAAGTATAGAGGATGGAGATTGTTACAGATGCACATGGAAAATTTCTGTTGAAGATTTGCATTTTGTTTGTCACAATTGATACTATTTTCAGTATTACCTAACGCTATAAGTATGAAGATGAAGCACAAAAAGAAATCTAAAGTAGTCCTTGAGTGTTCTTTGAAGAACTGAATTCCTGTAACTTCGGTTGTATATACAAAGAACAGCTGAGAAGATTTTTTGGAAGCTGACAGCAGAGAGTAACCTGATTTCTTACAGAATTATGGTTTTTATTAAGCAAATTTCAAACTAAATTAGTTTGAGACAGAACTTTTAAATTCTACTTGAGAGCTTATGCTGCAAATCCTGAGGGTTTATATAGATCACGTGTAGTAGGTCCAAGCAGGAATCAATGAAATATCTGAAATCTTATTCAGGACCAAGTCCTTGTTTATTGCCTAATCTCTGGCTTTCAATAAAACAATTTATTGTCCAACAGAAATGGACCACAGAAATGTTTTCTATTGTGGCTATCCTCACTCCTGCTGCCCAATGATAAAAAAAGGAAGAATCTGGTAAATTCTGCCTAGGAGAATGTGAGCTTTTTTTATCAATTCTTTTGTTTTCAGTGGTCTTACACAGCCATAGCTACAGTGAGAATTTGTCCTATACTTGGAGCTTGGGTAAAAATTGTTGGCTTGTTTTTTTTTATGCATGAATTGGAATAGAAACAAGGGCGTTTTTTTCCTTCTAAGTTCTTCAGCACTGATTCCACTTAAATAACAGTAAAGCTATTTGTTTGGGACATCTGGGTTGTATTGGTTTTGCATGGCAAGGTTTTGGTAGCAGGGAGGCTACAGGAATGGTTTTTCTGTGCATCTGCTGGAAGCTTCCCCTACATCCAATAAAATGATTCCCACCAGGTCCAAGATGGACCTGCCATTGGCTGAAGCTGAATCCATTGGTGATGGTAGTAGTGCTTTTGGGTTAACACATTTAAGAAGGAAAAAAATAAAGCTGTTGTGCAGAAGAAGATTACAGCCAGAGAAGGGAGGAGTGAGAATGTGTGAGAAAAATAGCTCTACAGACACCGAAGTCAGTGAAGAAGGGAGGGCAGAAGATGCCCCAGGTGCTGGAGCAAACATTCCCTTGAAGTCCTTGGTACAGACCGTGGTGAGCCAGGCTGTGCCTCTGCAGCCCACGGAGGCGTCCAGTGGAGCAGAGATCCACCTGTGGAGAAGCCCACATCAGAGCAAGCAGAGGCCTGAAAGCAAGGCTGTGACCCTGTGAGAAGCCCTGTACACAGGCAGGACCTGTGCACCTGAGGAGAAGGGAGCCCATGGTGGAGCAGTTTTGCTGTCAGGAATTGTGACCCCACAGGGAAGCCAGGCTGGAGCTGTGCATTCCTGAAGGATAACACCCCATGGGAGGGACCTACTCTGAGCAGTTTGTGATGCACTGTAGCCCATGGGAAGGAGAAGTTTGTGAAACTGTCTCCTGCTGTGTAAGGGACCCCATGGTGGTACAGTGGAAAGGGTCCTCTCCCTGAGGAGAAAACAGCAAAAACTACATGTGATGGACTCACCACAACCCCCATTCTTGTCTCTCTGCTCCTCAAGGCAGAAGAGGAGATAGAGAATCAGGGATAAAATTAAGTCTGGGAAGGAGGAAGGGGTGGGGGGGGACAGTGTTTTAAGATTTGATTTTGCTTTTCATTAGCCTTACCTGATTTCATTGGTAGTAAATTAAATTTAATTTCTTTAATTCAAGTCAATTTTTCCTGTGACAGTAACTGGTGAGTGATCTCTCCGTGTCCTTTTCTTGACCCATGACACTTTATATTTTCTCTCTCCCCTGTCCAGTTGAGAAGGGGATTGACATAGCAGTTTGGTGGGCACCTGGTGTCCAGCCAACGTCAAACCACCACAGGGCAGATGGCTTTGATGGTTTTTTAAGACTTTAAATTTAAGTAGTGATTCAGCTACTGAGCAAGACAGCTTTTCTGTATTCATGTTTCAAAGTGTAGCTGAGTCTAACAGAAAGCTAGAATTATGACTTCCAAAATCACTTTCCGAATCCAAAATTCTAGATGGTAACTTCAGTCCAATGTTGTAGGGCGTCATTTTAGATTAATATGTTGCGGTTATCCTTAGGATATTTATCCATTGATCATTAAAAAAAATGCTCAAGAAACTCAAAGAAATGCTAAAGCATGAGAATATGGACATTCTAGTTTAATTAAAATTTACCTTTCAGGGCAGATACGTAGAAGAGGTCTTTTGTTTTTTCCAATCATGGCAGCTTCTGAGTTTTCTGTTCCTCTGCCCCCTGCAAATTCCACATCATGATTGCTTTAAATGGTAGCAGGGTGTGGGGTAAGGAGGAAAGATGTCTGTGAAACTTTTAACATGCTGCGTGCTGATGCAGTCAGGATGTTCCTGGACAAACCAGCAACCAGGCCTGCAAGGAAAGAATTGTAAATGACAAATACTAACATAATGGTGCTTAAAAACAGTTGAAAAATTCCTTCCTACCCTACCAAGCTATCACAACTGCTGCAATGTGCAAAAGGAAACTTGAAGAAAAGTCTTTTCCTATTGTCAAACAGTCTAGATATCACAAAATTAGATAATCTCAGAGATGCTCACTGTGTGGGGATAGGCTTTGTTACATCCTTTGACCTGGGCTTATATTTGTTCTATTTCATCCTCCTCAAAGTGCACTGTTAATAGAGAGCCATAGCTTGACTCGGGAGACACAAACTCCTGTAGGACGCTTCTTGGAAGTGAGTTATGCCTAGGTGGCAAGAAATAAGATTGTTATGAGGCAGGAAAGTGAAAAAGATGGAGAAGTTCAGGCTTGGGGTATACTCAAGAGCATATAATGCAAGTTTTATTTTTCTAATGTTCATTCTGGGCTGATACCAAAATTGGTGTTTTGATGGGGTAAGTTGAAATCTGTAGGTACACAGGGAGCTACAGAGGTCATCCAGTACGACCTCCTGCTCAAAGCACATATGTACTTCATGAATACAGAGTGATGCCACTCTCCCAAAAGGATTGACTGACTGGGCTTGCATTATTTGAATGGAAGTATAAGTTGTTTTCCCATTTGTATTACTTAGTATCCCTGTCTGATCTCAGTGCATGTGCCATCAGTCTTAATATGTTCACTTGTATATTTGACAATTTATTTTCCTGGGATGGAAAGCCCCCTCCATTATAGTGTTTTAGGAAGATGTTTTGAAAACATGGTGGGTTTTTTTTTTCCCTTTAACTTTTCTAGGGCATTAACATTGCTGCAGCTCTGCTGCCACTAACACCAAAAGGAGGGATGCTGTATGCAAATATTTTTTGTTACTGTATTGTCTGCTAACTTAATGTGAAAGTAAGCAACCAATGCCTCTCTCCTGTGCATCCAACCTTTATTAAATGCAGTAGATCTGAATAGGTGCTATGACAAGGAGATAAATGTTTTCATTTGTCCATCTGCAAGGTCTTATTCCAGTCTGAAAGGAGTCTTAAACTGTGTTCCATTGTGAGTGTTTCAGATGGGATCTTTCTTACACAAGTATAATTGAGAGCTGCTGCTAAACTTGCATTTATTTTTAATTTGTGTCATTTTATGAGAATGTGAGGCGTGCAAAGCTTACTGCATTTGCCTCTGAGAGTCAGCTCAGTTTATTCTCTGTATGCATGTAAAAGATAACTCTAGAGCTAGCTCTGTCCCTTACACAGTTAATTAACCCCCCTGCTGTGGGCCTAGATATGTGCTCTTGCTGTTCAGTGAGGTGTGTGAATTGACTGCAGAACACAAACTCTAGTGCAGGCTATGCAGAGGGAGAGCCTCCAAGAAACACAGTGAAAGATGATGGGGTAGCATGTGGCTTCATAATCCGTTATGCTGAATGCTAGTAAAGCTTGCAGACATTGGGGATTTCAGGTAAAATAGGTAGCTACAGAAAGCCACATTGTTTATAATAACTACTCAGGTTTTAAGCCATTACTTTAGGAACAAACAGTAATAGATGAAAACTTCAGTAATGTTCTTCAGTATTTCAAGCACTTGAAAACTCTCTAGTAATTACATAATCTCATAGAAGTAACTGTTAAAGGACTGACTTGTGCTCTTAAAATATAGATGCATGCCATTCTAGAAGAAGACATGATGCAAACTCTGGGAAATCAGTAAAAACAGGAGTGATGCTTCTTGTGGTTAATGAAATTTAATGAAAGAAATAAAATCTTTCTTTTGGTGTGTACTTTTATTGCAGAATTAACCCAATTAGTTCTCAGAAGTTTTCACAGTCCTGTTTCTATACGAACGCACACACCAAACTTTCACTGAATTTGTCATGCTCTGAAATTCACCTTAGCTGCTGCAGCAGAGTGTCCATTAAATATTGGACAGTATTTTTTTTGACTCATCTTTTTAATCTACCACTTATGAATAACATTGTAGTCATTGTATTGTCATAGATTTTTAATGGCTTTTTGTAGTTTCTTTGTGTATCTGGAAGGCTAGGCAAGTTCTAAAACTGGGAAGGACATACCACTTACCGTATAAAACACAAAAGCAAGCTGTGCTAGGGCCTGAAATCCTATCAGCAAATAGTAGGTACTTAGTTACCTGTGAGAAGGCAGTAACTGGGATATAGCAAGAGTATCCCTGCTCTTGTCAGCTTGAATCTGCATGCCAGTCATACTAGCAAGCTGCAGCATTAATATGCAAAGTGCTTAGCTCACCTTCAGCGATGTCGTGGTGTGGAAATTAAAGCCCTTTTCTGTCCAGGTTGAAGTGTGAGTTTTAGCCTTGTTTCAGATTTCCAGCAAACCTTTCCTTTTGGTCCCTCAGAATGTGTTGATAGTGGCACTACCTGCACATTCATGCTGGGCCAGCTGATTGTTTTGGTTCCTGTGTGTGACCTTGGCTCTGGGGACTGTCCTGCTCTAACAGGGTTGGCCCTTGCATGTAAACATTTATTCTGAGTCCTATTACCTTCCATACATATACATGTTTTGTGACATCATTTGATTCTTGTCTAGATTGCTTACTGGAAATGTGGATTCAAATGTGAATTTTGCTTAAGTGTGAGCTGGCAGATGTCAGTCTGTATTTAAGGATGCACAATAAATAACGTAAGATCTGCAGTGTTTTCCTGTAACTTACATGCGTCTTCATCCCATCTGCGAATGCTTCCACATTTTGCACAGTTGACTGAGAAAGAGTCAAAAGAGTTTTAGTAAAAAGAGGCAGAAGGTATTCCCCCACATACTGAGAAAAAGGGCATGTTGACACACTTTGGCTGTGCAGAAAGGGCACATGGATGATCTGTAATGTGGAAAGCCTTCAGACCAAATTTAAAAGTTTGATTTCTAGTGCTTGAAGTGATAAAAGTACAGAGAGCTTTCTGTTTAACTAGTGCCCCCTAAAAATTCTGGTTTAAATTTTAATTACACTTATGATATGCTGATCTGTGTTGATCACCCTAAATCATCCCAGCTGCTCAGAGGATGATTTTCACTTGCTTGGAAGGAGCAGGGAACTGAGAGGATACTCATGAAAGGAAGGGGGAAGTACAGTTTTGGTCATTCTCATTATGAAGTTTAAAACAAAAAAGAGGAGGAGAAAAAGCTGTCTACCATCTGTATTTTCCCCTTACTATTTCACCATATTCTCTCTTCACAGAACACATTTGCAGCACGTTCTGTTCAGTAAGTAGGTAAAAAAATCATAGTCTGGAAGTTAGGAACTGCTCTGAATTCTAATTCCTACTTTCCTGTCATTCACTGGATGTACTTACAAAAGCCTTTTGCTTCTCTGTGCCAGATCCCTGATCAATTAAACATGTCTCAGAGTATTTCATCAAGTGACTAAGTAGCTGAAGATACATTAATTTCTGTTTACAAACTACCTAGAGTATGCAAAGAGCTGCATTACTATTGAATATAAGCAATCTGATACTGCACACATGGGCATGGACATGGAAGCACATTGCTGTCCATATAGCTATAGCTATGTATAAATGCTATGTCTTCTAATTCCTAGAATCATGTCTTTTTAAAAATCCTTTATATGTGGAAAAACTTTCAGATATATTCTGGTCTTCCAAGTGAAAATGCATGCAAGATAATAAGAGCTTTTTCACTCAGCAGTAATGTTTGTGCAAGTGAATTACTTAAATAGTGAATTTGAGGAAGGGAAAAAAGAGAGAGCTTCTGCAGGACCCTTACTCCTCTCCCAACAAAAGCAGTTAAAACAATTCTAAGCTAATTGTGAGTGTAAGCGTTATAAGATACAACATTTTAACAGAACATACTTTGCAAATAAACATGCATTAGTATTAAACTGGGGGAATTGCAGCTTGGTTGAAGCTCCTTGCAACAGGGTGATAGTTGAAAGAAGGCTGATCAAAGACTAGCAAACTAGTTTTACTTTCTGCTGAATTTAAAGAAGGCATAATCTAGGTAGAAAAAATGTTTTGATGTCAATTTTTTAGGTGGAGATTGGGGTAGGATGTAATGTTTTTCAGCTTCTTGTCTTCAAGTGTAATGCATTAAAAGTTGTCAGAATCAGTGTATCCTTGAGCAATTGATCTCAGGTTTGAAATGGGTTTCAGCCACTGCCACGGTGGTAAGTTTATGCTGGCCTCAACCTCAGTGCCAACAAGAAAGCTTTTTTAATGTATGCCAAAGATGGGAACATGTTTAAAGCTGTTAGCAACAAACCCAAACTTGCCCAGTTCCCTTGATTTACTGCAAATTCAATTATTAAATGGCTTGATATAAATCATTAAATGCACATTTTATAGTTCTAAGAGAGATTAATTTTTCATTGTTTTCCTCACACATAGCCACCTAATCTGCAATTTATAGTTCTGAGGGCTAGGAAAATTATTAGAGGCATGTCCTTCAGGATGCTGAAGTGAAATGCTCACATCAGTAATCCTGTTTGGAATGTTTGCTTCTGGCATCATCGCTTTTAGATATAAATATTCATATTCCACCTGGAACAAAAAACTGCTGATTTTTGAAAGTGGGTAGTTTTCTTTTGAAATTAATCTTTTGGTACTTTTTATTGTGTGTATTTAATATTATATCAAACCTGGGGAATTGTGTGGCAGTGTATGTAAATGTATTCTCCTGAAACTTAGATACCTTGACAGATCCACACGTGGAGAGGAGAGAGCTCGTTCACAGCATATGAGGAAGGCTTCAAATGGGAAAAAGCAAGATATTGTAGTATAGGCTTAGTTTGCCTTGTTCTGCTGTTTTCTTATTCATTTTAACTAATTCATTTAGAAGTAATTATGCTGGAAGTCACATAAAATGAAGATTTTATTCCCTAGTGCATGAAATTAAAGTACAAAAATTGTTCCAACATGTAGAGTTGTAGAATGTAAAATTTCTACTTTGTAGAATTTACTTCTGTAGACTAACTTAAAAAAGACTTTCCAGATCAATTTGTTAATGTTTGTGTGGTCCTTTGAAGTATCAAATTGTCTCATAAGCAATAGGGACAAAATACTATTATAAGCTGCTTTGGTTGCTCATACACGATGAAGGGCAAATTCTTTTATAATCCCATTGGTTTGGTATAATGCCATAGTGTCTGGACACCGTCTAGATGTGTGTAGGTGGAAAACCATCTGTGAGATGAGCCTACAAATATAAACACCTATTTAGGACAAGGTCTTAATGTTCAGGATTTTCACATGTGAATTCGGAACATACTTTCATGCTTCATTTTGATATAAAATAAAGCGTGGAAGGGAAGAAAATATTGTCTGGTCTACTGCTGGTCATCTTCACTCTGACATATTTACTTCATCTTATTTAGAGAGTTTTGAGCTTCTTCAGGAGAAAAAAAAATAGTTTTCTTGTCCTCCACTGGTTCTTTGTTTAGTCTGTTTCTCTTTAATGATGACTTTCCTTTGCTCTGAGAGAAGCTCTTGGAAGGCAGTGGCTTTCAGTTATTTGCTTTGTGTTGGAAGGACAGAAAAAAGATGAGTGGGTGGCAGCTCTGCAGGTAGGGCTCTGCCCTAAAGTAGCCAAGGTATTTCTGTTGCAGGTTGCCTCCCTGTCAGTGGAGGGAAGGAAGAGGTTGGATGTTGAGTGCCAGTTCAGTCTTCTATCATATCTCAAAATCAAAGTAGTAAGTTGTTGTTTAAATGACATCAGACTGTGAACAGGTGTGGTTCTGGAACAGAGTTATCCTCTGTTCTATTGACTGATTATTTTTTTATGAACTAAATTTAGAGTAGTAGTAGGTTAACAGGTGCAGTGCAGGAATGGCTAACTTGCACATCCGTTTACACTGCTTGTGGAATTTTCAGTGTACTTGAGACCACTCATGAACATCAGAATAAAAATGCACAGAAAATGATATGGAACTTCTTTTTTTTTTAATTGAAAGCCTGACCTGTTTACCTCTTGATGCATATGATGGGATTGCTAAATACACTCTACATGTATCACAATATTTGCAGGGGAGTTAGATGCCACAAGCACTATTGTTTTATGCTCTCTCTCTCTCTTGCCCTTGTGTCATTGGTTACTAATAAATATTCACTTCTGATCAATTCTAAGGATACCTTTCTATACTACTTAGCTAATTTTACAGAAGGACAGGCTATTTTGTTTTAAAAAACAGTTGTCCTAATTTCAATTAATAAAGAGAAATTCTGGATCAAAAAAAGGTCTTACGTATTTTGCCACTTTTTAAAGCCGGTTGTGTAAAGTAACAAGATTAAAAACATAAATCAAAGTTATTGAACAGTAACTTTAAAAGTTTGTTTGAATTTGTCTTAAAATGAAGCAGAAATTAATAAATTTTATTGAATAAATTCTGAGTGGATAGGTTCAGCAGCATTTAACAATAAATGTCTGCAAAATTTTAATTTAACTTTTATGACTTACAAAAAGTCTGATCTGCCAAATAGACCAGAATACTTACATTATAAAATTAATGTATCAAAGGGTTTATCTTTTTATATTGCTAACTACAATGTGTAGCATATTCCAGCACCTCCCCAGATTTTATTCTCATCAGTAACTACAGTTTTGAATTGGTACAGAATCAAGCATCCCATGAAAAACTTGTATTTTCTGCATGTCACTAAGAAATAAAATAATTGAACTCTAAGCTGCCTTTCATCTTTTAAATAAAAAAATTATCTCTGTTGTCAGAGAAGATAAAACTATAGATCTTGAAGTGGGTGCAGTCCAGAGGAGAACCCAGAAACATGCTCCAACCTGTGCAAAGCAGCGTTCAAGGCAGCCTTCCCTGCAGTCATTCTGAACAGTATTGATAGTTAACTCTAAAAGATACAAAGTAGAATAAAGGTAACAATGTTCATAATGCTTTTAATCACTACACCAACCACGGAACTCAATGAGTATTTGAAAATTATTATTGTTAATGATCGTGTTAGGCATGAATTGTAGTGTATGTCTTTCATTAATGTAAAAATGCAGGTCTATAGGGGAAGTGGGTGTGTTCTTAAGCACTTTTACTGGTCCTTCTGTCAAATTTCCCCTATCCAAAAATGTGACTCAAACACTTTTGGAAAGGTGTTAGGTAGAAAATATAGTCAGTTCTTGAAGTGTTCTTTTGGGTGAATACTGACTGGTTTGGTAAAAAATTGTCTTGGGAATGAAAAACAAGTATCTGAGGTATCTGCTCCTCATGTAAAAGTGAAAGTAAAAGAAAAATCCTGAAACACACCACTGTCAACATCTCTAAGAATAGTTAAACCAGGCAAGTAATGTAATAACATTGTTTGCTAAGTTTTTTGCTAACTCTTCTGTTGCATCCTATAAAAAAAGTTTAGTTTCTGATCAGCTTTATTGATTCTGATATGTGTGTTGTCAGCACAGGAACTGCTGCCTAAACAAAACTGCTCTTAAAAGTGGTTTGGATTTTTTAACAATTTGTCCACAATTTAAATCCTACTTTTTGTAGGCTTTAGTTCTCTCTCAATTATATTTTATTTGGAGTCAACCTGGGTTTGTCTGTTTCATATTTGGGAGGAACCATGGAATAAGTATCCAAAGTTAGGAGTTACTGACTTCCGTGAAGGTGCAGACTTTGAAGTATCTACTCACCTCGTGCAAATGGAAAGCAGACTTTGTACTCATTTGGACCATTGTGGAAATTTTTTCTTTATTTAACTTTGAAATTATTTTCTAAAGATTGCAGCAGGTATAATGGAGTATAAAACTATAGCCAGGCTCTACAGTTCTTTGGAAAAAGAACGTGGAGAAAACATTTTGCAGAATTTTTCAGTGTTCAGTCTTTAATCACATTGGTATGAATACACGTCTGTTTGTTTTGAAACATTGGGAAATTGAGTTAATTAAACTGAGTGGTCCTTTTTAAAATTAGAATGTAAATAGTGAAAAATATCTGATGTTTGGTTTTCAGATGATGCAAAGTAAAAAAAAAACCAAAACCCCTCCCCCCCCAAAAAAAGTAAGAAATAAACAATAAAACACCTCTCCAAAACAAAACTCCTTTTAAAACCTCTTGACTCTTTCCCAGTTGTTTAATGAGATTTTACTAATAGGAATATGTTAAGAAACTAATTTTTTTTTTCTGCTTCTCTATGATATCTCCAGGTCCATTTTCCAGGTCACACCGTGTTTGTCAGATACCAAGTATACCATGTTGTCAGCTGAGAAATGGCCAGAATTATCTCATTTTTTAAAATCCAAATAGCAGTGAAGCTGATCCACATTTCCATATTTCTTTCAGTGGGGCCAAAGTTTCATCTCTTGTCCTCTTTCTGTCTCTTATTCTTAGTTTTCTTTTTCTGCTACAGACAATACAGTCTTCAGTTTCTGTGTTATTCAGGTGTGCAATTTTTAGATTTTTTTTTTTTTAGCGTGTTCATTCCATTGGATGTAGTCATCTGGGTCACGTATAAATCTGGTGCTTGCTTTCTTAGCATCTTAAGACATGTATTTTATTTTTTCAATCCCTATGAGCAAGCCTTATTTCATACCTTGTCTTAACCAGTGCACTATCTTCAGCTCTGTTCTAGACATGTCTATTATGACAGAAGGAATGGAGACTTTTTTCACTTCCTAACATGTAGCTGTTAAAATAATGCTTCCTGCTTGCTGATTTAATTGTCACTCTTATTTTTGTATTCCCCCTACTGTTCACCACCCATATTTGCATCAGATTTGAGCTCTTTTCAGTACTTTCAAAGTTCTGTATAATTCTGTCCTTCCTTACTTATGTTCCTCAATGCGTTTCCTGTCTCTCCCCCACTCGCTCCACTTCTTTAATGTTCCCACACATCCATCTGTTACTTCTTAGGCAGTTGCTTCCATGTCATCTTCCATGTTACCATCTATGCATCCTGTGACCTCCCAGGACTCATCTGTAGAAGTGCTTAGATTGGCCACCTTCAAGTCCCATTTATGAGCACACTCCTCAGCTGCCTTTATGGAGCTGAGCTGGATTTTATTTTAAAACAAGAGTCCTTCCTGTTTGTTATTCCTCCTTCTGTAACTTCTGTTGCTGTATCTGTAAACTGTACGCTGCTCATATTACCAGCTCCCTTTAAGTGCCTAGACAGATACTCTTCTGCAAAAATGTCTAGAATCCTGTAAGACATTACCAGCAGCAGTTTCATCTTGCAGCATCTCAGCTAATCAAGTACATCACATGTCTTAAAAGCTGATAGTGACAAAACTTGGGACTAAGTGGCCTCAAGTTTTCATCTGCAGAAGAGTAGGACATGGAAGTAGGTATGAGGATTGTGAGATGGTTTCTGCTGCAGCCCAAGCTGATGGAAAGTAACTGACCAGTTTGATTTCCAGTGCTATACAATTGTTTTAAACAGGTATAACCTCAGAATTTGTATTATGCTTGCAAAGATTAGTAATGAGTTTCTGTGTAGTATTAGTAAGGACCTGGGCAGGAATAAGGACCTATACTTTTTAATACTGACAAAACCTGAAGAACAAGTGAAAAGTTCTGCTCATTATTTCTTTACTTGTCTGTGTCACCTATATTGATACTGCAGTCATAGTAAAATCTTGACAGATACTGAAAATTTCAGTTCAGCGTGATCTTGTTAATAGTGATTTAAGAGTGCAGGTAGTTGTGTCTTGTTGTTTTGGTGGGTTTTTTTGCTTTGTTTTGTTTTTGGTTTTTTTTGTTTGTGTTTTTTTTCCTTGTTTTTGTTTGGTTTGGTTTGGTTCTTTTTATTTGTTTGTTTGTTTGTTTTTCTTGGTACAACACTGTTTTGTCTCTAGTATCCTTCCTGCAAAAGTCTGAAGCAAACAACTCTGTCCTGTGTTGCTCTAAAAGAAGGAAGGCATAAGATTAACCCACATCTTTGTTCTGGTGTCTTTTGCTGAGAGCATCTGCTTCCAGCTTTCTTGAACTTTAAACACCAGAAGGTGCATTGTACACGTTTATTTCAGTATTTTAGAGGAAATGTACACTAGGAAATGTAGTCTTTATATTGATCACAGTGAAAATTCTGAAATAAAGACTGTAATAACACGTGTGTATTGAAAAGAAATAGTGCCTTTACTGAAATAGCCACTAAACCAATTGGATTTTGAACTTTTTGGCCAAGGAGTGTGTAGAAGAATTGTGACTGCATCCCCAATTACTTGGGGCATTATAATCATTAACAGCCCTTCAAGAAAATTTTCACTTGTGTATTCTGAATTAAAAATACAGTTTATAGGAATATAGTCTGATATGGTGGTACCTGAACATACAACCTTTTCAACAGGAGGAGATAAAATTAATACTTATCTGACAAAGTAATTTTTCTATAGTCAAGAGAAAATATTTCTAAGGACAGAAAGTAAGTGTTGAAGTAGAAACAGTGTAAAGACTTCATACAAGAAAATATAGAACCAGGGATCAATTCTTATTTATTTTGTATTAAGAATTGTACTCTGAGAGCCACTCTTTATATAATCACTCCAGAATGGTAATTATTATGAAGTGTTTTAATGGCATTTCTGTGCATGAATAAGTTGATTTTGATTATAATTTTGATTTTTATTTCATATGTAGTTTAAAAAGGAGTGACAGGCTTCCAAGTATGGTTTTCAGTATGTTGGTACTTGAAGAAGTACCGCACTGAGTTGGATAGTTTGTGTTGCTTGCATGATATAGACACAGACTGGACCATTTTGTGACTGTTGCTGCAGGCTTCAGTGTTCAGGTATGTGTATATTATTTACCCGTGTATAGTAGCATAGGCAGGTCACTTCTTTCTCTAAAGACAGCTAAATTGTAATGCTAACCATTTAATTTATAGAAAACAATGCAAATGTGCAGGCCCAATTAGTGTGTACACATATACAGAACAGGTAAACAGTAACAGCTTAGTGGAGAATTGTGTTCATTGTGAATAATCTTAAAAGCAAATGTATTTGTGCTCGTTATACCTATTGCATAGTGTGGAAAAAATATGCAGAAATCACAGCATTGTGTTAGAAATCTAATAGAAAGGGAGGGAGAAAACAGAATGATGAGAGACAGCTGCTGCTGTCTCTGCTGCCTGGATTGGCAGCCTATTTATAATCAGGCAGGCTGGTAGCTGGAGTGCTGTGCTGGGCTGTAACACATCACAGACCAGTGGTGATTGGTTGTACATACACGTTAAGCATTTTGTTTTTAAAGCAATGCATCTTTTTCACATTCTAAAGAAATTCAATAAATGGACCAAACTAAATTTTCAGTGTTTTAAATATTTTTGGCTGGTGTAGTACTCTCATATAAAGAAGCTCTCTTTAGCGGTTTGTTACTGAATTTTTGCATGAATCAAACCTGTTGGAGTAGTAGGGCTTGTTTACATGTCCTGAATGCCATCTGAAATGATAACGTTAGGTAAGAGTGAACGTCACACAAATCTTGGCTGCAGATGAAAATGGGTCTGTAACAGTTCCCAGCCTGCTCCATGTTTTGCTTTTTTTCCTTGTTTTTAATTGGCATTTTAAACACATGCAGTGGTAATGCCTTTAAAAGTACCTTTTTAAGCACTAGGGCAGTTCCATTTGTAAGTCACATGGGGGAACTCTGATGGCAGGCATTCATTCCACTTGGAGGTGGTTTCTGCCTCGGTGTCTGCATAACACACAAAGGCACAGAGCCCAAGTGACTTGTTTCACCACTCATATGCAGAAGTTTTACCAACCAATCTGATTTCACATAAAGGCCATTCCTCTCCATCCTTCTACCTAGCCAGTAGCCCCAGCTCCTTTACTCTGAAGCTCTGGCAAGCTTCAGAAATCTTTAAAAAACCCTCAATTTTTTATATTTGGAATTGTTTCATTGTAAGATTATTCTAACCAGGCTGATATACAGCTAAGCAGTTTGGAGTGTTGCATTGCATCTTGACCTGATCAACTCTTTGGAGCACCCCTGACAAGGAGATAGGTGAAATATTTTTATATATTGAGATAATGTAATTAGCTTTCCTGCTTTCAAAATGTGCTATTAAATTGTAATTGATTTGGTAGCTTAACCCTTGAGAAAAATTAGACTTTCTGTCTTTTGGAGACAAATAGGAAATAAAAAGGTAGCAGGAATCTTTTCTTTGCATAACGATGCCCATACCTAAGTAAATGGATGCAAGATCTTAACCACACTACCTTGTGGCTGTTAGTTCTAAAAGTTATTAAACAAAATTAGTTTATTTCCTATTTTCCAAAAATTATTTACATAAAATTTTTTCAACGTTCCTTTGCTGTTCTATTTTTAAAAGGGCTAAGAGGACTTTGTTTTTTCTGTAGCATTTATTCACTCAACTTTGTCTGAATCAATTATGTAAGTCTAATTAATATGAAAATCTTTCCAAATCTTATTTATTTGTGTTGCCTGTTACTGAATTAATTACACTTTGGTTGTTTCTGAGATCAGAATTAGGAGAATACATACTCAGGATCCAAGGCCTACTGCTAATTCATATAGTGCCGTATCATTTGCGTATTACATCTTTGCTTTTTTTAAAAAACAAATTTCACATTGTGTAAAACCTGAGATTCCTAGAGAAACATACCCGTTTTTCAATGTCAGATATATTTATTGATGGATTTTGCTATGTCATTGCTGACCATCTTGTCTGAGCTAAGCAAAATGACTTACCCTGAAGAAAAGCTGGTTAAGCTGTAATTTCTATGATTTTTTTTTTTGTGTCTGTTCATATAGTTATTGTATTTACATTTTAGTCTGGTAGTGTACATAAAATACCTGTTTCTGTCACTTTCTCGAGTCCTTCATATTAAATTCCTTCATACTTCCATGGTATTTTATATGTATTCTCAGTTCCTGTTTCTCCTGTAATTTTATCATCTGGATTCCAGCATAATCTCTTTGGCATCTCCCTTATCATATCAGGATATATGAGATATAAAGTTACAGGCATATATTCATCTTCTGTGAAGAAGACCTGTTACAAAGACATAATTTTGATTTCACTGCAAATTTTTGACCTTAGCTGTCCACTGATTCCTCAGCAGCCCATCAGGTTGGTGGCTTCCTGCTTTGATGTGTTTTGGGAATGCCTTGGTACTGCTGGTGTAGCTCTGCTATTTTCTGTTCACATTTCCTATTGTGTCTCCTTATTTCCATCTTTCATTTCACCTGTCATAACTGATGCTTCCTCCTACGGTTTGGGAGGGGTGAGTTTTCCCTTTGAAGGTTATGCATTTGCCTCTAGTAACCTCTTCAATCACACCAGTAATGAAATGGGTTGTTTTTTACATTTTTCCTTCCTATTTTGTATAGGTTCTTTGCTTATTTTCTGATTTCTTCTTTTATTTTTTGCTTGGTTAAAGGCTTTCTGGTAAATCTTGGTGTTTTAGTTTCCCTGTTTTTATTTTAAGGCATTTTAACCTACATAATTTTTCTGAAGTTTTAAGCTGGCAGCTAGTGTTTGTTTGGAATTCTAGGTGTACAGCACGTGCCCTTTTCCAAAGGGATACTCTCTGGGGAGTATTCACACACATTTGTGTGTATGTGTCTGCTTAGCTAGCTCGTGTGTTTGTAGGAGTTTTCAGGCACAACCAGAGAAAACTGGTGGAGCTCGTGAACTGAGCCAGGGGGTAGTTCTGGATTTTTTTCCTCCCCTTTTGAAATCTGAAGTAACACAATGCAGGCAGCTGTGCCGATGCTTTTAAGTTTTTGGCTTAGATTCAAAGGAAGTGCTTTCCATTAGAGCATCCCCTGCCCCATGGACATATATCTCGGTTGGAGCCAACATCCCCATTTTATGGCGTTCCCCAGCCAGGCTTTCTGCTTCCTTTCCTCTCCTCCGTGCTTCAGTGACCACCACCTTGTGTCGTCTTTCTGCTACTGCACCGTCTTTCCTCGTTGGATTTTAATGTCCCTGGCAGGAATCTGTTCCAGCCCAGAAACAAAGACCAGAGCAGCTCTGGGCAAGTACATGTATTTTTCATTTCCATGTGCTCGCAAAAGTCAGCTGCGTGTTGGAATATATTTCCTTTCACCGCTCCTCCCTCAGCGCACACAAAGAAGTGTTCCTTCTGTAATTATTTTAACAAACTTTTTGCTTGTTAAACCAAAGTTGCATTGAAAGTGCCGACCTAAAGCAAGGTCAGGTTTTGTTCCAAAAAATCAAAACGGATCTGTAGGATTGCTGCTGAGAAAAAGTTTGTTCACTGGTTATTAGAAGAAAATGCTGTGCCCTAAAGGGAAATGAAGACAAATTAAGAGCACCAATGTCCTGCTAGGAAGTTATTTACCTTGAGCTGATATGGCACAGCATATACCATTTTCCCGTGGTGAATAATCAGGATAGCCAAAGGAGGCAGTGGTAATCTTTCTGCTTCTGTGCCACAGAAATCCATGCAGGAAGGTGTCCTCCTTGTAGAAATCTGGAGCCAGCTTTGTCCTGCTTCATGTTAAAACTGAAGCAAAAATGGTCCCAGGCTGGTGCTTTGCTTGATGTAATTCTGACAAAGGTGGCATTGACACACTGTACAATTCTTTATTCTTCATAGCATTAAATAAAGGCCTCTCTGTATTTCTATATCTGAAGAAATAGCATTCAATACTAGTTGTAATTAATTATTATAAAAACGTGGGTAAGATAACAGCCTAGACACTGTAACAGGACCTGGACAATCATGCTACAGAACTAGACACACATTTCATTAATTACAGAAAACAATGCAATAAAATTCAAAAATATAATACAATATTATAATGTAATAAAAAGGTTACCCCACAGTGCCAAATGTCTAAAGTCATACTCCTGGAGAAAACTTGTTTTCACAGGCTCAGAGCCCCATCTGCTTTTATTGATTTTAGTGCCTTTAAAATTAGTCTTTTTTTGCTTAGGCCTTGACACTGCATTTGGGGGAGCTATACTTGATTTTTTGTTTCTAAATTAATCTCTCAGTTTCAGTTTTCCCATATGTGAAGTTAAAGAATAATGAATACTTTACTCCCTACCAACATTACAAAGTTATTGTGAAGATTAACTGTGCTTGTAAACATTATATAAAGGCTTGAATATTACCAGCAGTATTACTGTGCTTTATTAGGTATCTGCCTGGTTCATCCTATAAATAAATGTGGTGTTCAATGATGAGTAGTTAGCAGTTGATAATTAAAAAAAAAAAAAATTGTTCATTTAAATATCTCCTTTTATTTTAAAATACACCTACTTAAAATTATTGCAAATCAATGTCATGCCCTGCTTTAATTTGAATAAATCTAATTTTAATAAAGATAATATTAAACAGTACAAGGTTGTTTCTGACATCCTGAAGAACTCAAATGAACTGCCTCATGAAAATGTGTTAAATTGACAGTAGTAGTCCCTTCTGCAGGTAGAGACCATATTTCCTCATTTATGTGTATTCAGTTTATTTTGCTCTATAATTGCTTCATAAAGAGCTGAAAAACAATAATGAAGAAATTGTTTTCTATCTTAATCTATAAGTAAAAAGCGGCTGAAGGAAGTCTTGAAGGACATGTTTACTAAAAACAGTTCAGTTTTGTCTTATCAGATGGTCCTTCTCTGTTTAATACATCTGTTTTAAATGCAAATCAATCCTTGATAAACTTCCATTCCCCTCAAATACACAACACATTCAATATATTTGTACTGATCTTCTTTAAAACGTGTAGTGTTTTGGTACAATATTAATATTCTTCTTGCCACAGGTTATAGTCAGAGATTAAAACAATAAGGTCTAGTAACATGAAATAGTAAGTTTTGAACATAGTAGTCTATATGTGCGTTATTTGAATAAATGTATGTTTAGTTTTGTTTTTACTTTAAAATTATATTGTTCTGAGCTAGGAAAAAAAAAAATAGGTAAGCATTTGAGGGGCTTTTGTTGCATTGTCTTATAGACTCACCGCCAGTGCGCACCAGCTCTTTTTTCTACAAAGTTAAAAATAAATACAAACTTAGAAAAGATTAAAACTCAGCTGTTTAAATGAAGACATTCCTGTTCAAAGGAAAAAACAAATGAAAATCTAAGTTCACAAACTTTCCTGTGTGCCTTAATGACTAAAATGTACCCTTAGATTTTAATTTAACTCATCTGGTAGTGTAATAGTAAATACAGATCTTTGTGTCTTGGAGTCACGAAGGACAACAGCATTGCCCAGGTCTCTCTTTGTCCACATGATCTGTTTTGTTCATAATGTCACTACTTTGTCCATCCAGTGTCACTGGATGTTCACTTCTTTACCTGCATACCTGGAGAGAGAGAGGCATGTTAAAAGCAAAGGTCAACAGTATTGTGCTTTTGCTGCAACATTGTCGATTGCTGCACCTTGTTACTATTCTGTTGGTTGGGAGATTACCTTCTTGCCTTCCGTGTCACGTGTGTGTTCTATTCCACCCACAGCTGAAACAACAGAGCTGAGGAAATTCGTAGCAACCAGGCTGAACTTTTCAGTAATGTAGCAGTGTATAATAGCAACATGTAACCACAGCCTTGCCATCATCACCCAGAAGTGGTGGATGTGTAATTCTCCATGCTGGAATTACGCTAACCTCATAGTTTGCATTTTGCTGTTTGATTTTTCAAGAGGATGATTCTACTGGACATGAGGTTTTTAGTGAAAAATTCTGTTATTTCAATATGTTTGATAGGTTCTTCTGGTCTTTTTTTTTTTGGATAGTCTTTGGGGGAATTGATAATAATTAGAATTTCACATTTTAGTCACAGCATGTTTTTGTCACACCTGTTTGTGCATCTACCCTGATTAATATTCAGCTGATGTCATTCTGATGTAACTTGATTTGAAGCCGAAGTCCTGAGCTCATCAAAAAGAGCTTCTAGTGGCAAATGAGAATGCTGACACTCCAGAAATGCTTTAGAAGGCTTTAAAAAAACATGTGAAGTGGCTTTTCTCTGTATGTTCAAGAAGTTAAAGCAAAAGCCAACTATTTAAAATGAAAAAATTGCTCGCCCTCAGACAATATAATGTGTCTGTCATAATGTGCTCACAAAGAAACCATATTAATTTTTAATCATCAAGGACATGGCTGATACCATGTGGAGAACTTCAAAAATGGGTATTTAAAAAAATAATATTGTGTTGATGTATCAATAACAATACTTCAAACTTCAGAAAATGTTGATATTCACTGATAGGCCTAAGCTTTCAAAACATCATCATTTCCCTCTAGGAGCTGACTTTCAAATAGGTAATACTGCCTTCTGTATATTTCTGGAAGTTAATTTTGAATTATTGCTTTCTCTCCCTGTTCTTTTGTAGCTTTAACTGGGATCCTGTCACAGTGAAGATGTGCTTTTGATAGAGATACATTGTTCTGACAAGTCTTGTAACTTTTGCCAGTGCCTTGCACAGAGCTATATTATTGTAATTTGTCTTCTCCATGAGAAGCAGGCTGGACACCTGCAGGTTCTTAGCGATGAAGAAAAGGAGGATGTTCTGCTGTCGTTCATTCAGTTGGTGTTCTTAGTGCCTTCCCATTGTCACCTGGAGTTACACAGAGCATCTGCATAAGTACACACAAGCATTCATTATCCTTGCTTGGGGAACTGCAGTTATTTCTGCTGCAACTGTGTGTTAGTGCAGTGTGCTTCAGAATCCAAAACATGCAGTAAGTGTACTATAAATTATCAAAAGGCAACATTTGGATTTTTCCTAGTCTGCACGTGGGTTTGGGAATTCTGTAGCTGATTTAAGTGAATTCCATTTATGCTGTATGGAGTTTACTACAATGTGGAAATGAACTTGATAAGGTACTTTGAAAAGATGTTTAAAAAATATGAATGTGTATAATAGACATTTCAGAAGAAGTTTAGTACAGATTGAGAAGGGACAGCAGCTGCTGCTCCTCAGCTTGAATGGCAGAGGGAATTGTCATGGCCTGCTGGTCAGCCACCCTGTACAGACAGGCCTCATAGTTTTCTAGTAACTTCTCCTCAAAGCTACTCCTTATACTTTGGCTTTCTGCTTTGAAAAGAAGGGTTTTGGAGGGGGGAAACAGCAGTTAGTGGCGTGTGTTACGTGAGAGTTCTCAGTAACTCTGTTACAGGCAAAATGCAAATAAGAAAGCCCATTGGACTCATCTGACAGTGCTTATTTGCTGGAAGCTGTCATCTTTTGTAGCATTTTTTCTTTGCTCTAAGAAACAAGGAAAAATATTTGTAGTCTTAAGGTGTAGTTATCCACAAATAACAACCTAATTTTAATTTTTTTCTGAGGCAACTGAGGGTAGAAAATGTTTTTTAAGGAAAAAGGCTCTGAGACTTATTTGAACAGCTTTAAACAATTTAATGCTTTGCATATTGCAACACAGTTGTTTTCTGTTTATAGTTGGTAGAGTTTTGCAGACCAGAATTTCTGAGTTGTGATGTTAGAGAATGTCTAAGAGTTCTTTTCAGTACATTCTGTATGCAGTATTTCATTGCTTTGTATACAATGTTTCAAGAAGAAAGTAAAATAAAAATGCCAGAACTATTTTATACAGAAGTTAATAAATGATTCCAAAGAAGTCTGAGGAATAGTGAGGAATAGTATTGACTTAATTGATTCTTCAAGTGAAGCAGATAGAACCTGTAGACAACACGTAGCTTTTTCAGGTAGAGCTGTAAGACAGTCCTCCCACTAAATTGAAACCTGACAGAAGCCCTTGCATGTGATTCTTGGTAGAGTCTGGGTAGGAATATGCCTCCAGGATGTCTTGCAGAGCTTTGTTCACTCCAAGGGAAGAGATGTGGCAGTGACTGAATGAATGTAGAAGATGGATTTTTATAGTTTGTGTGCAGTGAAGTAGAAGGGGGGTGGGGAGAGTCCTAATAAGCCAGACTATATGGGAGTACTTCATGTGTATGGTATCTGGTGATATTAAACACAGAATTAAAACAAACACATGCTGGTGCTTGTGCAGCATTCTCTCTGAGGAGAAATCCCTCTGCTTTATACTTTCTCTTCCCTTCTCTTTCTATCCCTGTAAATTTTGGGTTCTTTTTCTACATTGAGGCAGAGAAGGGGAGATAAGACGTGTCCTTGGCTTAGAAAGCTCTTGGGGAAAAGAGATGTACTTTTGTATTATCTTAAGCTGAAAGAGGAAATGAATGTCATCTGTCACTTTTTGGGCAAGTTCTCCAACCACAAGGACATATGCAGCCAAGCATTGCCAGAGTAATGTGGGCAGATGCCGAAGTGTGCAGAAAAGATGTGATTTCAGGCATTCTTTCTCTTCAGGACTTAATTCAGGCAGATTTGGACTGATGGGACTCCAGGTGTTGTAAATACTTATTTTGTGTTTGCTCTCCCTAAGTGTAGTGTACAGAGGTTGCCCCAGCATGGACGTCTGATTCTGAGTGTATCAGCCAGGTCCAAGCATTTGGTTCCACAGTATGGAGCTCTGCTGCACTAGGCAATGGGAAAAAAGTTTAGAAAAGTAAGAATGGAATAAGGTGAAACTCAGGAACTAGACTGACTTCTCTTGTACAATGCATTTGGATCCAGTTCAGTAATGGTTATTCCTCACATGTCGCATGCAAGTGGTGACAGATGACTTTGCTGTCCTTTTAGGGTTGAGGCGTATATACAGTGGTTTCAACTGCAGTTTTTGCTTTCTTAATCTCTCTATTAGTCTAGAGGAGGCAGAAGTAGAGCAGGAGATTGGTTGGTAAATTGCCATTGCTTTTTCATTTCTCCTAGGTGTAAGAAGTGAAGACTAAAAACATCTTTTGTACAGCTTTGTTCCTGTATAGCTGAGGATGAATTGTGAAAAACTAATTTACAGGAAGTAGATTCTTTCTCAAATTAAATGCATTCTTTTATTTAACTGTTGTGGTTAGTGTATTTTTACTGTTTTATTTTCCTTTAAAGTATTAGGTTCCAGGAAGACTTTAGACTAAGTTAATATTAATGAGTAATTTTAACAGAAAAGTTTAATTATTAATAACACCTCAGAAAGTCAGCAATGTACTGGAACAAAAATGGTAGCTTCCTGAAACAAGATTGTTGGAGTAAGGCTCTTCAATCAGCGATTTCCAACAGTATCCCGGAAAACAATTTAATAGAGTGCTCTGTTCAACATCTGGTTTTCTCGTTTTTAAAACCTCTGTTCTTTCTGTTTCCACACTATTTTTTAAAAAGGTGCTTCTGTTTTAAGTAGAGACATTTTCTTATTGAGGTGAAACAGAAAAATGGCTACATTTCTGTTTGATTCTATGTGTTCTGATAAGTTTTCTTAATTACTACATTGTTATTTTTAGCTAAGTTCATCCTTGCACTTTCTTTATTTAAACTTCCTTTTCAAAGGATTCTAATTTTGTCTTGAATTTTTTGTAGCATATTCCTCCTTGCATGTTCAAACCTAAATTGAAGGATAAAACAGTTGATGTCTACAATCTTTTTTGCATTCACCAATATCAGTTTAACTCAGTTCTTCCAACTTTTAAAGGCTTCTTTTTGCTTAATAATGTAAACAGACAGAAGACCTAGTTAGGATTAAAGTCTCTAGTATATGAAACAATTTTACTGACAGTTGTGTTTTTTCCCCTGGAAACAGTGCAAAAACGTCAAGAGAGAGGAAAGGAGGAGTTTTTTTCTCAGTGCCTGGATACATTTAACTGTTTTATTTATAAAGTTTGGGAGCAGCAGATTAATCTCAGAACTGTGGAGTTAAGAAAAATCAATTCTTGTTCTTTGCAATGCTGGAGTTTCTGCTGACCCGTCAGCCCCTTGGGCTCCTGCTCCCACAGAGCTGCTGGGACAGAGGAGGGCGGTGCCTCAGCCTCCACACGCAGTGACATATGGTGTGTGGGACATCATCAAAATACATGAGAAGCGAGTGAAATTTCCAACACCTGTCTTCTGTTGTGTGTCCATGCAATTTCAGTTATGGTATTTTTGTCAATGATGCTTTTTTTTTTAGAAAATATTCATGTATATTAAATCTGGTTATTTATGAAAGAAAACTAAGAAAAAACCCACCAACCAACCAACAGCAGATTTTGCTGCTGGCTACCATAATAAATATGATACTTTCCATCCTGGTGCAAGTGGATTATAGGAAGGTTTGAAACAAAGGCCTTTCATTAGCTCTCAGCATGGCTCTGTCTTGATGGAGTTAATGGAATAGTGGGAGAAGTAACAAAAGCAATTTGCTGGTGTGTTTGCCAAAAGTACAGCTATTTTTAAAGTAATGTTTGAATGTGCATTGGATTTCCTAGAACCTCCTCCTATTTTGAGTAGATGTACCAGATTAGAGCTGTGGTTTTATGCAGGACAGTCAAATATATGGATTTGACCTGCCAACTTAAATGCTGACTGGGTGAGCCTTTTTTCTTTTGTATTGGGACTGTGTTTCATGTCTGATATTGAAGAAATACCCTCGTGCAATCTATGCTAATTCATTTATAAGACAAAAAAGATAAATTGTCACCCTTTCAGATTGAATGTTTTTGTGTCCATGTTCAGTAATAGAATGTTAGAACTGGACAGAAACACAAATAGCAGTGAGTGAGCATTCCTTGCCTTAGAGTTCACCACACCTTCCTTAAGCCCATGTATTTTGTAGAACAACTTTTTTCTCAACTTCTGCTTTGTGGCTTTGCGTGGTGAGGGGACTTACTAACTCAAGATCTGAAACATTAAAATGTGTAATGTTGGTGATGCCTGGAGACCTGTTGGACAGCTGGCACTGGCACACATCTCTGAGCAGTGCTCGTTAGAGTCCTGGCTGTCAGGCCAGTAGTAGAGGTGTCTGCTGCTTTTGAGTGTGAAACCTTGTGTGCATGGATGTGGTCAGGCAGATTGCTGTTAGGAGCATGTGGAAATTAGTATTTATTTTCAGGCATGTCAGCATACCTCAGGCATCCATCCTCATATAAAATGCAGGTTAGAGCAGGGGGCCAGTAATGCTGGGGTTGCAGGGCTGATCCCTGTATGGGCCATTCGCTTTAGAGTTAGGCTCAAAGATCCTTGTGGGTCCTTTCCAACTCAGAATATCCTGTGATTTTGTAAATCATACTTCACCATAACTCACAGAAATGCAGAGCCAGATTTCTTGTAGTATTAATTTACTCACATTTCTTATATATATGTGTGCATTTGTTTTGGTTATGTTCTTCTCATTTGAGGACAGATGAAACTGGACCAGCCTTTGCCCTAAGTTGGAGGAGCCTGGAATCTTTTTGCTGAACATCTGCTTGTCTGTACCTCCATTGGCCACGAGCATGGATAAGTCTGAGAGTGGATGTAAAGCTCAGCTTTGGTTGTGCCTGGCAGTGAGCAGTGCCCAAGCTCGTGTGCCATCTGTGCCACGTCTAGGGAGGGGCCCATGTCTTGGTTGGGGGGTGCCTGGGCTGCTCCTCCCACTGGCTTTTTCCAGCTGCCATGAACCACTGGAGCAGTGCACAGCAGCTGGAATGGGATTGGCAATGGAAGTCTCTAAAGTCTTGTTCGCTGTTCTGTTAGAGCCTATGCAAACACCGTAATGTGCATTAGGAGTAAATAATGTCGCACAAGAGAGGCTTAGTGCTGAGACTGTGGAGTTAAATCTAGAACAGTTTTGTTAGGAGATGAGCGTGAATGAAAACTTTACAGCATAGCAGTAGTGCTTCAGTCTCACTGGCTTAAGATAGGAAAAACCTCGTGGGAATTTAAGTTCAACGGTGGCGGTGTGCTTTTTGTATTGCGGCAAAGTTTCATCTCCTCTGGTGCCTGCCGAGAGCCGAGGGAGGGAAGGCGGAGCCGTCCCCGCTAGATGGCGGCCGTGCCCTCCCGGCTCCGGCGCCGCGGAGCCTCCGGCCGGGACGGAACGGGACGGGACACGGAACCTCCGCGTCCTCGGGGACACCCGAACGGCTGCTGCGAGCGCCTGGAGCCTGCGCCTTTTTAGTGTAGCTGCTTGTAAGCTTCGGGTCTCTCTCTGGTTTATTATAGTTTCAGAAAGCGAAGTCGAAACTCCGTTGCAACTGGAATTTTCCCAGTATCTTCCAAGAAGAAGGAAGTTTTATAAAACGGAATTAACAACTAGATCATTCTTAGCACTGTGGTCGTTTAACCACGAGAAAAAGTGCAGTAGAAGAGACGCCTCTTGTTTATTTTTGGGTTGTTTTAGTTTGGTTTGGTTTTCTGCAGTATCCATTATTTTTGACTCTCTCTAAGGTAAATTTCTGAGGTTTTGGAGTTTTTTGTTCTGTAGCAGTTTCAGCTCATTTAAAAAAATGCAAAACTTAGCACTTTTTGGTTTGTTTGTTTGGTTTTTTTGTTTGTTTGTTTGTTTGTTTTTGTTTTGTTTTGAGAGGGATGGTGTTAATGTAAAGGATCTACTCATGTGCATTAAAAAGGTAATTTCTTTAAAGACCAGGTCTTGAGGATGTCAGAGTTTCTGCTACTAACTTCCAGGTTCTGTTAAAGTAAATTTTTAGTCTTACAGTGCAAACATCCTGGAGTGCAAATTCTTCGAGATGCATGGAGCAGCCACTAGTTTGAACAGCATGAGTTTATTTTCAGTACTTCTTTTTTAATGCCAGAATTTCCTTATTCTGATTTCTTACCCTGAATATCATTAAAACCATAATTAATTGAAAATTAATGCAGACATTTGTAGAGGAAAGTTTTGGAGAACATATTTTTTTATTGTACACGTACATTGTATAATTGATTTGGAAAAAGTACAAAAGCAGAGAACAATAGGCAGAAGTGTTTAGTACTGTAATTGGTTTTTGAAGAAAATACAGCAGCCAAAGTATTTAAGTGTGTAAAATAATTGAAACTGTCTGGAATTTGTGAAGATGGGGCACATGCTAAGCATTACTTACTCAGTTTGTGTTGTTGATGGTGCAAGAGATTATTTATTTTTTAATAACAGTATTACAAGAGTTGAATACTCTCCTAGGTACAAATTCCTTGTAGGGGCTACTAATCAGTTATGCTGTTGTGCTTGCGTGAAATTTGTAGTTGAATAACCCAGTGCAATAGAAGATGCTGTGCAGCTTGCAAACACAACTTTAATCAGTGCAATATCACTGCAGAGTAGAATGCCATGCTTTGAAATGTGTGCAGTATGTGATTGGCAGTAGACTTTGTGAGAGGAACCCACTTGCCTGGTTATTTGTCCCAGGCTCTTGATATTTACACTTAATTGTGATCAAAGCAACTTCAACAGTATGACATCAAGAAGCTTTTTCACTGCAATACTACCACTCCATACAGCTCCTTCTTGCTTACTTCCAGTCCATTTTGCTCTTCTTGTTAAACTGTTAAAATTTAATAAGTATTAGCACTTCACAAGTTCTCTTATTCATTCTTTCTATGTCTTTCGCTTTCTATGTGAAACACAGGTAGCATTTACATCCTGTGGGAGCACAGCCCCAGCTGTGCATCTGAAGTTTAGGCAGTGTAGTCTAAGTTTAAGGCTAACCAAGCCTCTCCATGTCCTTAGTCACATTTCTGCATCCTAATGTGTCATTTGCAGCTAATTCTCCGCTAGCTGTGCAGAGTAGTCAGGTTATTTTAATTTTTATAATAGATGTGTAATTTCAGCCCTCAGCTCTTCCCCCTGCAGTACTGAGGCACTCTGGTCATTCTGCGGGAGCTCCTTGCAAATCCCTGAATCACTCTTTCCTGAAATGCTGTGAGCATCACCGCAGCGTGTCTCCCTGGCTCCGCTTGCCGTTGCACGAGTCAGGGAAGGCAGCAGAGCAGGCAGCTTTTCTTCAGCCTCAGCCTGCCATGCCAGCCGTGCTCGTGTCACAGCAGTGAGAGCCCTCGGAGCGTCAGGCTGATTTGCTTCCAGGGGACGCGGCTTTAAATGGGAGCGGCCGGGCTGGACCAGGATTGCTGAGGAGCAGGTGATGGGCAGCTGCTCACCTGGGTGTCTCAGAACCCACCTTGGACACGTTCTCCAGCTCGACCATCCCAGGGTCCCAGCTCGGGTGTTGAACAGGAGGAGAGGCTCGGGCGCCAGCGGGCGGCTCGGCCGACCCGTGTGAGGGGTGGTTGTTCTCAGCTGGCAGTGCCAGGCGCTCCTGAGTGATGAGGTGGCACTTGCAAGGCAGACTGGAGTCCTTCTGTAAATAGTACTGGGTAGCAGTGCTGCAGAGGGGAACGATTTATGAAGAGAGAGTGTCTGCAGTTTTAAATAAAGTGTTACAACAGCTGCACAGACCCAGATTTTAAGGTTCTGTGTTCCAATTTTAAATGTTACAGTCCCTCTAATTTTGGATTATTTTGACTAGGCACAGCTGTTAAGCCTTTCTCTCTTCCCTCTCCTATCCCCAAAGAATATAAGTCTCTAAAAGTCTACGGTTATCTGTTGTAATATGAGCCTTGCTGGCTATCACTTATTGAACGAATGTTACTAACTGCCTGATGATTAAGTTGGAAGAGAGAATGGAGAGTAATTTGAAATAGGACAGTGACTAAATAGAGACAATACTTTAATTTGTAGCACAAGGTTTTTCAAAATAATGTGCCTAAAAATACACATTTATTAAGAAATTCTTTAACTTGGTTTGTTTTGGGAACCGTATGTATATATGTTACATCTGAAAATCTTACAAAAACTTTTACAGGTGTTTCTTCAGAAGATCATTTTACTTTCGTTGCCTAAACTGGCTGTCCTATTACAATTGCCTTCCCAGGACGCTGAGTTAGTCAATGCCTTTGAGAAGATCACCTCACCTGTATAACTACAGGCCAGTTAAATTACTAAGAGCACATATTAAATGTTTTTGTAGTTCTGTTAATGTTACCTAAAATAACTCACTGTTACTAATTTAATTTCCTGAGGTAAAATATGGGGTATTTTCTACATCTGAATCCTTTTTGCAAAATGTCACAAAAGACCAGATGAGGGTAAACAACAAAAACTTGAACCATATCACAAAACACAAGTTTTGGCATTAAACAAACCCTACAAAACATGGATTACAAATTTGCCAGTTCATAATGAGTTAATTAAATTGATAAAATCATGTTTTGGGATCTGTTTTTTGCTTTTAATGTCTGATGGTAATTTTCCAGCGGTCTAGTTTTAATGAAAACATTTACTCATGTAAATGAGGGTTTCAATTTGCTTGTGTTGACATTATTATTTATTTTCATAGGGAAAAATCCTTCCTTTCTTTACCACCTACTTTCAGAAATCTTTTGGAATGTACCAAGGAAATGTCATCCTTCCTTTGACATTCATATTTTGTTTGGGTTTTTTCTTTTATTTTGGTTTCTATGAAGTAATGTAAACTCTAGCTTAATTTGATCTGGCATCCTCGCAGTTGAACATTTGTAAGTATCTTGTATTGTGGCCCATCTGGGTTGTCATAGAAACCGGAGACCTCCATCCTCCTCATTGTTGTTGAAAATGGAATGCAAACAGGGCATCAAAGTGACATTTTTTGTAGTACAAATGAGAGCCCTGTGAAGATCCAAATAGAAAGGGTTCTTACTGGACTTGTGCTCCTGTGGCCTGTTGTAGCAGTTGTTACAGTACACCCTGTTTTCTCTTGAATATCTAGCAGCTGGGCAATAGAAAAAAATGTGAGCATCATGATAAAGCCAAGCTTGTGTGGGTAATCTTGTCCACAGCTTTTTCCTCTCTATCTTTAGTTGATGTATTTGTCTTGGACTGGACTGTTAAGTAGTAGGGAGATCAAAGCATGTTACTGCAAATCATTTGTGCTGTAAGGGGCTGAAAGAACCAATTATGTAGCATGTCCATGTGGTTTAGTGTTTCTCTGCCCTGATCCTCTGTTCTCTTACAAGAAAAAACAGCCAAATACTTCTGGCAAACGTGTTGAAAGTTTTCACTCGCGAAATAGTAGAAATGCCAAGTGATCATTCTTCAGATCTGCATGCATTTAACAGATATAATTGCAGAATCACACAGAGCTTCCCTTCCCCCACGTAGGCTCCAGCTGTGTACTCAGCAGTTCTGCCGGCATGCTGGTGAATGGTCCTGTCTCCTCCCCAGGACAAAGAACCTTTGAAATCGCTGCTGAATACTCGCCAGTGCTGCCAATTGTACATGATTGTGGATTTCCAGAATAGGTTGAGAAATAATTTTCTAAATAGTGACTTGCTCATCGACTGAGAGACAGGCTCCGTCAGCACAAAGGGGGCACAGGAACAGTTTGGTTTTGTGTGTGGGAGAAAAATCTTAGTACAGTCTGTTCATGCTGAGCATGCTGTTGCTGGCCTGACAGCAGCTGCCTCCATAGCCTCTGCTGCTGGTGCAGTTTCTTGAGCAATGTGGGTCACTGGGCAGGCTTCTGATCGCCTCTAAATTGATTAAGGAAATGAGTTTCTGCCCCTGTGCAGGAGGTGAATCCTCTAGTTCAGAGACCTACACAGTATGAGAGTCTGTGCTGCAAGAGTTAAAGGCTTGGAGCAAAACCCCTTCTTTCGTCATTGCTCTGGTAAATTGGAAGAGGAAGATGAGAAATGTGGAGGCAGAATGCTACAGTCCTGCATTATTTGTCTAGCTCATAATAAATACATTTGAAATGCAGAGTGGGAAAAGGCCTCTGAATTATTATTACTGTTTACATAGTACTAGTATATGTTAAATATTTCAAAAGAGTTTTGCAAACTTGGTTTTCGGCCTACAGAGCATTGTGTGCTAATCATACAACCTAACAGCAAGGAAGTAAAATAGGAAAAGCCATTAGGAATGTGGGTCTGGGGGTTAAATCAAGCACAGTTTACTGCTCAGTTCTTGCTTATGTATATATGAAATATACATGAAATAGGGACTTTTTATCTTCAACGAAAATACACTGAAAAAAAATCTCAAAGTATTCCCTGCACTACTACTTGTGTCACCTCAGACTTCCCTCTGGTCATAGGCCTGACATATCAGTGAGAAGGGACTTTAAAAGGGACTTCTATGACTAAAATATGCCCTTTTTTCCAAGTCATTCTGATAATATGTAATGCTTTCTTCTACAAGCCCTCCATGGCAGTGAGAAAAGACTAATTTTTACTTGTCTGACTTAAATACTTTTCAGTTCAACTTTACATTGTCTGTGAGTGCTCTTTGCTTGTGCAAACCTTTTTTTTCTTATTTTTTTCTGTTTCCTGTTTTTGTTTTTTGATATTGTTCTTTTGTTTTCTTCTGAGCTTTCTCACAATCAGTGACAGCTTGACTGTCTTCCTATGCAAACTGACAGACGTGTTTTGGATTTACTGTGGTTTTGATATAGAATCACAGAATAGCCTGAGTTGGAAGGGACCCAGAAAGATCATCAAGTCCTTTTCCAGAGTGAGTGGTCCATATGGGGATCAAACCTGTGACCGTGGCATTATCAGCACCATGCTCTAACCAACTGAGCACAAACATATTTATATGATCCTCCAAACAATTGCCATGAAAGTCCTACTGGCTCATAATTAATACAGTGCAAAGTCAAGTATTTCTGTTTACATGTTAATGGGTTGGGGTTTCTCGTTAGGTTGGTTTGGTTTTCTTTAAAATTTCTGCAACACCTACTGCACATTGATATTTTTGTTACAATTGCTTGATATTTTCTCAGCGTTTGGTCGTGATGATTCTTTTTCCAAAGTAAAGCTAGGCCACTATTTACTTACATGTATTTAGTGATATGAAAGTGTGCATGTGTAGGATAGATCTTTCAAAAGCCTCTTTCCTCTGCTTACATCCTGTCTCAACTCCAGATGAATTACAATAGAGGATAGTTTTACCAAAATAAGCAAATAATTATGCTCTATTTTTTTAATATGTGCCCTGTTTTATATGTTAGAAAACAAAAAAGAAACCCTGAAGGTTGTTTTGCCAAAACAGCCCTGCATTTCAGCATCAACAATCACAGTTTATTCAGAGGCAGTATGAGGGGAAATGTTTTCTCAGTTGTTTCTTTTATTTAATAGCCCCTCAACCTCAGATCCCACAGAACCTGCTCCCTAATATTGAAGCTCCTTTCAGCTTCTCATTTTGTGGAGGTTAACTGAGAAAGGGGTTATGTGGGGGCTTATTTTTATGAAGAGGAGTTTAAAAGAGTAAACATTACATGTATAAAACTTTAATTAAACTCCTGTTACAAAGACAGCACAGCTTTAAGGTAGTTTTCTGGGTTAATAATAAGAGCTTGAGGTCCCAGTATGAGTAAAGCTGCCAGACTTGAGAACACGAAGCAAGATGGCTTGCTGTAACAACCTGTGCTTCAGTTGCTAGGTTTCTGTAATCTTTCAGTCCTTCTCAACAGTGCAACATGTGATTCCTTAAAAAAAAAATCCATCTGTGTGAAACCATGTGATAGAAATCTACTGTTTTGTGAATTACAGTTATTAGAGACGGATGTGATAGGTGTCTTTAGAGAAACATGAGAGATCCAATGATCCTGTTTCTTAGACATCCGTGGGTTTTGAGCTAACGCTTCCAAACAGATTCACAACTGAATTGTCATGCAAGAAATGCTGAGTAAATGTCAATGAAATAATACTTCTGAGTTTCATTAAGACTGTCTGATACCTCCTAGTGCAGGTTTAGCTCGTCAGACCAGTTTGTAGAATGAAATGTGTTTATCTGGTTATATGTTGCATGTTCTCTGCGGTAAGTAGCAAGTCAAACATATGGTGTGAAAAAGAACTTGCACTCCATTATGTGATGAAAATATGTTTAGTGTTTTTGTTTATTTTTTTTTTTAAAGCTAATTTGCCTTTTAAATGTAATACAGGCCTGAAGTGGCATAGAAGAAATCTTGGTCTTCCCTAAAATCACATATATTATATTGTTGGGAATTGCATAAAGAGGAATTACAGGAGAGCTTACTTTCTCTTTCTTACCCCTTCATGCTGTGTTCAAAGATCATGTTTCATTCACCCATCCCAAATGCTCCAGGAATCTTCTTCACTGTCATAATATAAAAGGAAGGTACTTGGATTATTTTTGAGAGGTCTTCTGTACAAAGAAAATAATAAGACAGTGTAGAGCAAAATAGTTTGTTTTTAAATATTTTCTAAGTGGTGTTGGGAAAATAACAAACATTACCAAAAAGTTCTAAAGAGTTAAATTTTGAGGTGATTAGTTTACAAAGTGTCCATCAGCTGCAATGCTACATTCTTCAGAGGTGAGCATAGCCCACTTGTCAGAAAACAGTATTCCAGGTGGGGTTAGCAATGGTGGCTAACTGCTCCAGGAAGTGGAAGCACTTCTATAACATTTTATTCTGAAAGCAGTTTCAACACTTGATGCTTACAGCTAGGAATTTTGGAGCTTTAAGTCATTATTCTAGTACGTACCTCAAAAAGTATGAGAGTGCAAGTTATGGAGGTACTGGGTATAATTCATGTGTAAAAATCTTTTTTATGGAAGTAAGAGCTAAGTGTGGTACAGAAATGTCATTCTGCTTTCCTTCAGTGCTATTGTAGTCTGACAAATTTTAATCCTAGCTCAGACAAGATTTCATTGCATTATAGCATTGAAGCACTGTGAATAGATTTTTATAGAACAGGAGGTAGGAATGCTGTAGTTAAATTTCTTTAATGTCCTAATTGTGTTTGTTTCAAATTTATTAGGTTTAAGAGTGATCTTTCATAGAGAAATGACATCCAACAGAATTAATCTTGCATTATGTTGATCTCAAATGTATCCCAACAAGATCATTCATTATTCTTCCAAAAAATTGTTGTTAAAAAGATAGTTGTGTTCACACTTCGAACAAGTGTGTCTTAGAGGTAAGAACTAACTGTTCTCTGTATATTCATCTTTCCTGAGGCGATCTCAGTAGCCTGACAGTTTTTAGATTCACTGTGGTCGATCACATCTACAAATTCTGACTTTCTGTCGTACATTAAAGGCTTAGATGGCACAAGTTAAATTCCATTAAAGGCTGAATTGGCATCTTTAGACTAAATTTAAGAAAACTGGAAAAAGAGGGTCCAAAATCTGTTATAGATGTAGAAAGTGTGTCTAACTGTCTTTAATGATAATCCTCGTAAACCAAGTCTCTTCAGGTTACTTGTAGGTGGGTTCAGGAGCAGTATTTACCTTCCTGTTATAAGAGAGGAACCACATCTGTTCTCTTTGTACTGGAGGGGATCTTTGACAACATGCACCAGAACTCTGAAGTAAAATTCCTGAACCATTCTGAACAAGGATGGGACTGGATTCATTGCTTAGCTTGTAGCACAAACAGATTTTGTTTCAGACACTTTAAACTTACCAAGTGTTAGAAAGCAGCAGTCATTTCAAAATATTAGCTGAAGGTTGGGAAATCTAGAGAAATCTTACCTGGTAGAGGTAAGTTATATTTATTTATGGAGATACATGCATATGCAAGTATCAAAATATATTAAAAAACAGGAGAGGCCTGGGGAAGGATAATGGAGCTAATATCAAAAAGAGTATCGCCATCACTCATTTATATAGACCAGTTCCATATACTGCTTTATGTTGTGAAGTCATTTGAAAGTTAAAAAATTCAAGGAACTGCGTAAAATGTCATTCAAAAGTGCAGATTTTGTAATGCTTCATTTATTTTTAAAATAATTTGGATTCTGTTCCAGATTGTTTACAATCCCTCCTTCCAAATTTGTTTCCCTTTTATCTGTGTAAGCATGTGCCGACACTGTTACTCAGTATACACAAATGCTAATCTACCTTCATGCACATGGAAAATAGCTTTCCTGGCACTGAGTTTAGAACTCTCATAGAATACATTATTAATCGAAGAAGTCTCTCTATGTAGAAAAGCTGTTCATTTATGTGGTCACTGTTGAGAAGGTTATAGAGAAATACAATGCTGTTTGTAAGCAATGTGGTCTCAGAACATACAGCAACTCCAGATACTGAAAGTGCATTTTTAAAAGAATTAAATTTCAAAAGTAATTTTCCTTCCCTGTACCCTGGTTGCATACACTAACATGATCTAATTATAATGTAACAACAACTTCTTTTCTATTGCACTGCATGCTTTAGTGCTCTAAATACGTTTCTCTTGGCAGGTCTTTACAGTGAGGTGAAAGTGTGATAACGGTTGGGTTCCCCATTGTGAGTAATTCCCTAGTTCTGCGTTTGGCTTTCTGATAGATCATGTACCTCTGAAGTTCAAGGGGTAGAGTTGTGAGGGAGGTGGGGAGGGTGAGGCTGGTGTCCATCTGTGTATAATTCAGCTGAATCTGACTGCAGCTCAGTAAGAGAGTGCCAGCGCAGCCTCTGTGAGGGCTGCCGGGCTGAGCTGCTCCTTCAGGTGCACGCGCTGGTCTTGCAAACGCTGCCGAGCCTTATCAAACACAGCCAGTTGGTGCTGCTGCTATGAAAGCACAGGGGAGCTCTCATGTGGAAGGTTAATGGAGTGTAATTAGAAAGAAGAATGAACTGCTCAACCACTCTATCTCACTCTACCTGCACTGAGACTGACAAGTGCTCTGATCTTTTATAAACCCTAGAGCAGAGGTTTAACAGTGTAAAATTATGACAGTATAACTGTTGAACAAGCAGGCACACTGTGAAGAAATATGAACTTATGGGTAGGAATGTTTATGTTCCCTTATGTGGACTCTGTTAGTATTTTTTTGATGCAGGATATTGCCCATACTTGTATAACAGGTTCCCAAATCCATTCTCCTGTGAAGTATGCATTGATGTCAGAAAGATTTTTGTGTGCCATTTGTGCCTTCTTCGTGTCTGCGTATCACATAACCGTTACCTTGCAGGATGAAGTGATGGCACCATCCTAGGGCTTTGATACCAAGGCATTAAGCTTTCATAGAGAAGAGTTCTGGTGGAAGCAGATTTATATTCCAGGAACTAAACAAAATTTGAGATTACATACATAAATTGAGATTGGATACTAGTGCCTGATCCTGTGAATTAATTTAGGTACTATGTGTATCTGTTGAAAACTATCATGTTCTTAAAATGTTTTTTTGTCTTTCATCTATAGCATGCAGTTGTGGGTTGTGGGGTTTTTTTTAATAGAATGCAGGTAAATTTTAATTATGAAACTGCAGCTGAGAAGTGGAGGGGAGACAACTCACATCAGTTCCAAAAGACAAGGAAATTACTGATTTAACTTCCTGCATGTCAGAGGCCATTATATTCTACCTCAGTAATCCTGTCTGATGTCTTTTGATTCAGCAAAAATAGGACAGTTTGGTTATCAAGTATACTAAATTTTTGTCTTCCACATCTTTGTTTTTTTAGACAACAGGTGGTGGATTAAGCTGCCAGATATTCTGAAGGCCCCTGCAATGTCAGCAGGTTGATTAGGGGAAGTTTGCCCAGCTAGTCCTAGCAGGCAATCTACATCCTGCATTGCAGTAGAAGGGTAAAAACATTCCAGCAAGTCTGACCTGGAGAATTTTTTTCCCATGCCAAGTCTAAAATCAGTAAAAATCTAAATATGTAAGGAAGGCATACAATAAAAGGCAATCAAAGGAAGAAGAAAAACTTGCTTTGCTTATCACTTTTTTTCTCTACCTGTGGCTGGTATCTTGTGTTTCAGAAGGTGGTGAAAAAAGAACCTTGAGTATATCTGGTTGTTTGTGCCTCTGGATATGTTCATGTTCTAAAGAGTAAGTCTGTCTTTATGAGGAGTTTCGGTGCTGGAGAAGCATGCTGGGAGCAATGATGGCACTTGCACTGTCCCTCGTAAGAGATGAGAATGAACAGAGGCTTCCCAAGGCCCAAATCCCTCTCCCCTACACATCTACTCTATAGTCTGCTCCAGAACTCAGATTAAGCATTTCCTTTGGAAAGTTGTATACCCTTTTTCTAGAGACTTTAAACCATGGTGGGCCATTGCCTGTCATATTAGGCTGGTCCAGCATTTAACCGTATCTGCATCTTATTTCGAGGCTGAATTTGTCTCCTTTCATCTTGCAGATACAGAATCATCATTTTATGTTTCTCAGATAAACTAAAAATTCTCCCATCATTGGATACATATAAAAATGAGATACATATAAATATCTGTACTCAGTGAGTAGTTGCCTCTCAATAAACTGGATATGCAGAGCCTCGGTAAGCTTCACATTACACAGCGTAGTTTGTTGGATCCTTGATTATGGTTGTGGCCTTCCTTTGAACTGTCTCCAGTACCTCTGCATCCCTCAAGAAGATGGTAGCTTTCTGTTCTTTTGGGAAGATGCCTGTTCTTGGGTGATTTAATTTAAGAGCCGTGGTAGTTCAGTAAATCTTCAGTTGTTGAGTAGTTTTAGCCATACTTAGTGATGCACCTTTTGTGCCAAGATAGACACAGTTCCTCTCTCAATACCATTTAAATTGGGAGGGCAAAGAAGAACCACGGCTTTGTTTTTCAGAGTCACTGTTGTCTGATCCACAAACCTTGATGCAGTTGAAGGTCAGCAGTTTGGAACTTCTGCAGTGATTTAATTTGATGTCTTCTCTGTGAAGCAGGCATTTTTCTTTGTTTTGATTGTCCTTGGTTAACTAAAGAGAATAGGATAGCAGGTGTGTTTAGCTGAACAGAATGCTTGTATTTGATATATTGTTCAAATTACTGGGAAGAAGAGAAAAATCTCTCATTTGAGTGGGGTGAAACAATGATTTTTTTTGCTCTAATAACTCATTCCACATATAGAGATCACCAGTGAACTGTGATGTGATGTTATTAGTGATAAGATTTAATCAAATTGACACTAAACAGTATTTAATTGACAACAGGGAAAATGCTGGTGTTAGTTTGTGACATTTGTAAAGCAACTGTGGAAAGGAAATATTAGATGCTGTTACCAAAGTTATCAGAGTTATCAATAAGGGATTGTATGATAGAGTTTGAGTATCCAGATCTTTCTGTTCACAACAGAATGCATTTCCATTCTGTGGTTTAGTAAAACCAGTCATCCTGCTTGATATTTCTGATCATGCATGAGGCACATGAGCATGAACTGTGTGTGTTTCCATTTGTGAGGAAGGGAGGAGGTGTGATTCAGTCATGAGAATAGCTGTAGAATGCACAAGAACCCTACTGAAGCTGACTAAATTTTAGTCAAGGGCTGTGATACTGTGCACATTAAAATGTGCAGTAGTATGTTCTAAAATTACTTTATGGCTATCCTTTCCCTTTGAGTTATTCAAAATATGAGGACTTATCAGATTAGAAAGTATACTTCTCTTTAGGTTGTTTTTTTCTAAAACATGAAATAAAGTTTATTTATTTAAATTGCTCTACTTTGCTTGCTTAATGCAGACAAATTTAGTTTAAAGGATGCCATGTTATGAGGTAAATCACAGGTAGGAGAAGTGGGACAGGCCTGGCAGAGGTGTTTAGCTTTAGTAAACAGCTACTATGTATGGATGGAAATGGCTTCCCCATGGGGGTAGCTGTTCCTGTGTGTTCTCCTGCATAAGAATAACTATCAACAGTATTTTTTGTTCTGAGATTTTATATTGCAGGCTTCAGTCTATGACAGATTTTACAAGATCACATTACATGCTTCTAGTAAACTAAGGGTTCAGTTGGAGCTCATACTTCTTTTTACATTGAAGTACAAAATTCTTGTTTCATTTCTGAAACTATGTCTAGATGGCTTTTTTATTTTTCCCTTAAGATTTTTTTTCCTTCATGAAATAGACGAATGGAGGTAGAACAATAAGAAGGGCAAGATAAAATTAAAATGAGCACTTCTTCCAGTGTAGTCAGCAGTTTAATTCTTTAATTTCTTCAGTGTTTTCATGTTGAGTTTGTTCCCCTATCCTTTTACCAGTTTGTATTTGTACTTGGAAGTATTTCTATAAAGGAGAAAAACCCAGAGCAAGACAAACTTTGCCAAACCTTGTCAAGTTAAAAAAAAAATGAATAATTTAATTGCTTTAATTTCATTATTCCTTAATTGCATTCAAAGTACTGCACTTAACTCTTTTTTCCTGTTCTGTTTTGCCTGTTGTCACACACTTAATTTCCCATTCATTAATTGCTTCATTGTTTAATTATTGTTGCTGTTCTTGCAAATTTCTTTCTGTTAACATAGGTGCTGGGGTAAGAAGCTAGATATTACACTTAGTTAATATGTAAGCTGCAGGAAAACACTTTGTGTGCTGCCTCTACTAGTTCATTCTCTGTACTCTGCTTTGTGCAAGAGTAAATATTCTAAAACAAGAAGACAGTGATGCATAGGGCATTTCACGGTACAGCATTCCCTTCCAAAAATTAATTGGTCTTGTGGTGCTGCAAATGGTGAAAGACACGGTACTGAAAATAAAGCAATCAAGAAGTCACATAAAGCAGAATAGCACAACAGCTATTTTTGACAATTTTAATTTATAATTCTAGCTATGTTTTTAAATTACAAAAAAATTAAGCATTCTCCCCTGTTAAGAATGAAGGAATGAGCATTATTTTCTGAACTGTCATAATCTACTTCTGAATTATTTCTAGCAGCTTTAAGTGGTGTTTCTCTATCACAAAGGAAATATTCAGCATCTCTTTCAAAATATGTATGTTTGTGTTTGAACTGTGTGTTTGTTTCAGAATCACAGTTGTAGAAATTAATTTAAAATACAATTATGGTAAGTCTACCAGCATTTTTAATGACAAAAATACTTTTCACATCATGCCAATGCTATCTAATAATGTTTATCTGACATAACATTAAAGTAGATTTTTATGGAATTAAGTTTTGTATAAATTCCATTTTACACAAGGTACCAGATGCCATAGTCAGATATTGTATTAAAGATATTAAGACTGCAAAGCAAATTCACAAATTTGGGGAATATCAAAACTAAGTGGTTCATCTCTAGTGCTCACCAGTATTGTAAGTGTATTGTTCAGTTCATCTCACAGGACTTCATGGCAGAGGGAGGAGAAGCATTCAATTGCTCTCATGTCTCTGCAACCTCTTTTAGACAAGCAGAAGTCCTTGTGCCTTTGTGCTGCTTTTAGCTGTGTTTTCTGAGAGCTGAAAGCAACACATGCTCTTTGGGACACTTACTGGATTGCTGGCAGTGCAGCCATTGACTGGGTAAGATTAGATACCCATGTATTTTAACTAAAGCTAAAAAAAAAAAAAAAATCCATGTTTTTCAGCTATAAAAAGAAAGAGTGCACATTTCAGGAATGATGCCCAGTAAGGCATTTGAGTATGAGGTGGAAGTGGCCTCTCAGTCCCAGTGCTACATTTCAGTTCAGCCCCAGGAGGAGCCTTTTCTGACTGAAAGATAGAGGTGCCATTTTGATCACCTTTGATCCTAAGAAGTAGGAAATTTTTCTGGAAATGAAGTTCTTTCTAATTTAGTTGGTTTAGATTTAGTTGATAAAAGGATCTGGCTATAAGTGAAGCACAACCACAAGTGCAAAAAAAAAATCCATAAAAATACAGGATAACCACAAAAATAGCTGAAAATATTTCTATAGTCCTTAGATCATTCTTTCAATTGAATTTAATTCAAGCTGGTTTGTACAAAAGGTTTTTTTTCATTACTGGTGTAGATTCTGCGTCATCAATTTCTATAATTGGATTTCACTATTTTAAATTTTAGATACCATCTTAAAGCAGTAGATGAGTGTACAATTACTCTCCTTGTTTGTAATCTTTCCATTCCCAAATTCCATTCTCAAAATGCACCCTCTTTGCAGTTTTTAGTTTTTAGTTTTTAACTAATTATACCGTGTTAATGAAAATCTTTTAGTTCTTTCTGCCATGGAAGTTCTGATAACTTTTTCTTTGGGTAGTAACAGGGTATAGAACTGATAAAGAGAGAGAAGGGAAGCTGGAAAGGAAGACTGCAGAGTAGTGAAATTCCCTCCATCCTCCCCACTTCCAAGTTGGAGTGTACTTGAAATCAGAACTTTCTCTTAACCATTTCACTCACAGCAGTAGGCACCTTTTATATCCCAGAGAACATCTTGGTCATTGGAGGGCACAGGTAACAGAGGATCCATAATAGCTGACTTCCTGAGACTGGGAGAGCAGGACAGCAGGCAGCTGAGCAGTTCAAACCACATCAGCTTTGGTTTTGTGATATGAAATGTATGCATTGCAAGGTTATTCTGTATGCTAGTTTACTCTCTCATTTAAAAATATCTTTATATTTTAATTTGTATTGATTTTTGAAGTTTAAAAGCAGACTTTTCATTAGATACAGATGGTTTTCTGAACATGTTTCCTGAAAGAAGAGGAAAATGTGTTACCGAAAACAACCAGGGATCTAAAAGTATTTAAAAGATGTACTCAGAGAACTGTTTTTTGCTTGGTTGACTGATTAAAATGCTTAGCTAATAAGGATAAAACTCTTAAACCATACTTAGTTTTAAGTTTGCTCCAAGTACTTTGCTTATCCTATGACAACATATTCATGGTAGTTTTTATATGAGTACAGAGATGTCTTTTGGCACAGATACACGATCAAGAAGATCTATTTTCCGCTTAATCAAACTAAAATAATCTTCCAATGCTGTGTTAGGATCTGGCCTGTGGCATGAATGAGAAAGTGGTACAGCAAAATGTCACAATATTGATTGCAATTATTAACTTTAAGGAAGGGTCATATAAGATGTCTCGGGCTCTGAACTCAGTGGTGTGAACGGTTCCTGATGAGATTAGCGATAAAGATGTCAAGACAGCAAGAGCTCTGAGATGATGTAGTGTGCTTACGGGGCACTGTTCCACAAATGGGTTTGGGAGCAGTCTGATAGTAACCATTGTGTAGGGCTGGCAGTTCCTTTTTGGGTAGAATACAGTTCAGGAGAAAGAATGAGATTATTAAATTCTTTCACATCATGAATGTAAAGAGAGGATTGGCATTCGGTTTTGAGAAAGGTTCAGTAAACTTGAGAGACAAATGCTTTTCATACATTCATATTATGGCAGGAAAACAAATTATTCTAGGAATATGAGGAGAACTAGAGCTTTAAGACATGCAGAAAACTTATGTGCATGATGACGTGTTTATGACTGAGTTAATCTCAATTTAAAATGTTGAAGTTGTCAGTAAGAATTAAATTAAATATTCTTAAATAGAAGTGGAAAGGGAAAGTGGCAATGATTACATTTACAGAATTAGGCATATTTCTTAGGAATTCTGTGGTACTTTTAGAACACCTGACTCTGGCATTCAGTCTATAAGACATGCACCTAGGACTTGACATCAGCCTTGGCAAATCTCAGTCACACAGACAGTACTTTCTGCAGCACAAACTGTAATTGATTAAGAACAGTCAAATAACTGAGGAACAAATTTAAAACAGTGTTAATGAATTGTGACCATAAAGAAGAGTTTCTTCGGTGGCACCGTGCCGAAGGAGGGAGGCTGTGCTGGGGTTGCTGCAGCCAGACCCGTGCTGGGCGCTTGTGCGGCTGCAGAGCAGCGCTGCCCGCAGGATGCAGGAGGAGCCGTGCGCTGCGTGCGGACTCCGACTCAGAGCAGCGGCGTGGGCCGAGCCGTGCACAGGGGGCGCAGAGGGTAGCGCTGAAATGAGGGGTCTGCTCCGAGTGCCCGTGTAGGTGCAACCCTGAGAGACTCCTCCGGTTTTGCTAATTCAGCTATGGGCTTTGAAATACGTTGTTCAGAGCGTCTCTCTTGATAATTACGAGCAAACGGATAATCCCAACAGTCTTGCAGATAGTAAAATGATTTCTCTAGTTTCAGGCTGGTATTTTTACTGACAGTTGGTAGAAGCAGCTTATTAAACTGCGTAAGCAATTGGCATTCAGTGCAAACTTCAGTGTTACTCTCTGAATCTTAAAAGCATTAGATGTTTCTTCCAATTTAATATCTGCATAATGGATATGGATGGCAGGATATGCTGCTGCCAGGCAGCTCTCAGCAGCCTCCAACAGGCTAGCGTAGACTTCCAGAGCAACGGCGTTTTCCTCTCACATTATCCATCTTGTGCCAAATATGCTGAGCCTCAGTTTTTGCACAAGGCACTAATACAAACTCTGCTTCGGTCCTGTTTTACCCCATCCCTGCAGGCCGTGGTTCAGGCCTGGGGGTGGAACAGGCGGTGTGTGAATGCCATGTGACTCACCTCGCTCCTGCTGCCCTGCTCTCCTCGCTGGCTCTCGTCCTGCTGTAGCAGTATGGCAGAGGAGTCCTCAGCCTGCCTCTCCCTCTTGCTTTTTTTTTTTTGGATCCATTCACTAATGTTCCTCCCATTGTGAAGAACAAGGTGGAAATTCATTCTTGGGCCATTGCTGCTGATATCCTCCAGTCGGGGAATCAGTAGAAGAGCGTCATTATCCCTGAAATTCATATTGGCAGCTGTGGAAGACAAAAACTCCCTTCCTGTTCATGCTGGGTGTGGTAATTCTTTAGCCTCCTGTGCAGTGTATGTACAGTCCATTTTTTGGCGGGTATTCTATAAGTATGTTGCATTATTTCCTGTCCTACTTTGCTGCCTTCTCCTCTCCTCCCCCTTGGGTTACTCTGTAGAAATGTGTTTTCAGCTCTTGTATCTGCTTGCTGACTCTGCACTTTGATTTGCATGTTAACGTGGTTGATCTTTTCAGAAAGCAATTTTAAATTATTGTTCCGTTATTATGTATGCAAGCAAGCTGACAGACACAGGACTTTTAAAACTATGTGAAAAATATGAATTGGGGAAATGACTTCTACACTTCTATTATTTTATCCTTGTTTCAGAAGGGAACAAACAGTTTATAGCTTTTAGGCTTTGGCAACTTTTAGCACTTCACTGGATACAGGGTAAAATAGCTCCTTCAGGCTGCTGTCCTTTACTGACTTCCTGAATTTTCAGTGTGAATTTTCCTGTGTTTCTTTGTCAGAGCTGAGCAGGCGTCCTCAGCCAGGGCTGTGGGTTTTGTAGAAGCCTGGCAGTCTTTCTTCTGTACCTTCAAGTCGCTGAATTCAGTCTTTTGCTAAAAGGTCAATCATGTGAGCTTGCACATTTCAACATTATGAAACAGGGATGGGAGGTTTGTTGCTTGTGTTTGTGGTTTTTATCTGGCTTTTTAAAGTTCCAGTTTTCAAACCTGCCCGTTTGGGAACCTGCCCTTTTTATTATCTTCTCAGCTAGAGGTACACGCTCGCTGTGTGAGGTCTCGTGCTGTTTTAGCTCATCATAAGCAAGATACTTAAAATCCTAAGTCTACTGTATATCCACAAAATGAAGAGAACGGATATTTTGTTAGCTCAGAATTTCCTAACCATGCATGAATGACATCTGAGGAAAAATATTCTTCCAGTTGTAGTAAATAGCTGGGTATTTTGGGGTTTTTTTCTCCATCTCTATATTTAATACTGTGTCTGAATACTAATGGTTCAAAACAAAACAGAAAAAATCAAAGCATTTGGTGTTGTCAAAATGGTTGTGTTATTTTTAACTTTCTTTTCCATGTAAGTGCAACTTCTTGGGGCAACCCACTACCAGCACCTGGCTCTGAAAGAGATTTCCTGACCTTTCCTGTTTCCACCAGAGCTTTCTTGGTTCAGCCTGCCCCATGCCTGTTGACTTCATTGTCCCCTTCCAGAGACAGCCTTGTTGTGTTGTTGCTTGAGGGTATTCATATGCTTTTGATCAAGGGGGCTTAGGTATATAGCTTAATCTTTTTAAAGCTGTCCAAATTTGGGGGTGGTTAGAGTATAGGTAAAAGTGTCCATTTTTAGTCATGCCTGCAGAAGGTAAAAAAAGTCTCACAGTGTTTTCACTCTTGTCCACACTGAAGTATAACATGAACATAAATTCTGAGCCCTTATTATCCATGCAGATAACATGTATTGTATGCTGCAAGTCACCTGGTCTGCTCTTAAATCCTGTTACAGTCTAAAGATGCACAATGGCTACCAGGAGAAAAAAACTTTTTAAAAATAATTTCAAACTTTAATGGATACTAAAATGTGGTAGGAAGCCCCTAAGCTGGAAGAAATAGATCTGTGCCTTTTTCTTCCCATGTAGGTAGCCCTCTCTGATTCTTTTTCAGGTGACAATAATATTGAACAGAAGGACTATGCATCCATGCCCTTCCTGATCCCCACTTTGTACTTGAATTGGCTGTCTCTCTTCAATGCCTGCTAAAAAAATAACATGCCTTTTGCCTTGAGGTCAGCTGGGAGGCTTCAACCCGAAGTTCTTTCTTGTCACTGTTTAGGAGTGGTGCATGTATGGAGTCAAAGTATCATGTAAATGTAGGTCACTGAGGTCTTGCAGAGGCTTCTGAATAGGCTGAATTTTGGTCACTGGGTTTCTACAAGAACAGTGAGCTCACCTTGCTGGGCTGTAATACTCCTCTGTGGCCAGTTTTACACTGTTCCTATTAGATAACACCAATACTTAAAATTCCAAAAAGAGAAATCTGCAAAGCTTCTGAGCAGTTCCTTATTTACAGTAATAAATGTATCTTTAGGTGTTATTATTTTCTGTAGTATGTGCAGCTAAGTAATTGTCCTAATTTCTGTTTATGATTTTGTTTATCTGACAGAAAAGAGTGGTGGAACAGCTTCGGAAGAATTTGATAGTGAAGCAGGAACAGCCAGACAGTAAATTTCAAATACAGCCATTGGCACAGTCAGAAAACAAACTACAGACACCACAGCCACAACCACTACAACAGCTACAGCAACATCACCATCAACAGCAGCAACAGTCCACAGCACCCTCTCCAAACGTGATAGGATCACAGGTAAAAAGCTACAACAATTCTTTTTCTTACTAAAGGTGAAGCTCACTGAAAATTAAAAAAAAAGGAAAAGTGTAGAGAGAAAATTGCTAACTTTCACTTATTCCTGCTAGTGTACCAATATGAATTTCTTCTTCTATGCATATGCAGATGTGGGTCTTCTCGTTGGTTTTTTTTTTTTTTTTTGCAAAAATCTCCAATCTGAGTTTAAAAAATGATGCACTGTTTAAAAGTTTAATCACAACCCCACAGAAAAGAAGGGTGGCACTATCACATTTCTTAAAAGTAAGTGAAAGTTTAGCACATGAACCTGTCTTTTCCCTAGGTGCATGAATGAGTCTGATTATACCTAGTAGGTCTCAAGAAACAGTAAATACTGTAGGTATGGTTTTCTCAAGAAACAGTAAATACTTTACACACACTGTGTGAGGTATATGATTATAATATTTTATTTTTAAATCACTAACAAAATGCCCTCTACAAATGTGAACAAATGCAAGAAAACAGTTCCTTCTTCTTTCTGCTTGGTTCTTTTTAAACAGATGTAAGTCACACCAAATAATACCTGAATTTTGAAGGATTTGTCTCAAAGTATACAGTATTAATTGCAGAGTTCAAGTTTTAGAAAATAGGGTCTTAATTTGGAAGGTGAACTGAATTTCAGTACAGTATGGGATTAGAGACATAATCCCAGAATTCAACAGGGAAAGTGGTTTGCTTAAGAGGGGAATTTCAAGTTTCCCCTCTTCAGATATCTGAATTCACAAAAGTGTGCTAATAAAACAGCTAGAAAATACAGGGAGGTATTCTGTAAAAAGAAGTTTATATGAAGTCTTTTTTTTTTCGTCTTGATGCAATCTTAGGAGCTCATGTTACCTGGACAGGCAGAGGGCAGAATTCACCCATGAAGTTTGCTTTATGCACATTGCAATCAATCACACCCACAGCTTTGACCAGCTGTGATTCTCATTTTCACTTTTTCTGAGAGCAGAGGAGAGAAATGGTTGGGCTGTTAGTTCTCTTGTTGACTCAGCAAGTTGGTTTGGAAGTGCTCTAAAATGCATTTGTGAAGCTTAGCTAATTGTATTTTTGAGAAAAGTATATTGAAGAAATGAAGCAAACCTAACTAAGGAAAATGAATTTTAAGCAGCAACATCAATAACAAAGCTAAAATGGAATAAAGCAGCAAATATTAGTGTGTCCTAAAGTATTTATAGGCAAACAATGTATCAGTGTTGTATCAGTGATCTCTGTTTCTCAGTCAGGAAACATGAGAGCAAGCACAGTTTCGTGTGTTTCTCAGTATTCCACACTTTGCATTCATTCATTAACTTCCAGGTTGTCTCCTGGGTTGTAAAAATTGAGGTTTTGTTCAAAGTTAAAGAGCCCTCTAGCGAAACAGTCAAAAAACTGCTACACTCTTCTGACTACCATTGGTAAAGTAATACTTGGAAAGTAGTTACAAATTGGAAGGAAGGTTTTCCTGTCCTGTGGATAAATAAGCCAGCTCTTATCCTTAATACTTTTCTATTTCTATTTATGTTGTTAAAATAGTGAAGTATTTTCACTTGTTTCTGCACATTTTGCTCCTAAGGTTGTGCCTCTCTTTTACTGTCTCTCAATCTCTTTCCACAAAGAAAAGTCAAATATTTTGCCTCTCTGTGAAGTTTGTTTCATGCCTGATTTTGTAAATAACACATTTTTCAAGGCTGTGTCACAGAGAATGCTTTCAGAGTGATTGTTTTCAGAGTAATCAAATTTAGGAATCAAGGTGTATATATGCCATAATTAACAGTGACATTTTAATATATATAGTATGTCCAATAAGAAGGTCTTTTAAAATTTTCATAAGCAACAAGCCTGCTTAAAGGTCATATTATTGCAATATTTTGTGCAATAATGCAGACTTACTATGAATGCCACTTCAGTATGAATTAATGCATTGATTACTTTTTAGAATAAGCAATCTAATTAGTGCTCAGCAAAATAACAGGGATATTCAAGCTCTGTGATCTTCTGACTGAAACTGTACTCTGAGTACTTGCAGAGTTAATAGAACCCCTTGGAAGAGTCGCAGTCTTGTATTACATGATTGATTACACCTTTCTTTAAAACGTTTATGGTTGAATGTAATGCTTGTGAAAATGATCCCACGTTACATCTCATTGGAAAAGCTTGAGTAATGTTACTGCTTTATGGGAATGGAGCCTCTTGCTTTGGGGAAGGTGCAGCAGAGGTCGATAAGCTCATTATATCTCAGATAAAAAGTTAAGAAAATTGTGTTGCAACAAGGAAAATTTAATTATGTCTGGATTTTTTCATAAACATATAAAACTGAAGCATAAATTATCTTTTGATTTGGCATTATACAGTGAATTTTTTCACACTTGTACATAATTAACAGTTAGGGGACAGAGTTTAATTATGAAATTAGAGGTGTCAAGGTAAACTGTGGTTTTGCTTAAGGGAGCAGTATTGGTGAAAATACTGAAGAATTCAACTGGAGATATTTTATCATAAAAAATATAAAGGTCTTGTATGATTAAAGTCAAGTAGTCTAAATCAGGCATGTTCAGAACACAAAGACTGCCTGACCCCTGATTTTCCATCTTTTCCTCTGTAGAACATAGAGCTGACATCAGAAGGGAATGGTGGTTATTTAATACTGAGAGCATTTGATCATGTCACTAAAGTTTTGAAGATGCAGTGCTGTTGGTGCGGTGGATTTTTACACCAAAGTGAAAAGAAATAAGATCATTTGCCATTCTGTCAGGTGTCACTTGTCATGAGTTTTCTGTTTGCATTGTATTCTGGTTTTATATGGAGACTCTCATCTTGTTGCTTTTTGAATGAGATTTGTAACATCCATTTGCCTTAGCATCTTGGAAGACAGTACATGTTAAAACAAAACTGTGAAATATAGTTGCTTCAGCTTTGGAATTTTGGGCATGATGTACTGAGGCATTTCAGATAAATGCTGTTACATGATTCAAAACCACTCTTTTTAAAACAGGCCAAGAGTAATCATGATGTCAAATATATATTCCAAAACTAGCCCATTCAACAAAAGTTAAACTTAATTGCCTGCAGCTGGGCAGACTAACAGCCAGCTCTTACAACTTCAGGACAGCCCTACTGATACTCTCAGGAGAGAAAGTTTAGTGCAAGGTAACTGTATGTATCACTAAAGCTGAGCCTGGGATGCCCAAAATAAAAATATATATTTATATTTTTAAAGAAACCAGCTTATGAATATTTTTCCCCTCTTCCTCTGATTATGAGGATTACTGTAACTACAGTTTCCTTTTGAAAATAGGAGTTTTACTCAGTGAGAAGCTAGTTTGCTGCTATGTTTCATAAACCTCCACCTTATATGTTTGATATTGACAGTGCATGTTTGGAAGTAATATGAAACTAAAAAGTCCAAAATGCATGTGCTAACACTTAATTATAATTTTCTCAGGAATTTGTTTTGATTCAATCTGCAGTGCTGCAGGCAATTAAAACAGACCAGACAGGTGCCTCAATGAGAGTGCTTCTAGCTATCCAGTTTTCAGAGGCATAAGATAATGTGCTTGTCTGAACAGCAGGTAGATAGGCTCAGAGCTGCCTTTTCCTTCTCATGCTGTCTATTGTTTCTGACTAACCAACCCACGTCCTGTCTGATACGGAGTGTCTCTGTCTCTTACAGTGTATTTTCTGTTTCCCTTAGAAAACTGTAACTACAGCTTCTATGATCACCACTAAGACACTACCTCTCGTCTTGAAAGCAGCAACTGCGACCATGCCTGCCTCTGTTGTGGGTCAGAGACCTACCATTGCCATGGTTACTGCTATCAACAACAATCAGAAAGCAGTCCTCAGCACTGATGCGCAGAATGCACCAGTCAACCTCCAGACAACAAATAAGGTCACTGGGCCAGGAGCTGAGGCAGTCCAAATAGTGACAAAAAACACAGTAACTTTGGTAAGCGTTTCATGTGTTTGCCCTGCCAGATATGTGTGGGTTTGGTTAACAAGAGGGCTACTGGAAAAGAAATAAACAGTCAGGGTTTCTCACAGAAAGGAGGATAGTAGGGACATGGTGTGAGTCTTCACTAGGTGACATTGCTAAAGTAATAGTCTGTAAGAAAATAGTCTTCTCTCCATGTGGGTTGTCATTACTGTTTTCTTTATAGAATTAAATCAGTGCTGTAATCACCTCTGTGTAAAGTTTCCCCTGTTAGTAACTGTAGTTGGGGCAGTAGTGATCATTTTGCCCTTACTGAATTTGTATGGCTGTGTTCTGCAGAATTGCTACTCTTTTCTTACGCAAAGGAGATGTCAAACTTTCTTCATATGATCAGTTTGGGTCTTCATCTTAGGGTTTGTTGAGTCAATCTCTTGTTCCCTTTGCATGATAAAATCTCTGGTGTTTGACACATCCCTTGAGTTTGCCCACAGCTTCACTCAGCACATTTTCAAATGCATAAACAGATGCTGTTTATTTAAAAAAGTGTACTTTGGAAATACAAATTTTGTGCTTTGGCTACATCACACAGTCTTTTCCAGAATAGTTAGCCACCTAGAAATAAAAGAACCAGTGTTTCAGAATTGGATTATATAGGCTTCTTCATCTGGAAACCAGGCATTATGTAACAACATGACAGGGAAATTTTAATTCTGAAGTAAAGGCTATGGCTTTATTAAACATAAATCAAATTTATCTGTATTTATTAAAATACAGTTTAATGCAGATGGAAGTAATTTTTCTTCCTAATGAGGCATATGTTTGTGATCAGAATAGAGAAGACTATTTGAGTCGAGTTTTTTCTACTGTTCTCTTGTCCTGTGTCATCCCTTGCACCGCTGTCATCTATCCTTTATGTCTGTTCTTCATTTCCTTGCTGAATAACTTTGATTTGAAGAGGTAATTCTGTTTTAATACTGGTCCATGATTTATGTTTCTGTAGCAAATTTCATCAAAAAGATCACAATATTTTCCCGAGTATTAATTAATCAGTACAAGACCTTTCTGAAGAAAATAGCAGTCTTATGTGGGTGGACAGAAGTATAGCAGGGTATAAAATAACATTGACATTAATTTCAGAGGATCTGCCCAGCTGCTGATGGTAGCTGGTAGAGCTATTCAGTGGTTAATCGTGTGGCAGCTCCATGCAGCTGATTTCAGTTGCACTTTCAGGGAAGTACTTAGGTTTCCTTAAAATCAGTTCTTAATTTTTTCAAATCAATGGCCTACTTTTGAAAATTTCTAGTTGTCTATTTAGAGCCCCTCAAAGTGTAATTAATATTGCTAAAAAGGTTGTAACTTCCAGATCTTTGCTATTTGCATGAGATATTCTCTCATTCCTCTATGTGTCATTCACTATGAAAAGAACATAGTTCATATAGCTGGACATTGAAGTGTTACTATTTTCTGTCTGTTGTAATGATGTTTTTTCATGATTAAAACAAATAAGAGTTTTTATTATCATCAAATGAAAGTGTTTTAGATTGCAGAGCACAGTAGTTAGCACACTTGAACTAAAAGGAAATGTCCCTGCAATTTATGAAGCAGGGTGTGTAGGATCTAGAAAGTAAGGTTTAGTTCTGTCTTTAATACATTTCTAATGAGGAATCTCTTGCTATGAAAAGTTATTTACAGAGTGAAAACTGAGGATATCAGGTCTGAAAGTGCATTCAGGATGTTGATTTTGATGAAAAACTTCAAAGCTAAAGTTTCCTCTTACCTCTTACTGAGCTTTCTGAGATTCTTACAGCAGGTTCAGGCTACGCCCCAGCCCATAAAAGTGCCGCAGTTCATCCCTCCTCCCAGACTTACTCCTCGTCCAAATTTTCTTCCACAGGTGAGTATACAGAGAACCAACAATAGAAGGAGGAACTTAATTATAGCATAGAAGACACTTTTGATGAACACTGTGTGGTGTTTATTGCTGATGTGTTGGAGAAGGCAATTCATCCTCAACAGGTTTGCAGATGATAACAAATTTGAGAGTGCAGTCAGTATTCTTCAGGGCAGTGCTGACATGCAGACAACCCTAGATAGGATAAAGGAAGGGGCCAGCAGGAATTTCTTTAGCCTCAGCATGAAAAATGCAAAGTCTTATGCCTGGAAAGGACTAACCCCCTGCACAGGTACAGGCTGGGGACTCACTGGCTGAGGAGCTGCCTGGCTTAAAAGGTCTTGGTTTATAATAGCTAAATGAGTGGTGTGCCCTAACAGCCAAGAAACCTGCTAGCATATTGACCTGTACCAACAGGATTACAGCCAGTTGATTCAGGAAAGAGATTGTCTGCCTTTCCTCAGCAATCATAAAACTGAGTCCAAAAACACTCTGCAGTTTTGGAACCCCTGGCTGATAAATTTGAATGGAGCATGGGAAGGAAGGTCACTAAGATAGCTTAAGGGAGCAGGAATATACGACCTGTAAAGAGAGACTGAGGAATCTGGGCTTTTCAAATTTGGAGGAGAGGCTTTGGAGACACCCTAACAGCCGTGTTACTTCCAGTATCAGCAAGGAAATAAACAGGACAATTAGAGGCAGTGCTTATAAATTGGAAGAGGGGAGTTTTAGACTCCATATAGGGAAACACTTCTCTCCTTGAGGACAATTAGGAGCACAGGAGGCTTGCCAGACATGTTGTGAAAGCTCCATCCTTGAACTTTTACAAGACTTATCTGGACAAAGCCTTGAGCCACCCAATCTGCATTTAGTGATGGCCCTGCTCTGAGCAGGTCAAATTAGAGACCTCCTCAGCCACTCTCCAGCCTGTATGAGTGAAATTTGCATATGACGATTTTATATGATCTTGTTTGCAATAAATGAAATGAACCCATGGAATAGGTGACATCAAAATCACAGCGTCACCCAAGGCCTTAAATTGCTCTAATTGTTGCTTGCTGATCATGAGCAAAAATAGAAAAAAAATGAGATGTCTCTAGGTTATTCCCAAGTATTTCAGTATTGCAAGGGAGAGTGGTCTGTTTCCAGCTGAGTAGTAAAACTTGTGGTTTACTTTTTTTTTCATGGTTTGGGGAGGACACAGATTACTTCTTTATGTAAAAAAAAAACCCAAAAATATCTTGGCTGAACTACTTAATTTGTATGAAATATGTGGTGCTGTGAATAAAAGTCTAAATCTTTTGCAAAGTGAGAAAGGAAAGTAAAGGCTGATATCTGATTAAGATTTAGGTATGGTGAGATCTGTTGGAATGTGGCCTAGATTTTCATGGTAAAATGCTTTATGGAGTATTACAGGTGGATAGGACAATAGGAATCAAATAAGGAAAAATAAAACTTTCTTTTTAAAGTAATGTGCTCTACTTCTGTAATGAGTTTTTAAGTCCATTGTCCAGTACAAACTTAACAGTGACGAGAAATAATCAAGTATTGGTGATGGAGTTTTGGAAGATTCTTGTGGCTCTTTTTTTTTTGTGAAAGAAGAGAAATTATTGCATTTACCTGTACCTTGAGCACTTTCAGTAAGGAATTAATACCTAATCTTGTGACTTCTTTTGCTTATCAAGATTGGTTGTGCAGGTATTTAAATAATATATACAGTTGACAGATAACAGGTATTTGCTGAAAAAAAAAATTATTTGTTTCAGGGCACAATCAACTGTTCATAAATTCTTGGAGATTCATTACAAAGCCCTGAAACACTTTTAACATGAATGCCTCAGCTGTGCCTGTAAATATCACATGGATTTTTTTTGGCTTGTAAAACCGAGATGTTAATTTAGATACAGATAAGGCATTTGGCAATAAACATTCTGTATAAGTGTCTGTGCATCCAAATACCATTTCAGGGACGGTGACTATATATGCAAATGTTATGGATGGGTTTTATGTAAGTAGGCTTGAAAATGTGGTGCTTTTTTCTCTTAACATACTTAGGACAGTATGCTAAAAATTACATTATCTAAAAAAAATCAAGCAGCCGCCTGCAGATTATACAGGATGAATTGAAAGACTTAGTAAAAAGTTGATTTGAAATACTGATATACAAATATCTCTTCTTTTTTTCTCTTCTTCTGATTTTATTTTTGTAGGTTCGACCTAAACCAGTTGCCCAAAATAACATTCCTATTGCCCCTGCACCTCCTCCAATGCTTGCAGCTCCTCAGCTTATTCAGAGGCCTGTGATGCTGACAACAAAGTTCACACCCACCTCTTTACCCAACTCTCAGAACTCCATACATCCAGTTCGTGTAGTTAACGGGCAGACAGCAACCATAGCCAAAACTTTCCCTATGGCGCAGCTCACCAGCATCGTGATAGCAGCACCGGGCACCAGGCTCGCTGGGCCTCAGACTGTGCAGATCAGCAAACCAAACATTGAAAAACAGGTATAGATAAAGTGTCTCCTAATGCAAACTGCTGGATTATTGCTTTACAGGGCAGGTTTGGAGAGGGCGACAACCAGGGAGAAGTTTTCGGTGGATACTGGAGATATTCTCATTCCAATGTCAGTACAAATTAGAAATGACTTGCATCTCTTGGGCTAGAACTTACCCTTTCCTTTATATGGGCCTCTGGCACTTTTTTCTCCTGCTTCAGTGTTTTTATGCTCCCTCTACTGTTTAAACATCAGTAGTTCATAAGCAGGCTACATTGCAGGGTTTGACTAGTATCTTGAAGAGCAAGTGCAAGCTGAAATCCATCTTCGTATCAAGCCCTTTTGTTTTCCAAAGGATGGTTATGTGAAAGGCAAAAATTGCACAAAATTGTTGGGATATTTAATATGATAAATGTAGCCATGTCTTCTGTGATCCCCTGATCTTGCAATCTTGTGATTGGAGGCAAAATTCTCACTCAGCTTCTGAAGTCTGATAGTTCCCTGTGTCTAAATTGGATTGAATGAGTGGAAAGGAGACTTTCAGAAGCAGAGAATTCTGTGAGTTTAGTTTTAAAGTCTCTCTCCAGAAAAAACTTCTCTAAAATAAAAATTACTTAAGTCAGTGTGGGTTGCAATTGAGAGTTCTTGCCAGTCTGTTCAAGTAAAGCAATATTCTGATTCACTTTTATCTGTTTTGTATATGGTATGTGAGTGTAACATTGTATACTATATTGCATACTATAGCACATCAGAAGCATCTAAGATTGAGGGGTTCAGAGAGACAGGTTTTTTGAGCCATTCATAATTCTATAAAATACAAAGACTGAGGAGTGAGAAGTACAAAATGTATGTGCCATGCAGAATGGTTTCTAAGTAGAAGGCTTGTTGGGATGAGTTTTCTTGAAGTGTCTGTTATTCCCGTAAGTTATGATGATTTCTATAACAAAGTTAAATCTTAAAATCACTGTTACATGTTGTGTGTCTCTTTGAGGGTAATGATTGGTGACAAGGCTGTTTTGTTCTTTGTTAAATGAAAATACCTTATTTAACATTCCTCTCACATCAGATTCCTCAATTAAGTCTTTGTTAGTACACTGCCAGTTTTAAACATTTTTTCTCCTGTATCTGCAAAAGTATTTGTTTTTCTTTAACAGCTGAAGTAGAAAAAGTCATTCTTATCACTGAATGAGAGAAACACTGTTTTCTTTCAGACTATTAAACCACATGTGGAAACAGAAGAGAAGCAAACAGAAAGTCGTACAGTTACTCCACCTGCTGCACCGAAGCCAAAACGAGAAGAAAATCCACAGGTATCAGAACATACCCAGAGCTTTCTTTTAAGAAAAAAAATGGACACTGTCCTTCGTAAAATATTTTTTCCCGCTGTTCCATCAAGGCTTCTTAACTTTAACATTCCATACATTCCTGTTGGACAGCAGTAGTTGATAAGGCTACAGAATAAAAAATCTAAACAGATATAGTGCATTGCATTTTTCAGTCTGGAATGCATTTGGTTTCTAAGTCTTTCATAAGTTAGAAGAGAGTCATTTCTCTGTGATACTTCCTTCAAACAGGGGTTTAGATTATGGAATTGATATCCACTCCTTTGAGGTTTTAGACTCTGGAGTTTTTCTCAAAGCTGAAGAAATGTCTTTGTTTTCCTTTATAAAATATCTCTGCTCTGGTGAGCAGGAAGGAAAGAGTCACGTACATTCTGCTTGTGTTTTAGTCCAGTTTAGTTTGGGGTGAAAGAGAGGACAGAATGACTATTTCTTAAAGCCTTTTTGCTGTGAAGAGCTTTGGGATTGATTACAGCTAAATGCTCTGCTACATTTGTTTCCATAGATGGATTAAAATTGACTGTTGTGTGAGCTCTAACTGTTGTCTAACTGATTTTTACATGTCTCTGCATTTCTTGCTTTAAAATAAGAATCCTCTAAGAAACCTATAGCTCTTTGCAAATAGCAAATTTATGTTAGAGTTGGCTCCTTGTAGTTCACAATAGATGGAGAATGATCTTAAACTAGTAATATTTTTCTGGCAATTGAACTGTGTTGGTATTTTCTAATAGTCAGTTCAGTGCTGGAATGGAAGTAAAGAAAGTACTCTCTTGTTCACAGCTTTGCCAACTCTGTGATCGTGAGCAATGGGCATTTCCCAGTATCTCAGTCTAGGTTCCATCTAGAAAATGGGAACCTATTATTTTTCAAGAAGTTTGACGTACATTAATGAAAAGTGATTTACAGAAGCAAAGTATCACTAAAAATGTGTTTGGTGCTTAGTTACTGGTCAGCTGCCTTTAAAGGGCCTGAATGACTCATCCTAACAGTTGTACTTTTCATGATCTTTTTTGTCCCCCCTCACAGAAACTTGCCTTCATGGTGTCTCTGGGACTAGTTACTCATGACCACCTGGAAGGTAGGAAAAATGTTCTAGGTTGGTTGTTCAGCTCCTGATTTCATGGTCAGTCTGAATTGGAAGTAGGATTCCAAAATATTTCTTGTACAATGCAGTATTGTAAAATGTAGTATTTTCTTGTACAGTAGTACCTTTGGGATGTCTGTACTCTTGATCTCAGTTTGTTGTGCATATGTTTTTAATTTTGTTATGACATTGAAACAAAGCAGTTGTTTATGCAGCAGAGAGCAGAGGTTGGGAAGAAAGTGTATGCTCTAATGGTAGAAGAGAACTCTGTGGCAATACCAATACCTTCTGGACAACCCCTCTGTCTCAAAGATACACCATGGATAATTTACTGTAATCTATGTCTAGATTTTTCATTTATTTCATGGGACTGTAATTTGTAATTTATGAGTTAATGGATTATAATTTTATTTATAATTTAAACTTCTAATCCTATACATTGAAAGACACCCTGCATATTTCAATCACCTGCGTATTTCTGTACTGTATTTTTAAGTATCAGCAAGGTTACCAGAGACTTTTTTTTTAGATGCCAGTTATACTGGCCATGGGTTTAAAGTATCTTAGTTGTGGATTACTTGGTGAGAAGGAGGCAATGATTTCATTAGTTACTTGAGCATTGTATTTGTATTCCTTGTCAGCTCTTCGTTTTCAAACCTTCAGAAGTTAAAGTATAACAGTTGCCTATATCAGGCAGTACTGGTGTTCTGTAGAAATCTTTACAGCTCTTCTCACATGCAAACTGAATCCTGAGGACTTTATATGTAATTTCTGAGATCCATTGTTTTCTAATCTGAATGCTTTGTTTTACAAGAAATCCAAAGTAAGCGACAAGAGAGGAAAAGAAGAACAACAGCAAATCCAGTGTACAGTGGAGCCGTTTTTGAGCCTGAGGTATTCATTTTTTGCTGGGGGAAGCTGATATTTTCATTCCGATCTTGAGTGTCTTTCTAACATCTTGCTACGTTCTGAGCTTTCTCAGTTCTAACTAGAAAGGCAAGCCATCATTTATAGTTCAAAAGGCCATTGCAATGACACACCCCTCAGATTTTTAAATAGTAAATACATTGGGGTGTTCTTCTAGTACTTATATCTTTTTCTGCCTTCTCCTTCATTACGCTGATGTCAAATGGCAATGCAACTGCTTCAGGCTGCTTGCATATCAGCCTCAAGCAGTTCAGATGTCAGAAGCAGTGTAAAAAAGCTAATCTTTCTGAAGGTGTGCTTCAGAAAACACAAAAGCCAGTAATCTCACTCAGTACTTACTGTGCTGTAACTATAAGCTATGCTACTGCTTATAGTTATTGCCAGAAATGTTCCCCAACAGAAATCGTTCCATTCTTCCCTGCAGCGCAAGAAGAGTACAGTGACGTACCTGAACAGCACAATGCATCCTGGGACACGTAAAAGAGGTGAGGTATACTCACACCTGTCTCCCTGCCCAGTGCCCCTTCCTCCACATTGCATTTGTAGTCCCCATGTCAGTTTGAAGAGCAAAACAAGAAGGACTCCACAGTACTTCATTTGTCCAGTAAATTTCCATGGTAGGAAAGACCTTGACTTCTAGGGATTAGCATAGCAAGGTCTATTAGGCAGCTCAGTGTTTCGTTTCAGTTTCACTCTTAAAAAAGCCCAAACAAAAACCACCCAGTTTGCTAGATATTCACTAGAAGTGTGAGATGTTTGAATATCATTTAGTGGTATGAAGCTGCTGTTAAGATCCCCTTGTTAATGACAAGATTGTGTTGTTACTGTCAAGAAGAAAGTGGTTATGGAAAAAGCATCTCTGCCCTAAATAGGAGAGGAAATTTAGTGTGACAAAAGCTTTGTTCCCCACTGGGAATAGGGATGAGTCCTTCAAAAGAACTTATCTTGAGTGGGAAAAGCTATCATGGTCATACTAAGCACTTTAACTGCAACCAGAGTGCCACTTGTTCTAAAATGAGAGATGATCTTTCATATAGGCAGTATTATTCAGAAGAAATCCTTCTGTAGAACAGGTAAAATTTTGAGAATTAGATTGTGGTGAAAAGAGTGAAACAGAACAGCATGGGAGAGAATGTGATGCCATTATTTGTACATGGCATCGACCACAGGTACCTGACAGCCTTTAACTGATTTTGATGATTTTCTGCAGTCCTTAAAGATTCATAATACCTTCTCTATTCCTAAGTTTTCTGTCTGAAAAAATGTAATCCATCAGATTAAAAAAAATATTAAACCAGTCTCTCACCCAGCAGTGACCAGTTCCATTATCTTTTGGGGGTTTTGACTGTAAGATGAAATATTAATTTGACATATTCTCTTCTTGATCCATGTTTTCAGTCCAGCAGACAATGTGGTAAAGCTGACACCTCTGCATCTATGCTGTTTTAAAATAAAAGATGTGTCTCTGCTGCTATCCCCCAATAACATTAAATGTCTTTTTTTAAATTATATTATGTAGATTTTAAATAGAGAGTTTTTGCATTTACTGTGTTGATAAGTAAATGTTCCTTCTTCTAGTAATGATTTCTTAATTTTATTTTAGACCTTATAGTGACCAATTACTGTATCAATGAAAATGATTGCATGCATTTGTACTTGATACTCTCTTAGCCTGTTTTTGCAACTGACTATTATGCTTTCTGTTTTTTTCCTCACACCCTGCTGTGAGCCTTTACGTTGCATCAGCTACCAAATTAGTAGCACATGTTTTCAATTGACAAAAGATCTGGATGTATACATTTGTTTTGTAATTTAATACGGCAATATATTGAGTGAAAAGCTTTTGTAAGCATTTGCCCTTGAGAGCTTTAGTTTAATTATAGATGGTGCTGAGCATGTCAGAAATTTCACCCATGGACATCGCTAGCAGAATTCCATTTCCAAGGACATACTTTGTTCTGGAACATATCCAGACCTTAAATGCAAGGTTTAGCATGTTAATAGGTATAGGGTGACAATCTGTAAACATAAGATCTATGGAATTATTCCTAGATCCTAACTCCTTTGTGTTTACATATCATAAATTACTCTGGAGAAGGAAGGCAGAAATGCTGGGTTTTTTTGCTGTCTTGCTTTGCATTCATAATTTTATAAGAATTGTTATGAAGGCATTTAGCACATCTGCCAGTCTAAAGGAGTATCTAGGAATTGTGCACAATCAAACATATTTGTCTGAGAAAGTCTAAGAAAGAGCACAGAATTGGGACTGGGTTACAGTAGAAGACCAGCAATAGGTTAAAACTGATAGTAGTTATGGGTCAGAAAACAAGACCTGTTCTTAGGTAGCCTAATTTTAAAAATGTACTAGTAGGGTAGAAAGTGCTGATCTGTGAATTAACAGGTTTAAAAAAATGAGGAAGAAAAGTAGGGGGGTGGTGAGTGTTGGCCTCTGATAAAGGACTTAACCTTTGTGTAGATTTATGCTGGCACTTAGAAAGATAGAGAGGTGTGGGATAACAGCAGAAAGGATTTAATAGTAGTTATTGTGCTTCTGTGGAGCTTTGATGCCAACATTTTTCCCCTAAAAACTGAATTGCCTCATTTTTAGGAGTAGCAACTGTCCCCATGCTGCTTTTGTGGGAATGATTCTTTGACCTTCTACAGAGCTTATTTCTATTTCCTTCTGAAATACATCTTTTAAATGTTCTTTCCTTGCAAAATTCTACTTAAAGATTTCTAAAAAATGTTGAAATCTTTGCTTCTGTCCTTCCACTTGTAACTTTTATATTAACTTCCTCTCTGTGCTACATCATTTCCTTTTTCACGCTAGCCAATGAGGACCACTGGCCAAAGGTATGTAAGATCATTTTTCCTTTCTTTTTTTTTTTTTCGTTTGTGTTCCCTGTTGTTAATATGTAGGTCGTCCACCTAAATACAACACGGTGTTGGGGTTTGGGGCTTTGACCCCCACGTCCCCTCTGTCCAGTTATCCTGACTCCCCTGAAAATGAAAAGACAGAGACCACATTTACTTTTCCCGCAGCTGTTCAGCCCGTGTCCCTGCCTAGCCCCAGCTCCACAGACGTAAGTAACTCTTGGGGAGGGGGTTACTATTAGAAAGTTACACAAAACAGACTCAAGGAAAAGTCATTGCAGGTTTTGTTTCTTTAATCTCACTCATCAATTTGTCCTGACTCAGTGCAGTGAAACAGTTCGGCATTTTTTTAACACCCTTCCTTTTTCCCTCCTGCTGCACCTATGTTGTTATCCTGTAGAGATTTTATTTATAACTCCTTCACTGGATTGAAACATTGGGAGGCACCAGGCATGCTAGATGAGCTCATTTCCTTTGTGTAGTGTCTGAGATCTTGTCTGACTGAATTGAATCTGTCATCCGTGAAAAAGGGCCAGGGGGTGTGGAGGGTGGGTGGGGAAGAGGAGAATGAAGAGTATTAGTTACAGGCCCTAATAACAAAAAGTTGTGTTTCTGTAATGAGAGAAGGATGGAAACTGCTTCGTCATGCAGAACAGCCAGAAGCAGCATTTGCAGCACTGATTTGGCAGAAAGTGTGTTTTGACTTTTCAATGGGGGTAAAACAGTCCTCAGGAGCTGGAGTGTACTTTCATCTAAGAGCTTGCTTTTAAAAGATTGGTATTTTCAGGGCACATCTTAAGAATCAAAGGGTGTTTACTTATTTCTTCATACTGGTGCTACAATCTCCTTCTGCAGTTCTTTTTTTAGAAAAGACAGCCACATACACTTGAGGCCCAGCCATCTGAAATGGCCTTTAAGGAGAAGCTGGGTTGTTCTATTTTCATCTGTATAGTTGCACCATTGTAAGAACATGGACCAAGAGACCAACTCTACTGCCCATGTAGATTGGGGAATAGAAGCTAGTTCCTTGCCTCTGAACTGTATTTGTTCTGCAGAGGTAACAGAAATAGGAGTAGTTGAAGTGTATCTGAAGCACTGAAATAAATAGATGCAATTCTGATACCCAGGGAATGTGCATGTGGAATTTCAAGGTTCTCTTTTATACAGACATTTTTGAAAGCAGGGTAGCACATGACTGCAAGACCCCTTTCCTGACAGCCAAATAAATGGGACTGTGGAACAGCCCTTCATAGATATGAGGGGACAGCTCCATCTCTGAGGACTTTTAAAAATCAACAGTACAGATGACTTGATAAAATATGCTGAAGAGCACATATCTTACATGGGGCCCAAGAAAAGGACTGGATAGTGTGGTGGGGGTCTTTTCCATCTCTGCTGTGTGTGTGTGTACTGCTCAGTCTTTTCTTACTGTATAGAAGCTCTCAAAAGAGTATGATGAGTTGTTGCCCTGTTTCCTGCAGTGCCTGATGGCAGCAAGCTAAATCAAGAATAAATTCCTGTAGCATTCAAATATAGTTGTGAATGTCCTTAATTTTCTGTATTAGGATTGTTTTTAGGCTTGGGTTCTGGATTGCTTTAATATACATTAATTAATGAAAATTGAAGTGATTTAAAAGAGACAATAGAAGATTACCTAGCAGCTAACAAACATTCTCTCTTACTTGAACATATAATACAGAACAGTAACAGTCTTTTCCCTTTAAAATCATATAAATCCCCTTTAACATTTCCAGACAAGCCATTTAGTTTATACATACACAACAGAACTAACGTTTTTTAAAGAGCTTGATTTTTCTAAAGCATTTTATACCAAAGTCACATTTAGTGCATATTCGCTGTCAATTGGGCTAATTTGGTAGAATTTTCAGAAATATTTGTTATTGAATTCCATTTAAAATAAAATACATGTGAAAGCAGAAAGAATATTACAAAGTTCTCATAAAAATATTTTTTTAAATTAAAAATAAACCATGACACCAAATGTGAATCTTCAGAGACAGCAAAATATCAGAAAGGAGGTAACTATTTCTTCATTTCATCTTATAATTCTTACTTGCTAATTGTAAAAAAATGAATGATTTCCAATTGTTATCATAAGATGGAAGGTGTTCTTCTGTTAATATGTTCTCGTAAGATTGCAGTGTAAGTTTCTGCAGTCACATCCCTTTTCTGTGATTTGCTTTCTTGTATTTATGTATTTTTCATGCCACGTGCTTTTCCTGTCTGAGTTGTGAAAACTTAGCACTACTTGTAAAAATGTTTAGCATCCTTGGCTGGAAAAGTGCAATATAGTGCTGGAAAAGTACTCTGTATTTAAACAGCAACAGTACAAGTCATGCTGGTGGTGAAGACAAAGAGGAAAATTAGTTCTTTGATATTTAAGGGCTTTGCAACTCAAATGGATGGAGAGTACAGGATCCACTGAAAGCTCATGCCACAGTTTATGCCAGGGGCTTCCACTGAGGACATTTATCCTGCCAGTCACCAACAGTCTTTTCTCATCCCTTGAATGCCTCCTGTGTTGTTTCAGCTCAGATATATCTGAGGCCACACAGTGATCTGCATAAGGGAACTGACATAGCTAAAAATTGTTAGTCTTAGCCAGGATCGTGCCCCAATCCAGTTAATTTTATAGACACAAATATTCTTGTGCCAGCTTCATCCAGGGTGAATTGAGTAGGCATACAGAGAAGTCAGGATCACTTCTTTTGGCAGTGAGGCCAGACCATGTCATGTTGCAGAGGGCCTACACTGTTAGCAGATGATGTGAGTATAGGAAGGTCTCTAGATAGGACAGAAAATGCTTTCTGTAGTTACAGACTCTGATTTGGAACTTTGAACACTTGAAAATGAAAGCACAAGTATATGCCTAAGAAAAAGGCTATTTCAGGAGTTTCAGTTAAAATAATTGAGCAGTTTATCAGACAGATAAAGAAGAAAAGTGCAGCTTTGCCTACCTTTAAATATTTTTGCATTAAGAGTCTAATTCCTATAGGATTTAGAACGGAAATTTGATTTAGCTCTTGGGTGATCTATGTGTTTAGCCAGCCTATGAAAATCACAAATTAGGTGAAGCACTTGGCATCAGGCACAGTGGACCAGAGCAGCCTTCTTGAATTTCTCCTGAAATGTTATTCCCTGAATGACAGGGAGAAATTTTGAAGGGAGGATGAAGCAGAAACTTAGGATGGGATTGGTGATAAGGATGGAGGGGTAGAAAGTAGGTCTAGAACCTGGGAAAAGGAAGGAAATAATGCAGTAGGCAGGATTGAGAAAAACTTTTTTTTTTTTTTTCCCTCTTCCTTTGTTCCCCCCCCTTTTCCTATTTGGCAATTGTCTTGCCAAATGATTATACGAGCCACTTATGAGCCAGTTAGTTATGTGTGGTTCTCCCTCATGCAGTAGTGGCATATTCACCTGGAAAATAACAATTGCCTTTGAAGGTCAGTTACTCAGCAGTAAGAATTGTGCAAAAATCGCTAGTTTAGTGATGATTCGAGTCTTTGGTCACAAAATGCCTTTTTATTAGTAAACACATATCAAAACAGTGTTTCAATTGAGAGGAGAATTGTAGAACATTCCAATTGCAAAGTCAAGCCTATAAAAGAATATGCCACAAATAGTGTTGCTTCTAATAATTTAATTCGTTTACATCATACACTATGGTCATCTTTATTTATATGATCATGAGCAATTCCTGTTGCAGGATATTTTGTTTTCCCATGTTATTCCAGTGAAATGTACATATAAGTATAGATATTAGGAGCTGCTTTTGGTACTGTATTATTTCAGTTCTGTTGCCTAAAGCCAGGCCCTGCTGCTCTAGACACTTTATCAAAATAAAGAAAACTTGTAGCCATCCAGAAAGCTTTAATTTATTTTCCTGGTCCCTTGCAAAGAGGAAGTAGAGCAGAAAGTGACATTAAATCACCTTTTATGGTATCTGCTCTGAAATGATTCTTTGGTCACTTCAGTCTGTAGCCTGTCTGAGCAGCCTCACTGAGCTGTGCTCTAGCCTAAGTTGGCTGGCTGTAGCCTACACGAAGCTGCATCATGAGCTCAGGTTAGTGGGTGCATGTCACAACACCAATTCCAGCCCCCCCCCTTTATGCATATATTTATTAATTGCCCGTAAGGCCTGGGGCATTTCTTTGGAATCAAACACTGGCTGGGACTGTGTTAAGGGCAGTTGTTAACTCTGAGGAATCACCCTGAATTTTGCATTAACAGAAATAGGACTGTGAATTCCATGCATGTGTGTTCTCCATGCATTCAGCTGCACTGAGCTCTGGTCACCTGTATCACTACAGGTTTTGCAGCACTCAGTTGAATTTGGGATATTCTGGGTCTAACTTTCTAAATGTCTCCCCACCAAGAAGCAATTGCATATGTGTCTCCGTTATAGGGCTCTTTCTGCAAGGTATGAGACATAACAGTTTTGGTTTTCAGCACACCAGTAATTTTGCACTTTGTTACTGAGAACTGTGGTGTAGTCTGTGGCAACTAAAGCATCTTAACATACACAATTCTCTGGAATAGATTTTTTTTTTCTAAAATGAGGGAACTTTCCTCTTAAATGTCTCCTTATCTTGAAGATAATTTTATTTTAGCTTATGTGATATCTCTTGCCTGCCACCTTTTCCTTGTACTCAGAGAATGCATGATAGAGGGAAAGAAGTTCTTCCCAGCCTGGTTACAACACATCACTTCACAAGAAACATGAAATGTCACTTATTTAGATCTTCACTGAACACTGAGGAACTCTTTGGTGTTAAAGGTGAAGTAATGCCATAACTCAGGTCTCAACAATCCCTGGGAGTTATGGATCCAAAACATGGCACTGAAAATTCACTGAAGATTGATCCTTTACAAAACATGAAATCAGCGTTAACCTTGGGGATTAAGAATAGCCTTCCCTTTGAAGAAGGGCCTCATCAGCAATAGAGCTGGGACCTAGAAGTCTGAGCAGATTGCTCATGTGTCATTCTTTTTTACATGTGTATTATGTAATCCATAGTGGAGATTACTGTAATTTTTCTTGCCTGGCACATTAATGTGTGAGTGCACAGCCAAATCTGCTATCCCTCCAAATTGATAGGAATGGTTTGCATGTGTGAAGAGATGATCTGCACCAAAATGTAACCTTGCATATGCTGGTATTTCATAGAGGAGAGTGTGTACCCACAGTTCTGCTCCCCACATGCATCTTATCATTGCAGTCTTGCAGGTCTGGGGTGTGTGTGAAACTTCATTGTAAATCAGTGACAAGTGTGTACTTCAGACACCAGATGGGGCCTTGAACATGTGGAGTTGCCAGGACAGCCTGGTGGGCAGAGGAGAGGGTGAGGTGCCCCTGGCTTCCTCTGTGAACACTGAGCCATCTTCCTATCGTGCCTCTTTGTTAAAATATCCAAAAATCAAATCAAAACAGGAGGAGAGAGAGAGAGAAGAAAATTAAACAAAATGCAGACCTACCTTTTTTGGGATGTTAATGGCTGTAGAAAAGAACTCTCTCTAATAGAAATGCAACGGTAACTAAATCTAGTTATTTTAAAAGACACAGCCAGTCATTTATTCAATTCTTTCTTTTGAAAAAATGTTAGAAAATCTCTCTTGGTATTCTTTCATCCTGGCTCTCAGTCTGTGTTAGCGATGAAACAATCCAGTCTCTGTAGAGAATGAGAACGTTTTGAGTCACAGCTGTTTTGGTGCAACTTGAGGTAGTCCAAGTGAAGTAAAAAGAATTGTCTCAAAACATAATTCATTCTATTCTTTTTCATTTAGAAGCACAACACCTCTTCTTTACAGTTTCATTTTTAAAGTGACCTAAATATTTAACAGTGCTCTTTTAAGTCACTCAGTTGGGGTTTCTTACATACTATTACTGGCAAGAGACAGCCTAATCAGCATTCCTGGAATTGGGCTTACATCCAAAAATCAGGAGGGTTAAGAAAGTGGGTAGCTCATCACTCCAGGCAAATAAAAAGATCAGGGTAAAGAGGAAATCTTAAAGAAGAAAGGCTATGGGGTAGCAGTTGATAAGAGAAGCTATAGTAATAAGTGTTTGCTGTACCATTTTGCTTTGGGAGGACAGAGAGAGTGTTTGGGAGGACAGATGTCAGCGTTTCTGACATCTGGCATGGTTTTCCTGTTTCACAGTCTAAAAAGGGCCTGACCTTTTGGAATCCCCTCAGAAATAGTTTGTGCTGTAAACCTTAAATTCAACTAAGATGTAGATATCAAAGGTCAAAGTTCACTTTTTGCTTTTTCTCTCTCGCTTTCTCTCACCCACACCCTTTCCCCATCATTTTGTAGGGTGATATCCATGAGGATTTTTGCAGCGTTTGCAGAAAAAGCGGGCAGTTGCTGATGTGTGACACATGTTCACGTGTTTATCACCTGGATTGTCTGGACCCACCTCTGAAAACCATTCCTAAGGGCATGTGGATCTGTCCCAAATGTCAAGACCAGGTATTGTTTGATGAACAGGGAGTTATGTACAATGCATGTGAAAATCTTCTGGTATTAAAGAAAATAACCAGATTACTTGAGTTATTTAGACCAAGACAGCCTGACACTGAACAAATCTATTTCATGTGCAATAAGGCTTGTGTGAATTTCATTGAACTATTACCTTTGTTGGAATGTGTGCTAATACAAAACTGTCAGGTCTTGCTTCTGAATTTGGGGTCTTTATTTGTTACCCTTAGGTTTTTACTCTTTCTGGATCAAAATATGCAGACTGTTGGGAAAGATTATCTACAACCCATAGAAATTCTGCTGTTCATCTTAAGCTCATTGTTTCTTCAAAAGTTATTAATATATTCTTCTGGACAAATAAATAAAACATTTGCACAAGCCTACCTCAATAGATAGAGCAAATATAAGTCCCTGTTTGCTCATAGAAATCAAACATCAGAAAGGTTGTCTTCAGTGATCTCTTTAATAATATCATCCAGCATCAGTATAATAAGTATAGGTGAACAGTTTCCTTCCAGATCACTCTCTGAAAGCATAGAGTTGAAGTGAGCAGGTGATATTTTAATATTTTGTTTATAATTGCATTGAGGTTACAGGATGAGGTAAACTGTTGTACTCCTAACCCTTCCATGGAACTCTAGAAGTTGCAAAGGATTGCTGACAATGGGCAGTCTGAAGCTGTGTCCTGTCTAACGCAGCACATTGCTTGGTCACCCACATGGCCTTCGGTGCCCTAGGTGGTGCATAAGAGAACAGCCTGACCTATGATGTGCTGCTCAGAAAAATAAAAATGCAAAACTCAAGTGACTTGGTTAGTAGTTGCCGGAGAGGAGGGAATATTATCACTTGGGCACTCCTGCTCTTGCCTACTCTCATCTTATGTTTCATGTTTCTGTGATAGCTTCCAGCAAAATTGAGGAGGAAATTTGAGTAACTTCACTGTAAACTGACCAAGTCCTCTGTCTTCTGAGACACCACTCTGATCACGTACTAAAAATATGTGTCTTAAAAGTTTGTTTGTTAAAATGTAGGAAGGACCTGAAAGACATAAATGGTGCTTACCCTTTTAAAGAGAGTTTGACAAGTCTATTAAGATGATTCTGATAAGAAGGGGTGATAGGACAGTTTCATGTTTTATGAGACAGAAGTGGGATGTTTGAATGTATGGTGTGGAGACTGGGCTGCAGCATGAAAACTTTTTTCCTAGAACAACTGAGATCAGCAATTTGTCTGAACCATGAAGTAATGTTTCTGTCTCCTGGCAAATTTTGAGTTCAGATATATTATTTTTTTCATTCCTCTTTTAAGTTGCTCAGTATCATTAGTAGACTTTATTTGTGGCTATGGAGGGAATTTAGGAAAATGCTGACATTTGTAAAAAATAGGCTTGCTTTGTGGGAGCCACAATACAGTTGTGAATAATTCCCTCTGTTAAATCTCAGATCAGGTCTGTGAAGCTTCGTGTTAACAGGGCTGAGGCTAATGATAGCCATGAAAGAAAATCCTCAATCTTTCCGTCTTTCTCCTTTTTGCTTTCTCTGAGGTAGGTTTTTTATCAGCTAAATCTCGATAAAAAATTTCTTTCAGATGCTAAAGAAGGAAGAAGCAATCCCATGGCCAGGAACTTTAGCAATTGTTCATTCATATATTGCATATAAAGCAGGTAAGAAAATGATGAACACTCTTCTTTCACTTTTAATAATGGAAGATGTTATTTTGGGAGTGAGATAGAATGGTACTTCCTTTACAAAAGGAAATTTTGTCATACAAGAGGAAATAACCTTAATCATACAGAAGAAAATAACCTTAATCACTAGTGAAGTGAAAATAGCAGTCTAAATATTTCTTAGGCCTGTCATGCTTGTGTATGTAGGTAAAATTTTGGGAGTGATTCAGTGCACAAGTTATTAAGCATTGATTTAAACACAATTCCCCTCTTTACATAAAGCAGTTTAGATCCTCTATCCATTATTGTAAAAAACCAAAAAAATTTAAAATATTCTGTTTAATACTCTGTTTTGCAGCAAAAGAAGAGGAAAAACAAAAACTACTTAAATGGAGTTCAGATTTAAAACAGGAAAGAGAACAACTAGAGCAGAAGGTCAAACAGCTCAGCAATTCTATAACAGTGAGTATTGTCCTCCCAAATAACCTTTCACCTGTGTTCTCGTGCCACAGTGCAGAGAGAAAACTGTTATAGAGCCACTCTATATACTAGACCTGTCATCCACTGGATTTATTTAGAGTTGAGTGAGTGCTTTCCTTTGCTTTTTAGGAGTTTGGGGAGCAGGAATGAAATAAAGGCAACATTGAGTCTCTCTTACATGATCCATGCTGAACATGTAGGTAGACATATAGTGACATATAGTATCAGCAGGTGACAAAAATGACTCAGAGTGTTTTTGTCTGTGGGCAGTAGATTGAGTGCAGCTCTCTAGTGGCTCACTTAAACAAGAATGGTTGGGCCTCTGTGTGTAGTGAGAGGTACAGCCTTGGTGCACTCTCCAGATCCTTCTGATGCAAAAGCAACCATTTACTCATGGCTGACTCTCAGGACCTTGGTGTGTTGCCTTGGCACTCAGCAGCTGGACACTGCATGGTATTGACAGGACAGTGTCGTGCTACAAACCAGAAACCTTAGTTCCACGTTAGTTTATTGCAGTAATTGGAACATACATATGGATTTGGTCACTCTTCTCACCTTAACGTGCAGAATAGTCTCTTAAGATGCCAGTGTAAGGTTTGAGCCCCTCCTTGGTGCAGCCCTGGTCAGTATCAGTCAGAAAAAAAGTGAAATCGCCTGTGTTGCAACATCTGTAAGGCTGGATTCATAATTACAGACTTTTTAGATACAGATGCACTTTCCAGGCTGCCTGTCTTTGCCTGTTAGAGCAAAAATGTTCCATGTTTACAGACCCCCAGTGCTGTCTATACAAATAAAATGATTGTGAGGGCTGGTTAGCAGTCCTGGGAGCTGTCACCTTCTGGTTAGCAGTAGCTGAGTGTAACCTGAGCAGCACTAGACAGTTAACACTGTTTCTCAGTGATGTACCCAGGCAGATGCAAGGCCTGAACATGAGGGATTGGCAGTGGGCAAGGGGAATGTTCATACTTATATTGGACCTGTCCAAAACAAGCATATTAGGTATAGAAGTTCTAGAATTATTATGATGCCATGAGCTGCATGTGAAAACAGTAGAGCTAAAACCAACAGTGTCTGGAGATCAGCATGGATAAAAGATTTTAAAAATGTAGAAAGGTTGCCATCTTCATGTAAAAACCTGAATGTAACAGACATAGCTACTGTTTCCTCATTTTTTTTGTGAGTTTCAAATGTACGTATAAGCAGTTTTTCACTCTTGAAACATCATTTGTGGGCTTTTTTTAAAGTTACCTTGCCCTGACACTTAGCTGATGAGCTAGCTATGTTACTACCACTTCTAAGAGAATGAAGTGGCCACAAAATAGGATTTTCAAGTGAAGAGGAGTTTGGTTTCCTTTTCAAGTGCCCTTTTACTTATTGAGAGAAGGAAGTGATGTTCCTACTAAAATGTATGTGAAAGCAAAGGCTGTATGCCATTAATGGTTTGCACACACGCTGTCAGCAGTCAGCTGCAGTGGGATGCCTGAGCTTGCAGATCTGAGTTAAAGAAATTTCAGCAATGCAATACTAATAGAAAAAATAGTAAGAACATACACTTGGAAGTTTTCCTTCAAAAGAAATACAAAAGGATGGAGCTGTCTGTGTTCGTTTGCACACCACCTTGGAATGAAAGGGAGCCATACCAGGTGACAGCTATGTCTTGGCAATTTATTTCCTCAGCCTGCAAATATGAATTCTCCTCTGAACACAGCCTAGAGACTCTTTTCTTCTAGGTTGGAAAAGTGAAGTTGCAGCTGCAGTCTTTTCTGGGTACTTACATTTAGATCTGTGAACATCATATTCCTTCTCTTGCCTTCTTTCATTCATAAGCTCGATCTTATTAGCGATTTTCTGCTTTGCTGTAGAAATGCATGGAAATGAAGAATACCATCCTTGCAAAACAGAAGGAGATGCACAGCTCCTTGGAGAAGGTAAAACAGCTGATCCGCCTCATCCAAGGCATCGACCTTTCAAAACCCATAAACTCTGAGGTCAATTCAGTAGCCATCTCCAACGGCATGGACTCCACTAACAATACTAATGCTGCCACCTCCACCTTAGCCCCCTCCCCTTCCCAGAGCTGCATGGTGAACTGTAACAAGGGCGATGAGACTAAATAACACAGTGAAGTTAAGAAGGAGCCAAGGGAGGTGGCGGCGAGGAGAAAGAGCAAAATAAAGAAACTCTAGAAAAGCAAAACTGGATTTCTTCTGGAAAGTGCAGAATTCTTTAGTTCTTTGGTTCCAGAGAGAGCGTGAAGATGCTTGTGCCAGGCGGCACCGGAGTTTGCCAATTGATCCTTCTTATTCTGTGTGTACATGCGAAGTTTGGATCATGTTACATGAATAGTGCCAGCTGGGGGTTCTTTGCCAGCACCATGCCAAGTGAAATAATATATTTACTCTCTCTATATTTTACACCAGTGTGTGCCTGCAGCAGCCTCCACAGCCACTATAGGTTTATTTTATTTTTGTTTGGGGTGAGGAGCAGGGATAAGGGAGGAGAGCAGGTTTCAAGTTCCTATTTGCAGAACAGTTTGTTTAGCTAGGGGAAAACAAAAACAAGTCCAAAGAGCCTATGGGCTTTTCCTGTTTCTAAACTCTCAGTACTATAAAACCAAAAAACCAGAAATATAAATTATCAAATCCCAGTGCCCAGAAGGGACGAGTCTATCAAATAAGCAGTATTTACTATTGTTTAGACAGGAGATGTACAAAAGGAAAGGAGATGGACTTTTCACTGAGTAACCAGCACATAGAATCATAGAATACGCTGAGTTTGAAGGGACCCATCAGGATCACCGAGTCCAACTCGTGGCCCTACGCAGGACACCCCAAGAATCACACCATGTGCCTGAGAGCCTATGGGTCCTCACACTCATCCAGAAAGTCTGTTTTGGGAATGGGAAAATAGAGGGCCAGAATCCAGGGTCAGCTTGGAGCACTGGATGGAGGTGTCCCAAGAGAAAATGTGCATCAATTACTTGAAAATGAGATTCCATCCCTTTTCTGTATTTATAAACAACAAAGGTATCCTGAACAAAGTAGCACATAACCCAGATGTGTGAACTCAACAGAGAAATGTCCTTTTCTTTCACTTCCTTTCTCTTCTTTTGGTAACAAGAACTAAATAAGGAATAGAAAAGCTGTTTTTCAGGCTGACAGTCTAATTAAAGAGGTAGATGGGACCTTGCATGGTATAGATTAGAAGTAATAGTGTCAGTGAGATACAGTGAGTCTTTGTGAGTCCTTGTGTCATCGTTTTGGGCACTGTTTTTTTATGCAAGGGCAAAATCTTTGTATCTGGGGGAAAAAAAACAACTTTTTTAAATTAAAAAGGAAAATAAAAGATATTGAGGTCTTCCTAGTGTTACTTAAAATAAGATCAAGGTAAGAAACATTGTAAAAAAAATTACAAAAGTGCTATTTGTTTCCTAAACAAGTGATTTCTATTAAAAAGGTGTCAGAACTGGAGAAAATGCTGTGTACTTAGAATTTTTTAACACAGACTTTGCTTATTTATGATGACATTCTGCTGTGTTTGTGTTCTAAAATCTAATGGGACAGTTTCCATAGGTTCTACCATACATCTACTGGCTAAAGTCTAAAGAGAATCAAGTCCTGCAGTGCTGGATCTCACCCCACCTGGAGGATCTCCCAGGCTTGTCTCTGCTGTTACCATCTCTCTCCCATTCTTCCATGTGTTTGTAACCCAGAGAAAAGCAGTTGGCAGTGTGCTTGTTTGAGGCTTTAATAGTTCTGTGATACAGACTGAGTCAAGCTTGAGAATGGAAGGCAGTGAGTTGGACTGAAATCCCCCTCCGTTATCTCTTGTTCAAGAAGTTCATCTCTAATGTACAATCTTTAACTCTGGACAGCAGAGCTTGCCTTGTGCTCCCTGACTGTGGGGTCTGGCTCAGTTTAGGGTGCTGATTCTGGTCACATCGCGTTGTGTCCCAGAGCTGTCTACTTTCACTACTGCATATACACGTTTGGGCAAAGCCCATTTCCACTGGAAGTACCAGGAAAACTCCCTTTACTTCCCATGGGAGCAGAGTTCAGCCACTGCCCACACAGGGTGAGGCAGTGTCCCCGGTGTGGTGGCCTTGAGAGCATGTGTTGGGTGGCGAGACAGACCTGGCCAGCTGTTCACAGGGGAAGATAGAAAAGCTTTGCATTTGAAGGATGCGTTTCTGAGCAAGTGAATACTCCAGACACGGCATAGCCTGAGAGTTTCTTTGCTGCCCCAGCCAAGTGGGCTTCTGTGGGGTTCTTGGAGCTGTTTTATTCCCTCTCCTTTAGGTTGCCTTTCTGCCCTTTAAGGACTTTTATTCCTTCTGTAGGAGTGTGCACTATTTTCAGCTCTGAGCTCAGAACTGATATCCTGAGTTCTCACGTTTGTCTCAGTTGGGAAAGTGACTCTTATGCGCACTTCTCAGCTGAACCAGTGATAACCCCGACTCTGTCTTTTGATGTTTGAGTTCTGTTCTGGAACGAGCAGAGCTGGAAGGATAAGTTAGCAGAAGTGGCAGGGAGACAGCTGGGCAGACACTGTCAAAATGGATCATACTAAAAATGTCCTTCCATCAATCCAGTTACCAACAGGGTCATTACCTTTGGGCAGCACTAGGCCAGCAACCCACAGCATTTAAACAGAGGACTGTCTGTTTCAAGGGTTGAAGAGAAAAAACAAACAGAATATGAGCCATCAGTTAACAGCCAGATATTCAGGAGAGCTGCCTTTTGGAACATGTTGGTCTTCAGCTGAACACTTGGGCGACTCTTAATAGCATCTTCTGAAGCATTGAGCATTCCTGGTAAGAGACTGTCTCCAGGGATAGGTGTGCTGAGTCTTTGTGGTTCTTATTTCCGTGTTAACCTGAGCTCTCTTGGAAGCACTGCACTATTTGGAGGTAGGAGGCTATGCCTGGAGACTCAATAGTCCTTCTGTTTTCTTTGCTGACGGAGAGGATCGTTCGGGAGAGGATGGAAGTGAAAGTCACTAGTGGCCATATTTAAATTTGCACACAGTTAACCAGGCAGGAGATGTTAAAACAGCTATTACTGCTTTCCTGAGGCATCTGCTTGTATCTAGAATCCAAGTAGATAAGTACAGATTTTATATCTCTTTCGTTACAGCATTTGTGTTCCAGACTGTAAACGGATGCCTTTAGTTAATCATTACTTGGCAGAAAAATTATCTTAGACTTTTTGATACTGCTTAGGTAGTTTTCTTTCTCTCTCAATGATCCTGTTGGGATGCTTTTTCTCCTGGCTCTGCAACAGTGTCGGCCAATAGGCAAGGAGCATTCCCAGGGCTGCACTGCCACTGGCAATGATGCTGCTGTGTAGACACAGTAAATTTGGGTTATCTCTACCCAATTACCAACAACACGGTGGAAGAGGAATTAGTGTTTGCTAAATACAGAGGAAAATGGGTTTTTTCTTAGCTGCTCTAAGAGGTTCCAATCAAGGGAGAAATTTAAACTCTGTGACAGCTTAAATCTCAAGCTTTTCTTTTGGGTTTAAATTGGTTTGGGTTTTTTTTCTCATGTAATATTTGAAATAGAATGAGTTTGTACTAAAACTTCTGCTCTTTGGGAAGCTGTCACAATGGCTGTGGTTTTGTTTTCCAAACCACCATCAAGATATTAACTAATTCTTATGTCATTGCTTGTCATTGGTGGGAAACAAGTAGCTTTTAAATCTCTGTCATAAGGGAAGAAATGAGACCACAAAGGAATCTCATATCAAAGATGGTCCTGGCTCTCAGCACAGTGCAAAGGGCTTTAAGAAGTCACCCTGCTCCTTTGCTCAGAAATCGAGCAAGCATTGCAGAAGATTCTTTTCCCCTTCTCTGTGCAATCTGTTTTTTAAACAGCTGGAAAGGTGTGTTGTGGTCAGAGTGGGAAAGTGAGCCTGTGACCTGGCTAGAAGAATTTGTATCATCATTGGTATTTTCACTGTCTTTGTTTAGAGGCAATGGTGTGTTCAGTGCTGTACAAAACACGGAGCAAGCAGTACTTCTAGGGATGATTGGAAGGTAGGGTGAGTAGCATGGCTGATTCTCCCAAGACATCATTAGCCAGGAGTTACCATGTTGGTAGGATGAACTAATGTTCTGCACGAGCAAAACAGGGCTTTGTTGTGTGTTGCAAACAGGTCTCTGTCAGTGGGGATATGGATTAAAAGCCTGGAAATTAAAGGTGATAATTTTATGGGCAGATCTATTGGTTTTATTGTTGGCAGAAAAAAGAAAATTGCATTTTATCTTTACGAGGCTTAAGAAAGCGAATCTGTATTCCAAATGTCTAGAAACATGAAACCTAATTCCAACCTCCTTGGCTTCAAATCATCTTCCCTGTACTGTTGCAGAGACAGCCCTGAAAAGCAGCATGGTCAGCATTCAGGAGAACCCAGAGTGAAACCTCCCTCTTAGCCCCACCAAGCTGTGGCAGCCCACAATACAGGGAATAAGTTCTGAAATTTCTTTCTCATGTGGAAACAGCAGAAAACATTTGTGAATTTGCAGTGCACGTTTCTCTCTTTTCCTTTCCTCAGCTGGGTTGCACTCCACCCTCTTTGCTTCCGAAGCACTAATGATGAATACTTTCTCTCATTTAAATGTGTTTTTAAAATAACATATTAAGACATTGAACCAAAATTCACTCTTTTACTGAGGGCCTCTCTCAGTGAGCTGCTCAGATAACCACCAAAAAACCGGTGGTTATTACACTTCCTTGTGGACGCGCCCCTTTGGGCAGATTTGTTGTGTCTTTTTAGAATCGTTTTGACCCTTCTTCACCTCCTGTTGTCCTGCCTTGGAATTCTGGAGGTCCAAGGCAAGTTCAACTTTGCTGGATACTGCAAAGTGTTTTCTGCTAAGTATGTAGGAGTCAGGAACCTGGAGAAAGAGGAAGAAGTTTTGTTGTGCAGCTGATTCATTTGGCGCTTAGGCTTGCCTGGCCAACGAACTACCTCAGCAAAGGCCATTCCCAAGCACTATGGATTCCATAGTCTCTGGCATTCAGAAGCAAAAGGTCCAAAGAACCCTCCAGCAGCCAGCTAGGTACTGGTCTCTGAGGGCGTGTGAGCAAACCTTGCGGTGACGTGCTGCTGGATCCTTGTTTTCAGTGGTCAGACCTGGACCAGGGAATGATCCAATAATCTGATGGGATCAGGAAAAGGGAGAGCTGCAGATGTCTTGTCTCCAGGTTATTGCTGTCTTACTCAGATCCTTCTTTAAGCCTCAGTTCTGTTTGTAACTCCTACAGAATGGAATGTAATACTTGAGAAATATGAGTCTCTCTATCCTTTACTCTTAGCTCCCATTTCCCTTCTGTTTCTCTCTTACCTGGGACAAGAACTTTCTGCATCATTGTATTTTGTATAGGCTGAGCACATAGTTGATCAACTTGCCAATAAAAAATTTATTTGTACCATGCACTGGTAAGCTTGGTAATTAAGGACCCATGAAAAGACAATTGCCTCTCCCAGAGGTTAATTTAATTGTGGGCTTGTATCAGAAAACCAAGAGCTTACCTGTGTGAGAGTCTGTCTTTATCCCTGTCAGTATTACTAAAATACCTGAGTAGTGAGTGGAAAAGAGGCTTGCCAAGAGCAAATCACTGTGCTGTGCAAATCCCTGGAGTGTAGCTTACGAGAACAGCCAGGCCAGGGCTTCCCATCTCCCTGGGCCAGAGGTGGATACTGCAAGGGACAAGTTAAAGGACAGAAGCTTCTTTTCAGAAGCGGTACAGGGCTGGGAATGGAAAAGAGGAAAGAAAAAGCAGGAGCAGCTAAGGAAACAAAGATTATGTGGGGTAAAGCAGAACAGAGAGAAAAAATATGGAAAGACTTGAGGAGGGAAGGTGAGGGTAGGAAAAATCCAGGAGTGAAATAGATCTCCCTTCTGAGCAGACAGGTATTCCTGCAGTTACAGGGTTTGAAAGTTCAGTGGAAAGAGTAGAACAAAACCATTCTTTTATCCTGCCTCGATTTCTGACATGGGTTGGTCTGTATTCCAAAAGGAACAGGTGTGGTGGGAGAAAAGAGCTCCTTAGGTGCAGATGGAAAAGGAAGTAGGCACTAAGTCATCCCTAGCTCTGCTTCTGCTTCTGAGTGATCCCATGATGAGAACCTTATTTGATTTCTAAGCTACAAGACGGGGATAAGGAAGATCAAGCAGACCTTGAGGCAGCTAGAGCTTACTCCAATCTGGACTGTATTAATTAAACATTTTCTTGGCTATAAACATTCCCAAAACTAGCTAAAGGTTCAGCTCAGCTGGTGTGGTTGCACCTTCCTAGTTCAAGTATTACAATGAGCCTTGCTGAAACCAGCACCATCTCCCAGAGGTCCTGGGTTCAGTGTGAGTGGAGTAGGATGTGTGATTCAGGTACTTCTCAGCCACCTCCTGGAGTATCTGTGGAAGATTTCTGCTCTCTGGGCTGTCATATCTGGCAGTTCTGTGCCAAAATCCCTCTGTCTGAGCAATGCCTCCCTGTTTTCTCAGGATCTGGTTTCTTTAGGGACACATGGAAAGGGGAGTTTCACCGGTGCAGCTAAACAAAGGCGTTGTGTTTCGTGTGACCTGTGAGGAGCTGAGGGCCTGCCTCTGGGCCACCTTAAGCAGCCAGACCACGGGGCACCCTCCTGGGAAAACAGCTGTCCCAGCTCTCCTGTGTAACCAGGGATAAGCTCTGTGCCTGTTCTTCACTCTCTAGTATCCAAGCAGGTATCAAAGGCTTCAGATGCAGAAACTCAGCTCAGTCCTTAGTTCTAGAAAGGAAGAAGTACTTCAGGGCTTCCTTACTATCAGGAGAGCCTGGGGAACTCAAAAGCCTTGTGAACGTGGCTCTGTCTGTTGTGGGCGGAGAGCTGGCACAGAAAGGCAGCAGCAGCAGTGAGCAGTATTGATCAGCTCAGCACCACCTTTTGCATCTTTTCTCTTTTTCCTAAATTTACATTGGCAAAAGTAAACCTCAACCAATTCCTGCTCTTTTGTCACCAGCCTTCTTACGTCTGTTTTGTTGGAAAACAAATGAAGTATTGTTGCCTTTGTGCTTCGAGAAAACACTTTTCTTAGTGAGCAACCAGAACTTAGTGAGCCTTGGGGGTATAGGAGGTGGGGAAGGGAGGCAGTGTCCCAGGGCAGCTCCTGGGGCTGTGTTCTGTGGCCACCCTTGATTTTGGATCCCCAGCACTGAGGTCTGATACTGCAGCAGCACTGGGTACATGCTGTGCACGTGTAAGGGCAGGGATTCCCCTGGCTTGTTATCCAGGTGTTGGCGTCTCAGGTGCGGCCAGAATTGCTGAGGTAGGGAAAGAGATTGCTCTGTGCCTCATGCTCCCCTCTGCAAGGCAGGTACTGGCAGTTCTGACTCTGGAAGAGCAGATTTCCATGGCTGCAGGCACTGGGGTAGGCACTGTTGAAAGCAGCCCCGTGCTGGGTGCGGTGGGAGGCTGCACGTTTCTGCTTGTTCTGGGCTAATGTGTAATTTCTAATCATAGTCTCTTATGTTTCTTTACTTAAGTGATCGCTGATACAAAACAGTGATTGACTCCAGAGCCAGGCAGTGTCTTACCTGTCAGCTCTCCCTTCCAGAAGGTGTGTTGTCTCTGAGTTGCTCCTGATGTCATACGTGACAGGCAGCCAAGACACTCAGGAAGGTTTTGCTTCTGCATAAGCCTCTGAGGCTCGGGCAGCTTCCTGGCAGCCCCACACAAGCAGAGCCAGCAGCAGTCATGTCCCACAAGCTGCTCCACTCCAATTACAGCTGCAGAGTCCCCCCAGGTGCCATCTTACACAATCAGAGGTGTCTTGGCTTCCTCTCACAGCCCCACAGAAGCAAAGCATGTGTTCCAAACTCCATTAAGCAAAAATTAAGCAAGGTAACAGCAGGAAGTGGGAGAGCCTGCTAGCGCCGACCTGTCCAGGCTCCTGTGGAGGAAGGAAACAACTCTGCTGTGTCAACAGTAGTGGACACAGGTGGTGCTGAGCTGCTGCCACCCGCAAGGTCTGGTGCAGCGCTGGGGTGGCTGCCTGTGCTGAGTTCTCTTTAGGGCACTGACTGGCTCTACTCTGCAAACACCCCCCACGTGTGCAGCTGAGGGCAGGAGGGTTGTGAAGGCAGCTCTGCTTGATTAGGAGAAAATACTCAGGCTTCAATCATGGCTTCATGTTCCTGGGATCACAGCAGCACCATCTCCATAGATTTACTGATGCCACCACCCCACCTGTGTGCCACGCTTCGTCCCGCTCCCCACGCCTGCCTGGTGTTTCACCAAGACCGAGCTGTCAAGTGGGAGTCCTGGCATGGGTCCGGAGCAGGAGCTCACCCTGGAGGGCTCTGTGTCCGAGCCTGGTCCTTCCCCCAGTCTGCCTGATTTCTCCAGGGGATTTTGGTGACCAGCCCCGAGTCCTGGCAGTGCTGTCCCTGCAGCCACGGGCCTGGTGCTGTGAGGGATGATGGCAGCTTCTCTCCCAGCTGGGTTTCTAATGGCAAAGCCTCGGGCTCTGTCCTCCACGAGCCAGTGGCACCAGTGCTGTCCCATTCCCCACCAATCTCCCTTCCTTGCAGGCCCTGGTGTAAAATGCCCTTTCTGACTGGTACTGCTCTGTTGTCACAGAATCACACCATGAGAACACCCACTTGTGAACTGGTTTGGGTTTTTTAAATATCTCTATTTTTTTTAGCCTGATGCTCATAGTGATCTGCAGTATCTGCTGCCTTCAAGTTCCTTGTGGTTTCAGTTTTGGTACAAATGTGTTTAGATTTTAGCAAATTAAAGTTGGGGGGAGGGGGTACAGAGCATCTGATCAATTTGTATTTATTTATTTTAACATTTTACTAAATAAAACACAGTAAAATCTCTTGTCTCCTTAGCTGTATGTACCAGGTGGGGACTGTGGGTCCCACAGGCACAGGGGCTGTAGCAGTGCTCATAGCAAGTCCCCAGCCCCAGGAGGGGTTTCTGAGCACGGCTCTGTGCTGTGTAACGCCCTGGCTCGTTTTCTTGGCAGGGAGAAGGGCACTACGTTAGGAGAAATGAATTTTAGCTCCAAAAGAGGCTGTGCTCAGTTCAGACAATCCCCTGGCTCTGACTCTGTGGGTGCCTCCCAGCTGCTGCTGCCCGGCAGAGGGCACATGGAGACCGACCCAAGCTGGGCTTACTTCCAGCTACCTCCCCCCTTGCAGGAGCATTTTGGGCTAGGGACCGTCTAGGCTGGGAAGGATTATCTGAAGATGATGGTGTACAGCTCTCCTGCTACAGCCATACCAGCGCACCTTCCAAAATAACCACAGAGCCCGCATTTCCATTGCCTCCTGTCCACCCAAGGATCATCTGGAAGAGGCCTGCTCCATCTCAGCACTGCCCCAGCATGGCTCTAGCAGTGCCTAGATCTGATCTAACCCTCTGATCTTGCTTAGTGCAGCAGCAGCACGGTATCAGTGAGCTCGAGCTGTGTTAAACGAAAGCTGCCTGCTCCCCACTGGTGAGGTGGAGCTGTGCTTGGCTTCACAGTGATGAGCAATGTCTTCACAGCCCTTTCCCAAATAAAGCCTCAACACTTGCTCCTGGCAAACCATCCTTGTCCTCCCCCCTGCAGATACGAGGCTGGCATCTCGTGGGGCCTCAGAGCCAGCTTTTATTCCCAAGAGTCTTATAAAGTCAATGCACTCAGGGATGAGCTGCAGCTCTGCCACATGAAACCACATCTTTTTCTGCTTGGGTGTGATTAAACCGACCCTGTGCCTAAGCCATGATGCCCCAGGCTCCAGTTCAGGGTGCTGGCTGTGTGGGCAGACTGCCTGGGGCCCGTTGCAGCACAGGAACCATCAGCCTTAAGCCCACTTCAGTCAGCAGCACCAGCCCTTTCAGAGCTGCCAGGGCACCCGTGTGCCTTGGGCTGCTCCTCCATTGCTCTCCTCCTGCTGCCTTCCCTCCAGGGAACACGTGCAGGCTCACAGCAGAAAAAAATAAATAACCAGGCAATTTTAACAAGAATGTGGAAAAGAATAAAAAAGCTTTAATTTAAAAATTAAATTAAAAAGAGAGACTAAGCAAGAGGTGCTTGTGCCCTTTCCATAGCCCACGCTTTCTATGGTTCCCCTTAGCCGCTCCCACCATGGACGGAAATCCTCACCCTGTACAGAGCTGGGCCTTGCAGCCCAGAGCAAAACTAAGAAGAAAACAGTGGAGACTGCAGCAGCAACTGGCCTGGAGAGCCTCCAGGGCCACCAGCAAAATCATCTGGGAAGAAGATTAAAAAAAAAAACCCCAGACACCCTAATTACTGAATTCTTATGAGAAAAGTATTAAATAATTTAAATAGTGTGAGGAAAGCAATGCATCCTCTGTGCTCCAGTGTGTGATAGCGGTAGGACAGTGTCCAGTCAAGCTGCTCCCAGCATGGGGCTCCTGCCACAGTGTTCAGCTGGGGTCTTGTCCAGTGTCAGCCACATCCCTGATTGTTGATGGCAACAACCACGCTGCCAAGAGCTGGGGAGGAGCAGGGTGGTCCCTACTGGGAACTTCTCCCAGCCTGTGCTGGCCCACGAAGCTGCTGTTTTGTCCATGGGGATGGTTGCCAGCCCTGCCCTGTGTGGCAATACCAGTACAGGACAGGGTCTGTCACCAGCGTGGCTGCTCCCAGCTGGGAGGTGCAAGTCCATCCTGGGAGCTCACTGCTGGGGACAGCGAACAGCCCATTCTGCTCTGGGAGCTCATCCTGCTCTGAGTGACTCCCACACCACCTGTATGGGGCCAGCTCCACTGGAGACTGTATCCATACGGATGGGGAATAAGAGTATTTCCCCCCATTAACCAGCCAGCCTTGATCTGGGTTTGAACCAAGGCTCCAAGTACTTGCAGTCCTGCCTGGCCACTCCTGGCAGGGTGCTGGGAGGCTTCCTCTGAGCCTGCTCACAAAGGATGTAAAGGGTTGCTCTACAACCTCATCTCCAACTCACCAAAGCCCCGGGGGGGTGTGTGGACTGAAACTTGGGCCCATTGAGCAGAGGCAGAACAGGATATGGTACAGCTCCCAGATGTCTGGAGGAGCCAGGCCTCCAGGTGAGGTGAGCTAATGAAGACTGGGAATCCACATCTGATAAAAGAGGGAAAGGAGGAGACCCCACCCATAGCCCCTGGCACGGGGAGGTTCCCCTGTAACACAGGAAGGCCGCAGCAGCTCGATCTGCAGGCAGTGCCTGTTCCTGCAGCTGATGTCTTCCATCTGAGGTACAGGCATCCCTTTGGTGGGCTGGAGAGGCTGTGCTGCCGGCCCCGCTCCCTCGGGCTGTGCTGCGGCGGCGGGCAGGGGCAGGAGGGAGGCCCTGCGCCCTCCCCTGTGCCGTGTGCTGCGTGTACCCCGCACCCTCTGTCCCCAGGCATCAGAGGCTTCTCTCGGCAGTGAGGTATTTGAGCGCAGCGGCCCCGTATCGCCGTGACAGGTCCTGGTGGAACTCCTCCCGCAGCGTCTGCAGGCAGCCCCGGTACCCCGCACTCAGGCGGAACTTGGAGATGTCAAAGCTGGGGGCATGGGGCATGTGGATCATGAAGGCATTGGGCAGGACCAGCAGCTCATACTCCTGGGGACAGAGCAGCAGCCCTTACTGTCACTGCTTGGTGGCACCCACACGTCACCGCGCGGCCACAAGAACCCAGCCCCCAGTGCCTCCACAGTGCTGGGAGCCCCTCACCCACCTGCGCATCCAGCTCCATGATGTGGGAGACTTTGTTCCAGCCGAAGCCCACGAACCTCTGGTCATACCTGGGGCAGTCTCGCCTCACTACAACGTAAGGCTCGAAGTCTGGCTGCCATGCCACGCGGTAGGGCACGGTGGCCGTCCGCCATTTGGCGTAGTCCGTTGGGGCGTGGCCTTTTGGCCACACGTGGTACCTACGGGGAGAGACGGAAATAAGACACTGAGACAGCAGAGGATGCAGGAGTCTGCTACCCCCGTGTGAGACAGGGGGTGCACAGCCCCAAGGCACAAGGGTACACAGCTGGCGACTGCTTGGATGGCGGGACAGCGCTAGACCTACCTGAAGGTGTAGAGGGAGCCCATGTCCAGCATGGAGAGCAGCTCTGCTTTGGATTTGGGAAAGGTCAGACGGTAGTGCAGGGTCTCAAATGCCGGCACGATGAGAGCTGCCTTCCTCTGGGGCAGCTCCAGCTGTTGGATGGAGTTCCTGTGGTCGTAGGAAGGGTGTGAGATCTCCCTGACTGTGAGGCATGGGCACAGCCTCCTTCCTCAGCCCCTCCAGCCTGCCCACCACTCCCCACGGGTATAAATGGGTTTTGAGAATTTGCAGTGGTACCACAAAGGGACAGGAGTAACAGGGCAACCCTCACATCCACAGCTCCTTCCTCATCCGCTGGTGTCTGACCAAAGCAAGGGCAGGACCCCAAGGTCAAACACAAAGGAAACAGTTTCTGCATATTGAGAGCTGCTGCCCAGGGCGTTTCCTGAAAACTCTGGTGTCTGGGGAACCCAGCAGGCTGAGCAAGAGCCAGCTGGGAAAAGCCTCACCTGAGGTAATCGTAGAGGCCATACATAGGCAGGAAGTCGATGTCTGTCAGGAAGACGTACGGCGTCTGCGTGTTGGCCAAGGCCACGTTGCGCAGGAGGTTGATGGGGTAGAACTGCCCCTCCTTGTAGACAATGTGGTAGGCGACGTTGCGGCGGGCGCTCAGCACCTCCGAGGCCTGGGCGTAGCGCAGGAACTGCTGCGCCTCGGCGTCCGACATGTACAGCGCCAGGCTGATGGGGCCTGCCCAGTGCTTGCAGATGGCCTCCAGCATCTGGAGCCTGGGAAGCAGAGGGCACAGCCTGAGCAGCAGACCGGAGCCACACGCAGAACCCGCCTGAGCCACACACAGAACCCGTGCCTCTGGAGAGCCGCGTGCCAGGCCCTCCCGGTTCGGGAGGGAGCGGGAAGAACTCGTGCTCCCAGCTTGGGGTGTTGTTCCTCACTGCCAAATGCTGATGAACTGACATTCCCTGGCAGCTCCAAAGCTGTGGAGCCTGCCTAGAGGAGTGGAGGTGGGTTCCAACCTCCCACCAGTCCTACTAGCAAGTACCTGTCCATGGAGAGCTGGGCCACGAGGGTGACATCAGTGGGGTTGGGAGAGTCCAGGAACTCATACTGCAGGAAGAACAGGTGGATGCGGTGCTGCATGAGGTGCTGCTGGCGGAAGTCATAGCAGGGATCGTCCTCATCCAGCTCCTCCAGCGCCTTCTGCAACTGCAACACCAACACCACCATGAAGGTGAGGGAGAGTTGGAACCCAGGGGGCGGTTGCATGAGGTCTCTGCCCACCCAAAGCTCTGGGGTTGGGGGCAGAGTCGCAGCCAGCCTCACCTGGTCCCTGGGTGGGCTGGGAAGACTGGCACAGCCAAAAAGCTCCCTGCGCAGCAGGTTCCCGTCATACTCCAAGAAGGTCAGGTAGAGGTTACGGAAGAACTCCACGTGCTTGTTCTTCACCCGCAGCTTCTTGGGCGAGTTCCAGTGGATCACCTGAGCAGGAGGGTGTCACCTCATGTAAGGGAAGTGAGCAGCACCAAGCTCCCATGCCCTCAGACCCCCGGCTGACTCCTCTGGACCTCCAGTGCCTGCACTGTCATTCAGGCCCTCCCCAGTCTCAAAAGCAGCACCCCTGCCCACCTTGAGATCGGAGAGCTCAGTGTAGCACTGCTCCGAGCGGGTGTGATCAGACAGCTGCACATTCCAGAAGCAGGGAAGCCGGTACACCAGGGATGGGTCCTGCTTGATCACTGCATTGAAGATATCCTAGAAGAGAGAAGGGTGAGTGCACGAGGAAGATCCCCTGTGCCAGCAGTGCTGTGCGAATGCAGCAGGACCAGCGTGGCCCAGAGGAGGGACAGTAACCTGATCAGCCAGCGAGGTGGAGAGCATGCTCATGAGCTCCCGCTCCGCCGTCAGCCGCCACATCTGCTCCCAGCCCAGGCGACGCAGGCGGTCCAGCAGGAGCAGGATCACCCCTGAGTGCCAGGGGAGAGGGCACTGGGTCACTGAGAGCCACTGCAGAGCTGAGGCACTGCTGCCTGCGTGCCTTCAGCCCCTGGGACATGCCACTTCTCTGCTCCCACCCACACAACCCTGCGATGCTGTAGCAGTCCTCTTGTGCCCACCACTTTCCGACTTTACCTCAGCCTCTCCCAGTCTCCCTGTGCCAAGTGCCACCTCAGCTGCACGTGCCACACGCTGCACCTCCCACCCTGGCAGCCCACACTCACCCGTGTTGAAGCCACGTCCCAGGGCTGGCCACGGTTTGTGGTTTTTCCACAGGTTGCCCAAGTACCAGTCACTTTGGTTCTCCACCAGCCCAATCACCTGCTTTTCTGAGGAAACGAGAGGGACACGGACACAGCTCATCTTGCCGCTGCTTCAGAGGGCCCAAGCAAACCCACTGGGCTGGTGCTGTGGCAGGCAGGCACTGCCACCCTGAGCCCAGCACCCAAGGCCCTGCCAGAGCGCCTGGGGCACCCTGTCCTCACCAGAAAACTTTCCAAAGACAGCCCAGAGCTCAGCGATGTCGGTGGCAAAGGTGATGTCCGTGTCCAAGACAATGACTTTGGAGAGGTTGGAGGGCAGCGCCTTGGTAAGTGTCAGCTTCATCAGCCCATAGATGCCGGAGTAGTGCTTGTTGGGGATCCACGACACCTCTGGCTGCAAGGCAACACACCTCAGGGCTGGGCACGGCCATGCCCTTCCCCTGCCTGGGCAGGACAGCTGTGTGACCCGGCACCCCGCGCAGAGGAGGCCGGCAACAGAAGGGCATGCAGAGCCGTGGAGCCAGCGGAGCCTGGAGCATTTCCTCCAGCCACCAGAACCCCCACCTGGACCCCAGAGTCTCACTGAGGCACTCGGCTCTGCCACAAGGGCACTGCTACTGCAAGGCACTCCCCCACCCTGCCAGTACCAGCCTTGTGCTCCCCTCTCAGCAGCACCAGCAACAAGCCCAGAAAGAGGAGGGGGTGAGCCAGGGATCAGCAAGAAAAAGATAATCGCCCTCCACCAGCTCCTTGGGACAGGGAAAAGGGAGGGCAAGCACCTGCCTTCAAGTCATCGGCATGGTAGAAGCTGACGTGGACGGAAGGCACCATCCAGGACTCGAAGAGTGTCTGGAGGATCTGGTGGGCCACCGAATCCGTGATGAAATGAAAGTGGAGGGGGTTTTTCCTGCCAACGGCAAGGACAGCAACATTCAGCATCACAGCAGAACGAAGAGGCCATAGTCCCCCAACCCTCCTGTGGGATCAACATCAGCTGAGGTGGTAAATGGAAAAAAAAACCCTCTGGGGAATTTCTAAGCAGTGGTACAAGTGCTAGAGAGAGGTCCCCTGTTCTGCAGCACTGCCCCGCTGCAGCAGCTCATCTGAGAACCCCAACTAGCAGGCCTCTGGCACAACACGTCCCCATTACCTGTGGAAGAGGATGGATTTCACCAGGGTGACCACGTCCCGGCTCGCGTTGTGCCCAGCACACACAATCGCCACGTGAAGGAGCTGCCCAAAGACAAACGGCACCTTTTTGAGACTGGGCACCCCCTCCTCGCAGGGGCTGCCAGCTCCTCCCTGGGACCACGCTACAGGGAGAGGCTTCAAAACCCAACCTTTCCCATGCAGAAGGAGCCCCAGAGAGAGGTAGGAGTTCCATAACTCAGAACTGGGGAGCAGGAGTCTTGGTGCCACTCCTCCTGTCTGCTCTCCTTCTCTGGAGAAGAAGATCCCCTCACCCACAGAGCGCCATGGAGAGCCAGGATGAGGCCCCAGTACGGCCAGAGCACAGGGAGAGCAGTGCCAGGCGAGCTGCACGCACATCCATGCTCCACAGGGTCCCAGCCTCCCTACCGACATTCCCTATCCGCAGCGGCTCCGCGCCGGTGCCATCACCCACCTCACACTTGTGCACTGTGCGCTGCTTGGGGCAGGCCGTGCGGTTGCTCCTCTCGGCCCCAGGGGCGTCTCTGTCCTCGGCAGAAGCCCCCCGCTGCGGGCTGCCATCGCCGCCCTCCGCCGGCGCCTGGCCGAGCTGCAGCCGGAGCTGCTGGTTCTCCTGCTCCACGCGGCGCACCCGCGAGGCCAGCGCCTCCCGCTCCGCATCCCGAGCCGGCTGCTCGCCCAGACACGGCGGCAGCAGCAGGAAGCGGCCATCTGGGGAAGAGATAGGGGCATGCAGAGGGCACGGCAAGGCCAGCAGAGCCACAACACAGAGGTCCCAGCACACCTCACAAGCGCCCAGCCAACATCTCAGCTCTGCTCCCCTGATCTCCAGAGGTGTACGTCCCTGGAGATGCCCTTAAGTCAGATAAACCTGCAGTGACTCGCATGGTCAGAGCAATCACCCCAAGGCCTAACCCCCTAATCTGACTGCCCACCCTGTGCTGCAGACTGTCCCTTGATCTGAGGAGAAGGACTCACTCACATTCGAGGCTGCCCACAAAGAGGTAAAGCCAGGAGAGAAGAATGGCCAGGGTCACTGTGGCGAGCAGCAACTTCAGCTTCATGCGCCAGGAGCGCAACATGATGTGCTGGCAGGACACAGGCAGCAAGGATCAGGTGGGCAACCCGAGTCCGGCTGGCCCTGGCATCCTAGAGCCTGTGGGGGACAGGGGAGAAGACACAGGTGTCACCAGTAACCCGCAGCCAGGCGTGCCAGCATCTCCCCAGCAGGACATCCTCCATCACCTGCTCCCTCCAGGACCGTACCTGGGCAACCACAGCAGCGAAACAGTCACCCATTACCTCTCCAGACAGCACAGTCCTGCTCACGATGGAACATTTACCCCCCAGACTTGTCCCGCCATCCAGACAGGACTGCAGAGCCTGTGGCAGGGGACCTCAATCGTGGAGGGGAATGAGGATAGGAAAGAGGTTTCCAAGAGATTTTTACCCAGCTCTGTCCCTTGCTCCCTGCCATCCCACGGGCCTAGGGCTCACGGAGGAGGGGGCAGGTAATAATGCTGAGGCCCTCCCGAGCAGGGCGGCGGGTCCCGGAGCCTGCCCGTAGGACGGGCGCGTCCCTCCCCCGCCACCTCGGCTGGAGCGCGGCCCACGCGGGGCCGGGGGCTCGGGAAACTCCCGCAGCCAAGCGCCGCCGCCCGCCCACTTCGATGGGAAAACCCCAAACACTTCGGTGGAAGTCGCTCCCCGGCCGCCCCGGAACGCTCCCCCNTCGGCGCAGCAACATCTGGACAACAAAAGCCGCCGTCGGGCTGAATGGGCCGGATTAGGGTCTGCTCCCCCTGAACACACCCCGCTGCAGCCCATTGATGTGCAGATGCCCATGGGGCCGCGGGGGCTGGAGCCTAGGAGAACACACACCGCCGCCCCCGACCCTCCCCGCGGCCCCTGGGGCCCGGTGCAAGCTCCAGCCCGCCGGGGGAATTGCAGATGGATGGCCCCATCCACCCCCAGTGAGAGATACCCAGGCTCCACGAGGGCTGGGGCACGGCCGGCCCGCGGGAGCACGGCCACGCCAGCCCACTGGAGATAGAGCCGAGCTCCCGAGGCAGTAGGCACGGCCCCTGAGAGCTGCACCCCTTTTCCTGGAGGACAAGGTGTCTACTGGCATCACAGCTCTTGGGAGCCAGGCCCGGGCTTGAGCTGCTCCTGTGCTCTGTAGAGAGCAGGACAGGGAAGGGGGAGCTGACACCTGGAGCACACCAGGCCCAGGCACCCCTTCTCTCTGCCACAGCCGCGGGCCATGCCAGACACAGCAAGGTCTCCACATGCTGCTGCCAGCCCTTCTCCCATCCCGAGGTTCACACGAAGTTGGAGGGCTGTTCAGGCCAGGCTGGAGGGGGATGGCAGGGGGGCACGGTGAGAAAAGGCCAAAGAGGTCAGCCAGCACCCTGTCAGCATTTGGGGAAGCTGAGGGGCAGGGAAGCAGCTTTAGCACAAACAAAGGAGAGAGGAGGTGATGGCACACAGCAGCACCCATCCTGCTGCCACTTGCCCCCACGGCCCCTCACTGCAGGAATGGCACTCTGTCCCCAGCCTCCATGTGAACACACTACTAGGATGGCAATTCTGGGGGACCAGACAGGACCAGCAGCAGGTCAGTTTACAAAACCTCTCCCAGAGGCACCCAAAGATCCATCCAGCCCCCATCTCTCAGCACCCCCACCGCTCCTGCCAGCCCTTGTCCCGCTCCTCACCTGGCTGCTTGCCTTCCCCCAGGCGCTGATTTCCTTACCTGCCTCTCCCCTCTTCTCCTCCTTCCCCGGCGCCTCCCAAGCCGGCTGGCAGCCCACTGCTGCTGCTCCCTCCCGGGGCTGCCGTTCCCTGTCCTCCCTTTACTCCTCCCTTCTAGATCTGACACTTTCCCCCTCCTCCTCGCTCTCAAACCCAAGCTCCCTCCGCACACCCGCCGGCCCCCCTTTCAGAGGAAGAAAGAACAAACAAAACAAGAGATTAAATTCGCTTTCTACTCGAGAGCCCCCAGCGCCAGGGGCGCAGAGTTGCCCAAAGTAAATTGGGAGGAATCCATCCTCCTTCCAACTCCCTTCCCACTCCCAGGCCTCAACATCCCTCCTACAGAGTGACAAATGGGAGCATCAGGATTATCTCCCCCGTTCTTAGCACCTGCCTCCTCCTTTACTGGGGCAGGTGCAGAAGACTTTGTCCTCACTGAGAGATCTTTGGGGGCCTCGGGATGGCGGCAGAGCCCACCCGTTCTCCCCATGACTGGCTCCACGGCCTACCTGGGGTGCAAATATGGCCAGGCTGAGACGCAGACCTTGCTACTATGTCGAGAGAAGAGATATTGGCCACCGTCAGAACAGCTGCCTATCGGCTGAGCAGAGTGCAAGCCCCGCTGTGGATCTGCAAGGGAAAGAGCTGTTCCCCCGCCGTCTCATCCTTGCTCTGGCCCAGAGGAGCAGGGCTCACTGGAAGGAGGAGCGGGAGGCCGGGGCTGGGAATGCTAACTATGCACAGAGAGGCTCTACCTGCAGCTCTCCCCTCCGTGCCGGCCCCGGGACTGGGCACGGGCGGCAGCCCTGGCCCGGGGCTGGAGCAGAAGGAGAAGCCCCGGCCGGGGTGTCCGGGCCCGGGAGCGGAGGGAGGAGGCCGGGAGCGGCAGCAGGCAGAGGGCTGGGATGCGGAGCAGCCCACACAGCACCCGGTGCAATGTAAATTGCCCCCGCCCAGAGCCCCGGGCGAGCGCGGCGCGCCCCGGCCTGCCCGCGCCGTCAGTGCAGCACGCAGATGGCTGCCCCGGGAGGCACGCTTACCTCCCGCTCGGGCAGCTCCTGCTTGCCCTTGCAGAGCCCGGTACGACAGGCAGCGGCTCCTCAGCAGCGCCCTTCAGCCCAGCCCAGCCCTGCCCCGGCAGGGGGAGGAACCGCCCGGGCTGCCCTGCCGCTCCTCCGAGCCAGCGGCTCCCCAGGACAGGGCCCTGCCCTTCCGCAGCCGCCCCGGGGCACACGCTCCGCTCCCGGAACGTCCTGCCCCTGCCCCACCGTATCCAGCTTGTGCTGCAGCTGAGGCAGTGGCCACGCAGGGCTTACCCGTGCTCTGGGAGCAGTCCAGGCCTCCCGCAGCCCACGGCCAACAGCCCCGCTTCGGCAGAGGGTGACACCGCCTCCTGCTCCAGCTGACCTCCGTGGCCTCTCCACACCCTTGTCCTGGCCCCCATACCTTGGTTTGCTCCCAGCACCAAGAGCCGGTGCTTTGAGACCCAGCCAGGCCCAGAACAGGTAGGCTGCTGGGGAGCATGGGCAGGGCAGGGGCAGTTTTAGGGTGGTCACGGGAGTGAAGGTGGCTAGCCAGAAGGCAGCTCCACAGCCTCTCCTCCTCTGTGAAACATTAGAGGCACAGCAGGCAGAGAGCAAGGCTGGAAGCAGCTCCTTGGCAAGGGGCACAGTAGGTACCAGCAGCCTTGGCACAGCACGTGAAGCTCCCCTGCAGTCATGGCCTCTCCGCCCTCCCTCCTCAGTCTCCTTGCTCACCAGACAAGCGCAGCCAGCAGTAAGACGAGAGGTTTCCCAATACTGCCGGCTTCCAACCCCAGCGCGGGTGCGGGGCAGAAGTGCTGTTCACAGCAGGTTATCCTCCCTCCCCCACATTCTTCCCAGGAGCAAGCAGCTCCTGCTTCAGCAGGGATCAGCCACTGGGACAGAAAAAGGCACCCTTGTCCCCTCTCTAGCTGGAAGAAGCTGACAGCGGATACCAGGGAAAGGACAGCCAGGACCCAGGTCTTGTCTCATTCCTGGGTCACCCTGCCTCCAGTGACAACAGGGCAATGGCCAGGGGACAGGGAATGTCATGCCAGCAGAGCTGAGCAGCTGCACAAACACCAGTGCATGCTCACACCAACCTCTGAGGCGTGGGCAGGAGCCCAAAGCTGGCTGTGTGCCAGCCACCCTTCCACGCACAAGCACCCTTCATTACTGGGAAAGTGCAGCCACTTTCACTTGCCCCAGGCTCTCCCTGAGAGTTGCCCATGTGCTGGAACTCCACTCCTCCGCGCTCCACTCTTTTTGCGGGAAATCCCCTTTTCTTTGTAGGCCCCAACGCTAAGCCTGAATGGCCTTCGCTCTCTACGGCTCAGTAATAATCAGGTGAGCAGTTAATGTTTAGGGAGAGCTGGCAATGGAAATTTTGCCATCCCATTACCGTGTTTCCTCCAGCCCTGCAAGCACAGAGGGGAGCAGCTCTGTTTTCCACAGCATCACATTTGGCAGCAAGGCCCGTGGCAGGAGGGGTGTCAGCCTGCTGTCCCTTCTAGAGCTAACGTGTACCTGCAGAGGGATGCTGAGGCACAACTACACTGTCTGTGGGTACCAAGCCAGCAGGGGCACAGGGACAGCCCCAGGCTTGCTGCCCCCTCTACTGCCTCCCCCTCCCCAGGCATTACAAGTGAAAAGGTAGCCTGGCTGTCCCAGTGAAGAGCTGCAGGGCAGCCAGGAGAGGAGTGAATTCATGGAGCTATGGTGCCTGTTGTCTTACCTAGCTGGAGGTGACAGAACCTGCAAATTCTTCTGCCAGGTCTCATTTTTGGGGTGACAGTTCAGCTGACCTGCTCAGACTGCCTCAGTAGAAGCTCAACACAACAGCTTCCCAGGTTTGCAGAAGGTGAGAAAGGGCCCGAGAGCTGCGGCAAGAGCTGCACAGCCAGACTGGCAACTCGGAAAAGGCACCACGCTTTGAAGAGAGACAACTGGGGACGATCCCTTTTGCTCTTACACAGAGAGATCCCTTTTGCTCTCACACAGAGATGGGAGGGGACAGGCTGGCTCCTCATTCAGCAGATCACCTTTAAAGTGTGTACTGTAGCACCCATCTGACTAAGTGCCTTATGATTCAGGGTCACCTCCCTGTCCTGCTCCCTGTGCCTCAAATGCTGCTGCTGCTGCTTGAGGGGGGCAGTGCCAGCCAGCAGATACCACACAGGCGGTGCAGAGCAGGATAGCTGCAGGAATTTACAGAGGCAGAATGGAATTTGGCCAGGAGAGCAGGATTAAAACCCCATGCTCCGGATTACCATGCCCTCCCTCCCTCCCTCCCTCCCTAGTCTTATGACAAGCAAACCTTAAGTGAGGGTTTCACCTTCGTATTTCCCTGGAAAGAGCAACCTCTGGCAAAACAACTACCAAGTTCTAGGAGGTGGCACCCAGAAGCACCCACAGAGTTGGATGCCAACATATGCTGCAAAGGAGGAAGCATCCTTGTCTCCCCACTGCCCCCAGACACCACCAAGCTGCTGAGAAAATCCCAGAAAGGATCCTCCTGGGACAACAGGCAGCTGTGCCTCAGTTACAGCTCATTCTAAAACATCAGGCTCTTCTCAGGCCTGTAAGATTACCACACACAGTTCTGCTGCTCTGAGTTCAGTTTTTTATTCTGCAGAGGTCACACTGAAAAGCTATCTTCTCCTTCTCTGGTGGAACCACAGCACTTGGGGAAGAGGAGCTAAAGTCTCTGAGGGGTGTTGAAGCTCCAAGCTTGGCTGAAGCAAAGACTCTCGCCACCAGATTGTTTTCCAGAGGAAACCAGCAAGTTCAGGCTGGGTCTAACACAGGAATGCCTTGCTGCTTACCTCTTCATGTCTGAAACCCAGGAGTGTATCAGGGGAGCAGCGCCTCTTGGCAAGGACTCTGACACAAAGCCCTGCTAGACACAGTCTGCTTTTGCAGAGTCGGTGTCCCTGCCCGCAGCCAGGCACTGGGTTCAGCTGCCCAGCAGAGCCTCAGCCACGGAGGGTGTGCAGGGCACCCGTGGGGAGAGCAGTGCCACAGCACAATGTGCAAGTGTGCCTTAGGAGGCTTAAGCCCACCAGACATCCTGCGGTGCTTACAAGCTGGGCAGCTGCATCTTGCCACAACTCTGAGGCACAGTACAGAAGGCCCACCCAGACAGCAACACAGTCCCCAGGTGCTCTCACTCCTCTCAAGCCCAAGAAGAAGCCGGAAGGACCCCCGAGAAACTCACAGAGGATATGTTCAACACACTGCTTCCAGCTCTACCTCCCTGGACTACAAGTCATTTGATGCTACAAGGATACTCAGCAGGTGAAGTATCAACACTGACTGGCCTTTTACTGGGCCTGGGGGAGCTCAGGCTTAACTGAGACAGACACAGATGCCACAGAGTCCTGAACCAAGTCTCCCCCACACACCTCTCTGGCATGGCTTGGCACGGGAGGGACCAGGCTTGGGTACTGTGCAGGAGGACCCCAACTGCCTCTTGAAACAAAGCAGCAACAGGGGCTGATCTTCAGCTCCCCTCCTCTCTGGTGGGATTAGGTTTCTACTACCTGCATTTTTGCTGATGTCTGTGCTGCAGCTAATGGCCAGCTCTGAATCCATTTCGTTCACCACGTCCTGGTCTCCGGATGTGCTATGGGCATCAATACCTGTTCACCCTGCCATTTCCTGACACTTTCACTGCTGCGGGCTTAGAACAGTTCCTGGGGTCAGAGCTGAGCAGGACCTCCAGCTTTTATCCAAGTCAGCCTGCAGGAAGCCCTCCACCAGTTCCAGCTCTGCCATCAGCTCAGCTGGAACACCCAGCAGGCATTGTGCCGATACAGCCAGGGTTGGGAATTTCATCCTGTGTGGTACTGACACCCCAGGTTTCCAGCCAGCAGTGCCCATGGGTAGGGACTAACCCCACATCCCCCTGCTCCTTTGAAATGCTCTTAAACATTCTGCACCCGGTGGTGCTCCCTGGTGGGACAAGGGAGACCATGTCCCAACACAACAGGCCAAACCTACCCCCTCATACACTTGTCTGCATCACCTCAGGCAAAATTAATTAGGTTAATTACAGCAAAAAAGGAGACAAAGGGACTCCAACAACCCCATATTGGCACTCAACCTGGACAAGCTCACAAGAGGTACGACACCATCCACCTCTGGGGAGGTGCCAGGGGCATGGCTGTGAGCCAGACTGTCAGGTGCCTGCTGTGCATTGTGACTAGCAGAACTGGGTAAGTGTTTTTGGCTGAATAGTTATTGATTGAAAACTGCAGTTTCCAGACAGCTCAGAGCTATTTGCTCCTTCACTGCAAGTTTTGGACAAGAACAAAATGCTTTGTTTTCCAAGCAAAAAAGTCTCATTTTGCATTGTTTTGTTTGTAATTGAGCTGCATTACATTTAAAAGAAAAGATAGAGGTTCTCTCTAATATGTCTGTGTTGAGTTTTTCTCCCTCCAGCTTTTCATTTTGGGCACTAAATCAAGCAGTTAATTATTTGTCCAGCTCTGGTCTCCAGACAAGCTGAGAGCATCATGAGCCAAAAGGCTGGAGCAGCTCTGCCCAAGCAGCAGTGCTGAGGAAGGTGTTGGTTTTTTTTGTGCTGCAGGCTCCTTTCAGGCCTTAGCTCGAGCTCCCTCAGGGTAGCAGACACTCCTTGGGGGGAGGAGAGCAGGGCCCTGTGCAAGGAATGGCAGGTACCCCACAGTTCAGGACACACAATGTCACTGTCACTGCTCGGAGGGCATGCTAGGAGCAGGGCTTCCCATGCCAACTGCCCAGCACAGAATCAGAATATGCTGAGTTGGAAGGGACCCACAAGGATCATCAAGTCCAACTCCCAGCTCAGCACAGGACGACCTCAGAAATCACACCGTGTGCCCGAGAGCATTGTCCAAACGCTTCTTGAACTCTGTCAGGCTGGTGCTGTGACCACTTCCCTAGGGAGCCTCTTCCAGTGCCCAAACACCCTCTGGGTTTTTCCTAGTAACCAGCCTAATCCTCTGCTGATACAGCTTCGTGCCATCAGCTCGTGACACCACGGTCCCTCACTAGTCCTGCTGGTATCAGTCACTGGAGCAACTCTTCCAAATTCCATCTCTCTCAGTGCCAAACTGCAGTCCAGCAGCCAGGCACACACAGGGCACTGACCGACAATGAAAGGCAACCCCCTCCTCTGCAGGAAAAGCAGCTGAGCTCACGGATACAGCCTGGCACCTCTTCCACAAGGACTGGCCCAAACTGGGAGCTGTGCTCAAGCAGCCACTCCTGTATCTTCCCTGTCCAGAGCTATTCCTGGCACCAGTGCCCTCAGTGCCCAAGCGAGGCTGAAAGCAGAGCTCGTCCACACAGGAATGGAAGAACTGCACTATAAATAGCAAACCAGAATGGCTCGGGGCAGGCTCTAAAACACCCAAGCAGCAACAGTGCCATCCACTCAGGGTGCTCTGGGCATTTTGTAAGACCAGAAGTGATTCTGAGCTACAGAGAAGCTTGCACATTGCCAAGGGGCTCTGACAACACTGCAGGAAAAACTGCTGTCCAGGCTAAGACACAAAACTTACCTGCAGAAAAACCATACAAGGGCATCTTGCGAACTGGAAATGAGGTAGTGACTGATGGGGGCAAAGAAAGGAGGGGAAGTGGATCCCAGAGGAGAGGCAGTTCCCAAAGCCAGGCAGTGGAAAGGAGAATACTCCAACATCCAAACCCATTACCAGCCCTCCTCCCTTCCTGCTGCTCCTTGTGTTCCCATCCCTGGGGCTTCTCACACTGCTGAGCTAAACCTTGAACTTGCACACCAAAGGACAAAGGCAGGGAAGAAACAGCATAGCTCAACTCAGCCAAGCAGCAGATGAGTGGCTGAGGACAAAAGCTCATGTCTTCTGCAAGCCACAGCAACCTCTGTGCAGTGCCCAGCCTGCGCCAGGAGAGACAAGAGCTCAGACCATCCTGTGATCACATCTTCAGGATGCTTCTAGGAAGAGTCTTACCCTTCCCACCACCATCATCCTCACTACTCCCTCTTCCCTCCTGGTGCTCCATCTGGATCCACAAACACTGCACCTTCCCCTCCTCACTGGCACCGTATGTCCCATGAAGGGCTCTCAGCCTCCCCAGGTGAGAACAGGACCGGCCTCATGCAGCACTGCCAGGCACCAGCCTCCCACGCTTGTGCGGGAGCCCTGCTCCTTCAGCAGTGCTGCAGCACTTGCGCTTACACTGGGAATAAGAGCACAGAAGAGGCTTGGGAAATCAAGAGGAGGGGGTATGCACAGGGAGGGCACACACCTGAACCAAATCACACAGCAAATAAACACACAAGCTTGCGCACAAGGGGAAGCAGTTGCTTCCTCTGACAGAAAGGTTATTTTGTCAGAATAGGAAGACAGCACTCAAAAAAAACCAAAAGAAAAACACCAAACCTCTGCTTTATTGCTCCTAGAGCACCAGAACCAGCCAGGACACAAAAAGCAAAGATAGTCAGTGCCGACTACAAATCCACCTTGAGAATTCTGTAAGCTCGCTTTGCTTCTCCCCCATAGCTCTCCTGTCACCCCTTGCCCTTCCTTCTCAGTGCAGCAAGCAGGAAGAGAGGTAGAGGTCTCAAGTTTGGCCAAGTTTCCACTCAGGGAACAGAAGCCTGATAACAGGCTGGACAGGATGTGAGCACCCATTGAGGAAGAGGATTAGTAACCCCTTAATCTGCACATTTTGGAGTCTAAGCACTTTGCTCTGCTCTTTAATTAAACCATGGAGTGCAAAGTCTGCCAGAAGGTAGAGAACAAGGAGGAAGAAGGCAAGGAAAGAAGAGGCTGTAGCTTAAAGGCTGTTCCTTGTAGCTTAAGTGCAAGGAGGAGCTGTTACTAGCAGGGATGTGTTTCACCTCAAGTGCTTTATACTGGGGCTGTTGAGCATCCTATTGCCTTCCCTGATCCAGTCTATGGGAGGGTCAGAGGCAGGATGAAGGGTGATGCGTGATGGCCTGGGGATGACGAAGGGGGGAGCAAGGAGATCTATCAGGCTGGACAAAGCTTTACCTGTAGCAGCTTTGTCTGGCTGGCCATGACTCCCCTCCCGGGAAACAATATGAGCACCAGAGCACGTTTGTCTCCACTTCACACACCTGTCTGCACAAAAGGGCCTTGTTCCAGCACTTATCTGGCTCCAAGACGGGGAGGGGCCACTGCCTCACCGCCCTGGCACCCAGGCAGCACGTTCAGCTCCATGTCGGGCTTCTTTGGATCTGCCTGGCAGGGGAAAATTTCCTGGCACAGGTAGAGAGGGAAACCTTTTACCACAGCCCAAGACAAACAAAGCAGCTCAAACAATGCCCTGCTTCCCTCAAGCTGTGCCCAGATGCACGTGCCCGTGCAGAGTAGGCAGCAAGCCTGAGGCTCCGGAAGCTACCTGAGCAGTGAGGACAGGAGCCCCACAGCACAGCACAGCACGGGGAGACACGCAGCTGGTGCCAGAGCTGGGAACAGAGTGCCAAGGAATGGCCTCACCTCCCGAAATGCTCTGCCACCAGCTCTGCCCCAGCAGAGCAAGGCAGGGGGTGCGTGTGTGTAGGGGCAGCCCGTCACTCCAGCGTTCCTCTCTTCCCTCACTCCTATTCTTTGGAATTCCTCTCCTCTGTTTGCTTTGTTTCAGACCTCAATGAACAGGAAGAAAAGGGAAGGAGCCTTGACAAATCCGATCAAGGCGTAGACATGCTGAGGCTCCCTCCTGCTGGCACGCCAAGCCCTACGCTAATGAGGGGCAGGGAGAGAGCGGTGGCCCCTGAGAACAGTGGCCCCAAAGAAACACTCGGTGTAACGGACAGAGGGAAAAGAAGCTGCTAGGACAGAACAATGCCAGCACAAGGTCTCAGCCCTCAGAAGGGGATCTTCCCATTTTTCCTGGCCCAGAGAGCATGTTCCAGCTCCTCAGTTCAGCTCCCAGAGGCTTACTGGCCAGTACACAAGAAGTAAGCAATTGACCGCGGTAGTGTTTGAGGAGAAGGATGCAGACATGCACACTCAGGTGAACAGCCAGAGAGATGGGATCACACTTTATTCAAAGGGTTCCTGTGGAGAATCTGGTCCTTCCTTCCAGAGAACTGGGCTATGGGGGCTTACAAGTGCCAGTGCTGTCTGCAGAACCTCCCACATGTCCCAAAAACCCACAGAGCCAAGCCCTTCTGCCATGCAATTATCCCATTTAGTGATTTAGAAGCACTAAAACAGCAAGGAAGCAACCCTGTGTAAACCATCTACTTAACATTCATGATAACTAACCTTTGAAGGCTGCCAATGTTGCAGGAGTGGCTAGGAGCAGCTGGAGAAGTTGGCACGGCCTGGTGGTGCCTGTGAGGACCCCCCTCTAAGCAAGGATTCTCAGCTTGAAGGGCAGATAAGACATCTCAGCTGTACTTGAGAGTTTTGGAGCTTGCTGTCACCTGAAACCCAAAAGACAGTCACGTGAAGAGCTGCTGCATAAGAGAGCTCTGAGGACAGGCCCCTGCACATCTGGGAGTCACAGATAAGAGCACCCAACACCTTGGTCCTGTCCGTATCCTCCAGCCTGTCACAAAGCATGGCTCAGTGTCACCCACACAGCCCAGGGGAGAATGATTACCTGCATGCTGCATATTCCCAGTCCATTGACCACACTGTCCTCGGCACGTTCCCCACCCCTGCACGGAGGGCTGTACACGTGTCCCCAGAATGGCTGGCAAAGCCACAGCCACCATGTTCCATCGCAACACATGTGAGTCCTCACACCAATCCTTCAGCAGGATGCGGAGCTGGGGGAGGGATGCAAGTTCTCTGGCCCCCTCCCAAACATGACAGCAGCAGCAAGTGTCTAACTCGCGAGGCAATAAAGGGATTAACTGTCTTGTCCAGTAACTTGAGCCCCCGTGAGTGCCCTGGGCAGCCCCATAATGGCAGCTAAGAGAGTCTATCTAAATAGAGGCACACAGGGAGAGAGAAGGAGTAAAGGCAGAGCAGAGAAGAAGCAGGCAAAAACCACCACACATGCAACTTATGCTAAAGAGAGCACAGCAGTCTGCACGTTACTCCTCCTCAGAGGAAATCCTCTTCCTCTGCTGGCATCTTGACAGTGCACCCCTTCCATCCAACTCCCACAGAGTTGGGCACACACACTCCACAACTGCAGGATGAAATGGATAAGCGCTTCTTCCCAGGAGGCTAGAAGGATTCTTAGCTCCTTATCAGGAGAAAGCCCAAAACAGAAGCACAGACATATTAATATATTGGGGCAAAGGAATTGGAGAAGAATTGGGAATTTTGTTTTAAAGACCCTTTATCCACACATCATTGCTCTACGATGCACCAGGAGCAGGACCTTAAAAGCAGGTAAAAACCTACTGAAAGTGTGTATCTGGTCTGTCCCACCTGTTTTAAAAGCCCAAGCAGAGAAGCAAGTGTGCAGAGTGCTGTATTCCTGCACCCCTCCAGCCACAGCAAACCCCAGGCCAGCCTGGCACAGCACAATATGACAGAAGGGAGGCGACATCAATCCCAACAAAGGCTGGAAATGAAAAATAGCAACAACAGCTGCTACCTGAAGAGTGAAATCCAGTGATTCTAAGAGTGAAGTACAGCACTGCACTGCTCAGCAAAACCCTTCTGCAGCAATAAGGCCCAACAAAACTTCTGCTTTGTGAGTCTCCCTCAGATTCCAGCTACAAGGTGGCAGGCAGTGAGAGGACATGTATGGCCTTTATGGCCTGTGTCAGTAAACAGACATCTGTCTCCTCTGTCATCCCCTCTCTGCTTGTCCTGATGGGTCAGCTCCCGCCTCAGACCAAAGGGGTCCAAGGGGGAAACTCAGAAATGGAGACTTTGGAGCAGTAGGAACAGGATACGAACCAGAGTGCCAAACCCTCCTGGCATACACCCCACAGCCCTCGCCCAGGTGCTAGCAGAGCCTTATATTTCCGGAGAACCATTCAGCAGGTAAGAGCCAAATCCCTCCACCTGGGCTAGGAAGCAGAAGCTGCTGGCAACAGCACTGAGTACTTCAACAGCAAAGAGCTTGAAAAGCAAAGGCCCCTTCAGCAGAGATAATGCTGAGTGGGGAGACCCAGATACGTGCCTGCCACACAGCAGCACTATCCTCTGGGATCCACCACAGCACCACTGGGACAGCAGAGCTCCCACCTGCACATGGCAGGAGCCTCAGCTCCAGGATGGAGCCCACGTCATCCAGCCACAACCCAGCCACCAGCAGTTATTTACACAGCACCGCACACAGGACCTGCAAGATCTGCAGCATGCTGGGACCAATCTCCAGGTCTGCTGCCTTCTCCAGGTGAGGTCAGCGGGGCTTAGGGTGACACCGGGGGAAAGGAAGGTCAGAAACCACAAGCAGTTACCCCTCACACATCCAAAAGCCGTTCTGAGCCCTGTCCCTCAGGGCCCAGCTGTATCTCTCCCTTGGAGTGTTTCCATCAACTCAGGCCACCAGAGAACTGTGTGTCCAAAAGTTTTTTCCAGCTGCATCACATGGTTATTAAAAGACATGGCCTCTCCCTTTCAGCCCTTGGCACAGGCAGATTTGAGTATTACAGGAGAGACTGCACATTGCTAATGAATCAGGGAAGGGAGTTATCCAAGTAACAATCTGTGGCTCTAAAAGGCTTTCTGGAAAAGGCATCTGGAGGCAGGAGGCAGTCAGTATCTCGCAGCAGGGCTCTGCACACATTGCCAGACATGTTGTTCCTCCTGGGAAGCCAAAAAGAGTCTTTCTCCAGAGATGCCAAGTCTGAGCTAAGCTGGGAAGGGCAGGGGCACCCTGACAGAGAACAGCAACAAAATGCCTCCAAGTCAAAACACACATTAAGAGGCCCCTTAAACTTGTTTGACCTGGGTTTCCCTTCCCATCACACTGCTGCTTCAAGTAACAGACCTGCCAGTAACACTTCAGGAACTTAGGTACTACACCACCATCTTGCCCTGCCAGCTGTTGCCTTTCCAGACCCCAGGAGGGCTTTCCAAGATCAGAAGAACAAGCTGCCACCAGCAGCATTGCCGTGCTCAGAGCCTGGTGTGCTTCACTGCCCTTGTCTCCTCATTTGGAGCTCTCCTGAAAGGTGTTGGGCTCCAGTGGGATATCATGAGTGAACAAGGCCTTCCATTCTAGGCAGGGTTCATGTAACAGGGCCTAAAATACTCCCTGGACATGCTTCCATCTACAGGTTATTTGGAGCCAGTCATAATTTATCCTTAGCTATCCCAAAGTATTGGCTGAGCTCATCCAGAAGCAAAGAAAATGCACAGCCAGATTATGGTGTGAGAGCTGAGAAGGGCAGGAAGGGATGCCCTAAAGACACAGGGCCAGAAAGGCCATCTCATTCCTCATCACGACTGCTCACTTTCAACCACGGCCATAAAGATTCACATCCCCAACCTCATACTGCCAGGCTGTTTCCCTTCAGGAAGGGATAGGTCAGCAGGAAGACAAGGTTGAGGAGAATATCCAATTCCCACCCCAACTAACCATCTCCCAAGACACAGACAAGTATCAGTATCAAAATATCAAAATCAGTATCAAATATGAAAAACTGAGTGTATCCTGCCACATCCTGCTTCCCTGCTCCAGCCCGGGCAGGCACTGTATGAAAACATCCTCACCCCAGCACTCTGAAAGATGTCTTTTGAGGGTTACTTCGGATGAACTGCCTTACACCTGTGGCAGTGTTACACTCCAGGATATCTGGAGTCAGGCTTCCCAGAAATGGCGTGGTCTCATGGGTCTGAGCAAAGAGCAAGACACTGGCAGCCAAGCAAGCTGGACTTCAGCACTGCACCCACAGATGGGCTGGCAGAATGTTTGCTTTTTCTTCGGTTTGCTTCTTTTCTTACTGTTAGTGCTGAGCATGCACCCCTCATCATCAGAGCATTGGAACTATTTGGCCTCGGTCACAGCCAGTGGATTTCCAGTAAGCACAAGCCCTCAGCACCCAGACTGACAGTAAGCATTACGGAAAGAGTTGCTCCAAGATCATTCTGGGCACAGTCAAGAGAGAAGCTAGACCCTCAACCCAGCCTTTCACCTCCTGCTGCCACACACACCGTGGGCACCATAAGCCAAGGCAATTGAAGTCTTGCCCAGTCTCATGGACTGGCTGCTGCTCTGAGAAGCCACCCATCCTACAGTGCTCCCTCACAACATATTTACCATAAAAAGGCAGCATGATGCCATTCATGTCCTCCAAGCTCGCTTGCCACAAGTAGGATGAGCAAAAGGGGATGATGAACAAAAGGGGACACGACAGTTGGTAGGACAGAGTTTGGGGGCAAGGGGTGAAGAGGAAGCATCTGCCAAAATGCTCCTTACTCAGGGACAGAATCTAGCTGTGCTGTTCAGAGTAGCCCAAGGACTTTGTGCATCAAGCTTCACCTCTGGCTGAAGACAAGGTGTCTTTGGCAGTCTCCTAGGCAGCCAGCTCTCAGATTGCTGTCTGGCAGAGCTAGAGCACCTCCTTGAAGGAGAGCCGCTCTGGCAGTCTGCACTGGATATGCCCCTGGAGTCACCAGCAGCACACACCTACTCCAGCAAGCTGTGCTGGAGACCTCTATCACGGGCTTCGGGTGCTATCTCACCCGCCTTCGCACTTACAGTAGCAGCCCAGCCACCGTGAAATTCAGAGAAACTCGCAGGTAGCACTGCATGTGAATGGAAAGCTGGGTCTAATCCATGTGATTCTGACTAAAAAGGTTTGTTTAGCGCCAGACTGCTTGCCAGCGGTATCTCGTGCCCTTTTTGAACTCAGCCTGCTGGAAAACAAACCCTCGGGGGAAGAGGAGCGATCAGGAAGGATAAAGTGCCTGCCCATGCAACTGTAATTCCCGCCGAGGAAGCCGCGGGCACACACTGTGCCCATTGTGCAGAGGTAACCGGACAGGAGGAAGGAGGGGCGGCTCGGCCCAGCTCTGTGCGCACCCGAGAGGACACGAAGCGCCTCCTGGCCCACGGGCACCGCCGATCTTTGCCCCGGGCAGCGTGCGGAGCCAGGCCCGGCTGCGGGCAGGGGCGCTGGCCGGCAGCCTCGGCTGAACGGGAGGCAGAGCCCGGGCAGGGCACGGCACGGAGCGAGGGAGGGAGGTCGCGGGTCCGGGCACAGGCAGGAGCCACTTCTGCAACAGGCTGCAGCCAGGAGGGCCCCGCGCCTCCTCCCGCCTGCCAGCGGGGACACCCGTGCTAGTGCGGCAAACACCGAGCGCAGCGGGGGCCGTGCGAGTCCTGCGTGGGCTCCGGGAGAGCCCCAGCTGCACGGCCCGACCACCGCCCTTCGGCTCCCCGCTCCGGTTCCCCCGGCCCGGGCGGGGACTGACACTGTCACGCACGGACGCGAGGATGAAAGCCCCCGTCCCGAGGCCCACCAACCTTTCCGTGCGCCCAGGGCAGCACCTCCCCTGCCCCGCGCCCAGCGAGTGGGCACGGGCCGTTCAGCCCGAGCGGAGCGGGGCTGTCCCTGCCTCCTGGGTCACACCTCACCCTTCCCCACGCAGAGCCCTCGCCAGGTGCACAGCGAGGCTCCCCTCTGCCGGGCAGGCAGCGACCCGGGTGCCCAGGGGAGCCCCTGGCTGGGACGGGGGGTAACGCACGCCGCTCCCCGGCGGGTGACGAAGGGGTAAGCGCCGCTCCCGGCGCCCGCTCTCATTTCCCAGCGCCACCGGGAACTTTTTGCCGGTGCCGCAGCCAGCACCGGCAGCTCCCCCGAGCAGCCCCCGCCGGGCGGCCGGTACCCCGCACACCGCCCCCAGCCGCCCCGCGGAGCGCCAGACCCACGCGTGGGCAGCCCC
>VXBU01008276.1:306125-324683 GCA_013400315.1 Bombycilla garrulus
TCCGCGGAGCCGGCCCGGTGTGGCGGCTGCGCCTGCTGTGCCAGCGCTACCAGGAGTACGTGAGGCGGCACCCGGCCGCCACGGCCCAGCTGGAGGGCACCGTGCGGGGGCTCTCCTACTTGCTGCCAGGTGCGGGAGCGGGGAGGCGGACGAGCCTCCGTCCCTCCGGCAGGGGTCTGGGCCGGGGATGCGGGCACCGGGACCCAGCGGGGAGCGGGGGCTCCCCCGGCTCCGGGCGCTCGCTGTAGCCGCTCTCTTCCCTTCGCAGGTCGCTTCTCGGACTCGCACGCTCTGTCGGAGCTGGGTAGGTGGGCAGCGGTCGGGGCCGGTGCTGTGCCCTTTCCCGGGTCCATGCGGGTCTTGCTCTGCGGGCTCTGCTCTTGCCCATGACCGGCTGCATCCTCTGGCAGGTCCTGGGAGCAGTCTGCACATCTGGCTGCCCTCCTTCCTTCGTCAGGGACAGAGGCAGCAGGGCCGGTTCGGCTTGCTTTCTGTGCATCCATTCTGCGTTGTTCTCTTCCTTTTCCAGTGTACTCTGCCTCCAACCTCCTAGTGCTATTAAACGACTGGATTCTCCGAAAGGACCTGCAGCAAAGCCTGCCAGTGGTAAGGCTGGAGTGTGTGGGAGGAGGATTTGGGACACATGCTTTCCTTCTTGCAGGAGCTTTTAGGGAGTGTCTGTAGAAACTTGACAGGTCTTTGCTGTGGCCTCTCTTTGCGGTCAGGTATGGAGAAGCCAGAGGCAACCTCTGAATGCAAGTAGAGCAGCAGCCCTGTCCCGTAGCTCCTGGCTTGGAGGCGTGGCCGGAGCCCTTCCTGGACCACAGAAATCAGGCCCTGCCTTGCACCAGAAGCTCCACAGGCTTTTTTGAGAATCTCAGAACTTGAGTTAGGTAGAGGTGTTGATGAATAAACCATTGCTGTTTACATAGCAGTGGTTCTGGAGCACCGAAGTTCTGATTCCATCTGTCAGACTCTTCCTTTGCACATTGTGTTGGGTGAAACAAATGTAAGCACCTTGCTACTATGCCTCTCTTGCATGAGCCCTAGGCCAGCTCCCAGCATTGTTACGTCCTTTAGGGACTGGGGAAGAGGTTGGTTTTTTCCACTGTCACAAACCTGCCAGTGTGTGGGTTAGGTGTAGGCAGCTCCTTGAATCAGGCATGTAACAAATGGAAATGCAGAAGACTTGCTTCCCTGGTTAAAGTTGAATAGAATTTCAGCTGTATTGTCTTTATTGATGCTTTTCAGTGGATCAAACCCTGTAGATGACAGCAGTAGTAAGTTCCCATGTGGCAAGCAGAGACCTAGACTGGAAGAGCACCCACTGTCTTGGAGTTCATGCCCGAAATCTAGACTGATGCTGTGTTCAGCTGGCATTCACTCTGGCATGGCTGTGGACTCTGGGTACCCTTCCCTCTACTTCAAGCACACTCCCTCATCAGCTCTATCCAGAGAGGAGCTGGTCTTGTGTCTCAGCTCTGCCATGAGGAGGGGAGAGTTTTGCTCTGGAGGTCAGGCACAGTGCCGCAACCCAGGAAGCTGTCCTGCTGTGTCAGTTGGGGGAGAGGCAATATAAAACACAGATGTGATGTTTTCCCTGTTTTTTGGAGTAGTAACTCCGTGTGATGCTGTGATATCTCAGTCTGCCCCTGCTTGGAGGTAGATAAGTGGGCTTGTGTGTAGGCTCCAGCTGCAGTGAAGACATTGCTTTTTGTTTCTGGAGTTGTGACTTCCAAGGCCATCTGGTGCTTATTTCTGAGGGTCCCACCAGACTGGGCTGTATTTCTGCCCTCTGTAACTGCCGAGCAGAACCTGCATCCTGTCCCCCTCCTCCCCTCTGTGTTTTGCAGTCGCTGCCCCAGCAGAAGCTGCTGACCTGGCTGAGTGTGCTAGAATGCGTGGAGGTCTTTGCAGAGATGGGGACAGCCAGGGTGTGGGGGGAGATGGGCCGATGGACCATCATTGTCCTCATCCAGCTGGCTAAGTAAGTGCTGTGGGCAGAGGGGAAGGGGCAGCATGTGCTCGGAAAGGGGACCTGGAAGGCACTCCCTAGTACCCCGGAAAAAATCCCACACAGGACTGAGCTGCCAGTCCCTGAGGCTGGGGGAATTTGGAGCCCCACAGTGTACTAGATTCTGTGCCACAGAAGGGAGCACTTACACCTCCCAGCTTGCCAGTTGCTCTGAGGAGACCTGAGTGTTTCCCTCTTCTGTGGAAGCCATCTCTCCAGTGTAGCAAGAACCCAACTCCAATCTGGTATTGAAGATTTCCATGTCTCCACAGAGCCATCCTTCGTCTCCTGCTCCTGCTGTGGTACAAAGCTGGCATCCAGATGTCTCCTCCCATCGTGCCACTGAACAGGGAGAAGCAACAGCCTCTCCACACTCAAGGTGAGCCCATGGTGTTGTCATCATTGACTTGGTGCTTTGCTGAGCCACATGTTTTGTGGCTTGTACAGCACATGGAACCATAAGGTGCCTGTACTCAAGGCTGAGCTGCCTTGAACTTTCCACCCTTTGCAGAGGACGAGTTAGTTTAGTGGCAGGGTTGTCCTACTATCTGGAAGGAGGGGGTGGAGAAGTCTAAACTGAGAAATTCTGGCTGAACCATGAGTCAGGCTGCATGTGCCCTGGTCTAATGATGAAGAAAGAGGCCCTAGACATGGGCAATGTCAGGCAGCAATTCAATGTATTGCTTTGAAGCCTGACCCCTGTGGCTGTTTTCTTCTGCAGGCATGGAAGACAACTCCTCAGGGAAGGATCAGACCTATGTTGGCAAGCGTTCCAGTCGTGTTGTGCGCTCTCTACAGAGCAGTAAGTAACCGAGCCTGTTCTTCAGCTTGAGCTCTTCCTGCTCTTTCCCTTCATGGATGACATGGGTGTGAGCAGTAAAGGGTAGAACCTTGTGTTGGGACATATCTGGCCACTCACTGGGCCCACTGTGGGTGGGTGGGGGTATCAAAGCAACCAGAGATGTGTGCAAGGCTACCGCTTAAATTGTGTTTTCCCAAGTGAGCTGTGCAACAGAGACAGCTCCTTCATCATGGTTATGCTTTGAGGAGCACAGGTCTTACAAGTACCTCTTCAAGCTTTCCTGTTTCACACCTTCACAATGCAGAAAGCAGGGAAACATGATAGGAAGATGTCCTGGTTTGGGCTGGGATAGAATTGGTTTTCTTCCTGGTAAGTGGTACAGTGCTGAGTTTTGGGCTCAGTATGAGAATAGTGTTGATAACACTATTATAACTGATTTTGTAGTTCAGTGAGGAGTAGCGGTTACTCTGAGTCAAGGACTTTGCAGTTTCCTCGATTCTGCTGGTGAAGAGATGCACAAAAAGCTGTGAGGGAGCACAGTCAGGATGGGTGATCTAAACTAGTCAAAGGCATCTTCCATACCATAGAATGTCATGCCCACTTTATAAACTGGAGGAGTTGGCTGGGAGGAGCCAGTCACTGTTAGGGAATGGGATGGGCATCGGTCTGGGGATGGTGAGCGGTTGTACATCACTTGTGTTTCCTGGGTTTTGTTATCTTTCTTTTCATTACTGTTATTATGTTATTATGTTTGTTAATTTACTTTATTTCAGTTATTGAGCTGTTCTATGTCAGTGCAGGAGTTTTACCTTTTTTCTGATTCTTCTCGCCATCCAACTGGCCGGCGGTTGAAGGCCTCCAGGGCCAGGTGGAGTGACCTGGCAGTCCTGTGATACGTAGTTTCCAGCTAGGACAAAGTTTTTATTTGTGTTGGTAACCAGACCTGCTTGTTTCAGCCCCGTCCCTGCAGTCGCGGCACTGGGGGTCCCCCCAGCAGAGGGAGGAATCGCAGAGCCGAAGGGCGGAGGAGATGAACCAGCCTCCCACGCCTCTGGGTCTCCAAGAAACCATCGCAGAGTCCATCTACATTACCCGGCCCCTGCTCCACCGTATCCTGCCCTTCTCCGTGCGGGCTCCCGCCGCTCGGGGTGCCAGCAGAGGGTGCTGCGGGCTTGGCCCGGCTGCAGGGCAGTGCCTCGCCCGCTCTGCTCCCTGGGCTCCCTCTGCTTGGCCACGGCACTCAGGACTCTTCCCTTTCTTGCGCTTTGGTGGCTGGCCTCAGCCACTGGAGCTGTGGGTGCGAGTCCTGCAGCCCTTTTCCCCGGGGCCTCCAGCCCTGTCTTTGGGTGTATTTGTCTGCACTTGGCAGAACTTTGAGGGTGCGCAGGGGATTGCTTCTCTGTGTGCCTCTTGTTAGGAATCGCTCATCTTTTCATTCCTTGACTGTGTGTTCCTAGTATTGAGTTTAGGAGTATGGGGCCAGAGATCATGGAAGCCCTGGCTACTCTCAGCAGTCCTGGACATCTCGAGGTCAGTCTGATGAAGAGTCTTGGTGCTTGGTTTGGTGGTGGCTGGGTGTCACACTTCCCCATTCCCCAGTCCTGGGCAGGCCCTACTGAGAAAAATATGCACCGGGCTGGTCTTCAGCTTGGAGATTGACACATCTTCTACAACACTTACAGTGCGCTCTGCTCTGAGCTGGTGTGGGCTGCTCTGCTTGGAGCTGAGAGTGGAGGGCTTTAGAAACGCGCTTTATTTTGTCTGCTGGCTGCTTTACTGTGACTTAGCTCTCTGCCCTCCTCCTTCCAGTCTGAGTTTGCTGAGTGACCTGAAAGACCTGAACAGGCGAGAGCGGGCGGAGCTGAGGCGAAGAACCATCCTGCTGCTGTACTACCTGCTGAGATCTCCTTTCTATGACCGATATTCAGAGTAAGGGGCCCTTGCTGGGCTTTTGCTGAAAATTTCCCTTTTAACTGAAATAGCGTCAGGGGACGGGGTGAGTAGAGCTGAAGATGTGTGGGTGCCTCTGACCAGGTTAATCTGAGCCGTTGTGTAACAGCTGCCATTGCTGTTTGTTGTTGAACAGCTGGGGCAGGAGATCTCCAGCTGGACTTGTTCTTACTCTCTCCCTTTCTAGGGGCAGGATCCTCCTCCTTCTGCGCTTGTTGGCTGATTATGTGCCTGGAGTTGGCTTCATCACACGTAAGTGGGTCCCACTGTTACAGCCGCATTTCTGTCTGGTGAATAAAAATGAGGGCTGTTGGGAACACCTGTCAATTGGTTTCCAATCCGGGGAAGGAATGGGGAAGTCCCTAGAGAGGTTAGCACTAGAGCACCCTGTGTTGATGCTTGAGTAGTTTTTGAATGCTGAAAGAAAAAATTGCTTTCTGGCTTGATGACAGTAGTAAACTTCTTTGTGCCCTGAGGCTGCAGAGCTTGGTGTCTGCCACCTAGGCCTGTTTTCCTGGGCTTCCTTTCTGCACCTTAGCTGGTACCCCAGGACCCAAACTTTGCAGCCCTGTTCTGAACTCTTTTCCTTGATGCTTAGTCTGCAGTGTGGACATGAGGGGTAAATGGGTGCCTGGAAGTATTGAACCAGGCAGAAACTGACTGTAAATCAAAGGGCCAAACCAGGTCTGTGTTCTAGTTCTTCACCAGAGGATCCCTTTGTTATAGGCCAGCATTTCATTTCCCCCCACTCTTCCCCTGATGATGTTAATCCTTCCGTGGAGTGATTCATGGCAGTGATGTGACATTACGTCAGCCTGGCATCATTGGATTGCCCTTTCTTTGGGGAGGTCACAAAGCTGGCTAGCTCAGGAGCCACTTCCTCCAGTTAGTGATTTCAGAGAGGCTTTGGAGCCAGCATTAAGCCCTGTGCAACGTAAGCATTTTCACTCTACAGCAGATGCTTCTGTTTGCACCTGCTCAGTATTGCTGAGTTATCTTCCTTCTTCTCTGTCACAGCAGCGTTCTCCTGACTCTCTGCATGTGGGTTTTCCCCTTGTACATTGCAGACCCCCTTTCCCACTGGAGTTTGAACATGTCAGCTCTGAGGCAGTCGTTGGTGTCCCACACCATGGCTGTGCTGACCATGTTTCACACCCCTCTTGGCCCTGCTCTGATCTCTGGCACCACATTGCAGTGTTGCCTTATATCTTGGCAAAAGTAACTGTTCTGTTCTTGGGTTCATCTGAGTTGTGTCAGTGGAGATTTGGGGTTATTTGGATCATAATGAGAAGTGGGAGATACACCCCACAGACACACAGTTTTAAATTGTTGCCTTTCTACATGTATGATCCCTCTGTTCTCTTGTTTCAGGGCCACTGATGGATTACTTGCCTGCTTGGCAGAAAATCTATTTCTATAACTGGGGCTGATAAGAAGATGATTGCTCTCTACTAAAATCATGGCTGGACATTCCTAAGGAGGCCAAGCAGCCTGGGGGAGGGATGTTGATAATGTCTAATTTTCAGTTAAATCATAAATGAGAAGCTCCTGTTCTGCAGAGCAGGGAGTGGATTGTATGTGACTTTTTTAACAGATCTAGACATGAATGATGGACACTAAATGTGTGGGGAGACCCTGGCCACCTGTTTCTCTGGACCATTCTGTGGTTGCAGTGATGGTGATGGTGCAACCTCTTTTTTGAAGCACTTGATTTTTCTTTTGTACAGCTGAGCTATAATAAAGCCAGGCAGCATAGTGGTTTTTTGGAGAGCACTGTCTCACATGTCACAGTGCTGAGGTTGACCCGCAACCTGCTTGTGTTGGCCGTGCCTGGCCCATCTGCTTGGAGCGGATTTGTCTGTCAAATAAACTGACTGGATGGAGAGAACTGAGCTGAAGAAACTCTGCCTCTTTGCATGGGATCCCTTGTAGCTGGTTGCCAGCAGGTCTCTGTCAGAAAAGAGCAGCTTTTGCAATGTCTACCCTGGGATACTCTGCCCCTTAGAAGCCTTCAGCTCTGGCCCATGTCAGTCAGGCCCCACATGTTGCTCAGCTGCTGCCTATGGCCTCTGTAATTCCCTGGGGCTGCCTCAGTCCCCAGAGGCCCGGGGTTCCCCTGGGGGTACCCAGAGCTGCAGTGTGCAGGCTGCTTTCCTAGCACCAACGTGTGTTAAAAGGGTTTGCAGAATGGCTGCCAGCCCGTGCTCGGGGGCTTGGCCAAGGGCAGAGGAGAAGTGATTAATTCAGCAAATCTGCTGTGCCACATCTAATAAAGGACCTAGGAGAGGCCCGTGTCTCTTCTGCTGGGGCACAGTTGAGGCACCAGTCTGCACAGTGAGCTTCTGTGGAGATTCCATTGGCCTGGACAAAGGGTTAGTCAGCTGGTGGCACTGGACTGCCCCACAGGCAGCTGTCTGGGTAGTAACTGTGCCCCAGGTAGCTGTCAGGAACATTCCTACCTGAACCGTCCCTGAGGTATTCTCAGGCTGCAGGAGTCATGGCCTTCTTGCCTCAGCACCCAGCGTTGGAAATGCAGTCCCACACACACATCCCTCATGGGCCACCACAGCTGGGGACCACAGGACTTTGCCGGTGTGAGGGGTCTGTGCTGCCACCTCAGCTGATGAGGCCCTGCAACATGGTAACAGCCGTGCAGAAAAACCATGACAAAGGAGCTGCGTTCCCTTTGCTCGACCTTTAAGCAGAGGGCGATGCTGAAGTGTTGGCTCCTGGGGCAGGGTGGTACTGAGCTGAGGTGCAAGGGTCTGCTTTTGGACGGTTTGGGAGGAAGACACAAGCAGAGGGACAGGGACAGCCCTGGACCTGAAGGGGACAAGGTAGGAAGGGACAGCAGCAGCACCTGGGAGGGGCCATGACCCTGCCCCACCCAGCAGGTGTCCTGGGCAACCAGGGTGGCTCCTCTGTGACCTTGCTGTGGAACCGGTCAGTTAACAGCACCATGCTGTGCTGCCTGCTGCTCCTCGCCCTGCTGCTGGGGGCTGCCCTCCCACAGCCCGTGCAGCAGAGGTGATGGCACTTCCCTCCTCCCCATCCTCCTCCTCCTCCCTGCCCCAGTACCTGCAGCTACCCCAGGGCCCCTGACATGGGCTGGGGCTTGCAGCACCAGGCCTCAAGAGCTGGCCTGACTGGGTGGAAGATGCAGCACACGGGAGCTCTTGTGCCAGCCTGGGTAAGTGCTGTAGGACCTTGGCTCACTCGTGGCCCTTGTTTTCCTCTGTAGGGACAGCTACTCAGTTCCTGAGGATTTCTCTGCTCCCCTGGAGCTCCCACAGAAGCACTTCGGCCTGGTGGATGGTACAGTGCTCTCCTCGACCCCCTGAACCCCTTTTCCATGCACTCACCCCTCCAGCTGGGTGGTTGGCCCAGAGCTGAGCCCAGCCCCTGCTGCACCCGCAGATTATGGCATCAAACCCAAGCAGCCTCGCTTCCGCAGCCGGGTGGCACCGGAGCGGCCGGCGGAGCTGCGCAGAGCTGGCAAGAGCAAGCGCGACGGGCTGGACTTGCTGGAGTACTACGAGGATGTGCGCCTGTGAGCCAGCCTGCCCCCCTGCCCCCCACAGCCCAGCAGGTGAGGGCGGGAGCAACAGCTGCCACAAGGCCCTTCGGGTGGGACTCTGGCCTCCCGGGACTGCCGCCAGCGCTCTTGGACCAGTACTGAGGAGCTTCAGCTCCTGCTGGGGTTCCAAGGGGAAGAAGGAGCCAGGGCCCGAACCCCTTGTAGTGGGAAGACAAACAGCACCGCAGTTCTGCTCCATGAACCATCATATTTAATAGTTGTTGCCATCACAGCAGATCCAGCTGAAGCACAGAGATCGCTGGCTGCAGGGACTAGGACCGGGAGAGCTCTTCTACCTCCCTGGTGCTTTGCATGGCTCCCTGCAGCCTTTAGCCCTTCCCTGCCCCACTTCAGGCAGACACCCAGCTTGGTGCAGGGCTGAGCCCCACTGGGCTGGGGTGCCCCTGGCCTGCCTCTGCCACCTGCAGCTTGGGGGAGAGGGGAAAGGGGCAGAGAAAGGCTTCCCTCCCGAGGGTTTAGTTACTGCAGGGAGGTATGAGGGGAATTTTTCTCTCTCCCCAGGGCATGGATACAAGATAGAAGGGGTGGGGATAGGGACAGAGGCAGGGGAAAGCTGTCTCATCTCATTCTGGCTCTGGCAGAGGAGATACTGGGGTTTCCTCTGCCACCCCTGCCCAGCAGCCATCGCCCCAGGGCCTGGCAGGGAGGTGATCCCATCTCCCAGGCAGGAGCCAGCATGTGGGTCTTGTTTTCTGTAGCTGCTGTGTCATCATACTGCAAGAGACTGACTCTGCCACTGCAATTAAAAGTCACCCCAGATGGATGTGACGGGAAGCTGTGCCATGGTCACAAGGAGGAGATGCTGTCACCCCAACCTGCAGCTGAAAAGGGCACGAGCACACTACTGCCCCCCACAACTGCTCACAAGCAGGACACCCAGCAGGTGCTTCTCCAATAGAATAAACTAAGAATATTTTGTACAATAAACACAATTTGTCCAGCCCTCCCCCCTCCCGTCCCCCCAGCCCGAGGAAGGGGAGTCACGAAAAGAGGCGGCGCTCCGTGTCCCGGGGAGCCCTGCCCCGGGCCCGCTCCTCCTCCAGGCTCAAAGCAGCTCTTGTCCATGCACGACACGGGGAAGGGGCGAGGCTGCGGCCCTGGCTGTGCAGGAGGTGCCTGTGCCAGCCCCTACTCCAGGTAGATGTCCTCTGTGGGGCACGTGTACTCCACATACTCCTTGTAGAATTGCTGGAAAGCCCTCCTGCAACACAGCACCAGGCACAGCTTAGCCGCAGCCTCCCCTTGAGTCAATTACAGATCCTCATTTCCATCCTGTTCCTCACGCCCTACCCCGTGGCCTGTTCAAGCCCCCAGCCCCTCACCTCTTCTGCACTAGTCCTAGAGCTGCCATCAGAGCCACAGGGTCTCCATCTTTGCTCTGATTCCCTGCACAGTGCATGACTTTCAGCCATCTGCCTGCAAAGCCTTGCACTGGGACTTGTTCCAGTACTTGTTCCAGTCAGGAATATGATGCCCATAGTCCTGTCAGCCCTGGCTCTCATGCCAACCATCTCACTTGAGGAAGAGGTGCCAGCCTGGGGCCCGGTCCAAGCCCCACTGTCGGGGTTAGATGGCAGGATTCAGCCTGGCTGAATTTTGTTCCTCCCGTCCTTTATGAGCCAGCCCTCCCTGCCCAGCCAGGACTCACCCTACAGACTCTGCCAGTGGCTTCGTGGACTCCTCCGACACGAAGACGTGACAGGCAAATCTGTGGTCAGCAGGGTGCTTGGTGATGAACCCAAAATATCTGAGGGCAAAGAAAGTGGATGTGACTGGACCAGCAGGCACAGGTACCCCAGCATCTCTGAGGTGTACCCACCTTTAAGCACAGGGATTTGGGACCTGAAACCCCCCAATAAATCCTGGTGGCCACCCCAGGGTAATGCCACAGCCCATGTCCAGAGCTGCAGCACTGGGCTCACAGGGGAAGGGGAGCCCTCCAAAACGGGGCTCTGAGAAAACTCTTCTTCCCTTCCTAGCCCCAGTCTTGCTACCCCCAGGGAGCAGGAAGGCAGCAAAGCCTCGCTGCTGAGCTACTGGTGTTGAGAGCTGCACTACACTTCCTTGCTACTCACTTGTTGTTCTTTGGATGGTACCCACAAAAGGAAATGTTCTTCAGCTGGAAAAAATGGCTACACTTGTTTACCTGTGGGGGAGAGAGAGAGAGAGGGGAATGGTCAGAGCTACACTCTCCACCCCCTGCAGGGCAGCTGGTCTCTGGCCACGGGAAATATGCACCTGGAGACTGAGGAGTGAAATTAATTGGAGCCTAATCCTGGGCTGCTATCAGCAGCAGTTTCAGGATTGCTCCAAGCACCTGAACAAAGGGAGCTTTTCCAGGCAGCCCTGCTGGCTCTCACCCCAGCTGCCTTTACCACCAGTAGCTCCTGCAGGATTTCCCCAGAGGCCCTGAGTCAGACTGTACTCAGGCTAGAGGCAGTGCTGCTGTTCAGCAGCACACACAGCCCTCCTTCTTCACTAAAAAGGTGCTCAGAAACACCAGCAGATAGAAGGTCAATGGATAACTTAGAACTAAACAAGTAATTCAAGCCTGGGTGTCAAAGGCTCCCAGCTAGAAATGAAAACTTACTTGTACAAGTCTAAAGTGTATCTAAGTTGATGGCATCCTCTAGATACAGGCAAGATTTGTAGAATCCTCAGCCCAGCTCTGTCACAGCACTTAGAACCATGATCTACTCCTATCCCCCAGCTGGGAGATTTCCCAACAGCTTACTGCAAAGCCCTCACTTGCCTCTGCTCAGCATCCCAACGTGCTTTACTAGGCTACTTATGCAGAATGCTAATCAGCAGCCTGCCCTTGCCAGATAAAGAGATTACAGGGTAGATCTGGAGGACACCACTCTAAATAGTAGCAGAAAGGTTTAGAGGGAGCTGACAGACTACTGGGCACAGCTCAGCTCGCAGCATCCCAGCGCAGTGACGTGCCTGGCAGCTGTGAGAGCATCAGCTGGCAGCACTGCCCAGAGCTGGGGCCTTGTGAAGCAAGGGGGACCCCGACAGTGGGCCTAAAACGCTGATGATGGTGTTTTCCACACCCTCAAACATGAGGTGGAGACCCTTAATTTTCAGATGCAAGCACGGCCTGTAGCACAGAGGGCACGGGCCAGCTCAGAGCAGCAGTCAGGGCAGGGATGAGATGAGCAGGGAGCGGGGCATTACCTTGCTGTGCTCCTTGGAGTCGTCAGCTTTGACAGCAATCTTGACCCCGCGCACGCTGATCTCCAGGACGCAGCTGGAGGGAGGGTTAAAGTGCACAGTGAGGCGGCGCGTGGTGGCAATCTGCAGAAGAGAGAGAGACAAAGTGAGCCGTGATGATGATTCCCCGCTGAGGCTCTGCCCTGCTGCCAGAAGGAGCAGGCACTCCTGCTCCCTGGGATGGAGTGGGACACTACCTTCTGCATGGCCGCACAGAGCACATCATTGCCCTTGTGGTAGGGCACCTGCACGGAGCCAAGGAACTTCACCCGAAACTGGTCCACCCAGTCACTGCTCTTGGCCAGAGCTGGAAGAGAGAGCACATGGCAGGGATCACCTCTGTGGGCTGAGCTCCACCTGCCCTCTCCATCTTCCAACCCAGTGCTTTTCCCTGCCCAGGTAAAAGCTTCCCTCGACACCAGCTACCAGCTCCCAGCATCACAGCAGAACCTGCTCATCGCTCCCCGCTGGATGCCCAGTTTGGGCCTTCCCCCAGCCCCCTGCTCAGCACCAGACTGCTCAGCAGGGAGGATGTGGTACAAGTTGGGGACACAGCTGCACACAGAGGCCTGATACCTGTTACATGGTCTGGGTCCTTGGTGACTTCAATAGCATAGTAGGCAGGAAAGATGCCCCGATCTCCTGTGCGCATGTTGTAGGCCTCATACCAATAATCTTCTGCCTGCACCTCCACCAGCAAAGGATCGTCCACCTCCAGCTCCAGCTCGTCCGCATGGCGAGGCACAAACCTGGGCAGAGAGGCACTAGCAGCTGGCTGGCTAGCAGTGCTGGTGGCCTTCTCACGGGCACACTGCTGGGGCACCCCCCACCAACCCAGGCAGTGCCCTGGCAACCTGACACGCTAAATAAAGCGCTGGAGGAGGTTTGGGCTCAACAGGTAGCAGCATCCTGGCACCCAATGCCAGGCTACCCCCTATTGCACCGCCCAAGCTGCTCCTCAGAGGCCCTGACAGAGGCTGGGGACACTGCCTGTGCCTGCAAGCTCACCTAAAGACAGCACGGTGAGTCTGCTCCTGCTCCTCCCCGTTGATCATGCAGGAGAACAACCCAAAGGACTCGGCACCTGGGGACGAAGGCAGAGGAGGATATGTCAGCACCGAGAGGTCATCGCCACGGCCAGGAGAAGGACATGGGCCAGCAGTCTGCTGAGGCTCCTGCAGGATGGCTCATCCAAGACAGAGCCATGCGATGCCATAGCAGGGATAGGCATGGCTGGAGCCGCTGTGCTGGTGCCCATCAGTCCCTGCCAGGAACAAGACCTCCCTGCACCGACAGCTGTGACACCTGCATGGCACCGGCCACACCGTGGGAAATCCTTCCTGCTGGAGCATGCCACCAGTGCTCTCCCATGCTAGGAGAGGAGGGTGGCATTCCAGGATTATGATGGCCCCAGTGAGCCATCTCAGCCTCCCCCGCAGCATGGCCATACCCTGGGCAAGCCAAACGAGCAGCCTCAAACAATCACTGCCACCTCACTCATGAAGTTTGTCTAAGCCCCATCGTGCCTCCCGGACCACCGGGAACAAAGCTACGGGCTGCAGCAAGCAGAACTGGGGCTGATGTCTCCTGGTGGCTTCCTATGTTCTGAGAATGTACCAGGGACAGGCAGGGCTGCCCAGGCAGGCAGCCACCAGCCCACCTCCCCCCAGTGCCCAGCACTCACTGGAGGAGCGTGCCCGACCACTCATGAAGACATTGAGGAACTTCTTGGAGAAGTGGATGTCTGCCTCAGGGGTGGAGTCCTCGGAGAGGCAGACCGAGTCCCGCTTCAGTGCATCCTCCTCGTACTCCTCGCCAATGGCCGACTCGTAGGGCGAAGAGATGCAGTTGTCGTAGACCGTGGCTGAGTCGCTCTCATCGCTGTAGCCCGAGTAGCACTGCTTGAGGCTGACCAGCTCCAGCTGCACGTTCTCATCCACCACCAGCGTGTATTTGACAGAGTCATAGGAGAGGGCACTGGTGTCCGAACTCACGGAGGCTCTCTGAAGGTTGTGCCCTGGCCGGGAGCCACCACTCCCGCCACCACAGGAGGCCCTAGGCAGGTTTGTCTTGTCAGGGGAGGACATGTAGTCCAGCACCTCGTCCTCCTCGCTGATGGAGGGGTTGGTTTTCCCTGCCAGGGCTGAATAGCCGGAGGTGTCGATGTCAGAGCTGATGGACATGCGGTTCTCGCTGGACTGAGACAGGAAGGGCTTGTCAGTCTCCAGGGGGTCCGAGTTCTTCTGCACGGGCGTCAGGTAGATCTCCTCTGTGGCCTCCAGCCTCACATCCGTCTGGTAGCGGATGCGGTCCCGGTGGGCCTCGGGGCCCCTCGTGACCACCACGACGCTGGCGCCGTGCGGTGGGGCCCGGCTGGTGGCCTGGTGCTTCTCGGGCGGCCGGGACGAGGCAACGCAGGCTGGGGCCATCTGTGTGGCTGCTGTGCGCCGGCACGGGCTCTCCGTGGAGGTGCCCCGGTCTTTGGTGGAGGTTGTGCTGTTTTGGTGATTGACCTCATCACTCAGGCAAACGTGGTCATGGGGAGGGGTCTGCTCACCTGCAGGGAGAGGAGAGCAGCGTAGACAGCCACACAGAGGGGGATGCTCCCTGACAGGGAAGGTGTCCAGGGATGCCACCCAGACCCACTGAATCACAGAACCATTTAACTCGGAAAAGAATGCTAAGGTTCTCAATTCCAACCATTAACACTGTCAAGTCCACCAATAAACCATGTGTCTAAGCACCACACTACACAATTTTGAACACTTCCAGGGACAGTGATTCTAGCACTTCAATGTTTGATCAATCTTTCAATGCAGAAATTTTTAGACCTTCCCCGGTGCAACTTGAGTCTATTTCTTCTTGTCCTACTGCTTGCTACTTGGGAGAAGAGAGCAACTCCTAGCTCTCTAATGATCACCTTTCAGGTGATTGGTAGAGAGCAAGATGGACACGCACCCTGCATCCATGGGGTGCGTTTTCCCCAGCCTCCTGCTCCAGCACCACTTGCCTCAGGCTCCTGAGCACCAGGAAAGGGTGCAAGGAGCTGACCCTGGCCAAAAGCCTGAGAACTCACCCGTTTTCAGAGGGGATGACGACCGGGACACCCGCTCCTGCCAACTGTGCTTTTTCCCCAGAGAGTTGTTATTCAGAGTGTCCTGAGGAGAAGAACAAAGCCGTCTTATAGCCCAAACAGTAAACAGCATGCGGCATGGCAGCACCCATTCCTCCCTGGTGCTCAGCTGGGCATGCTGGGACACGTGATGCTTGGGAAATCCCCCTGCCGGCCCCAAATCTCACCATGCTGCTGCTGCAAGAGCAGCATGATGGCTGAAGCAGGGTGGGCAAGGAGCTGCACTCATCCATCAGGGGAAACTCAGCTGCAGAAGCCCATAGCTGGACAGTCCCAAGACAAAAAACTCAAGACCCAAGCCTGCCTGCATGCTTTGCTGGCTCCCATCCTGCCAGCCCTGCCTACCTTCAAACCACCCAGCTTAATGAAATGGGGAAATCTCACGGACCAGGTGTTGGGATGCTGGAAGCCAGCTCGTGGATAGACTAGTGCCTGTCCCTGGAGACATCAGTACCAGGGTGCATACAGGGGCATACACAGACAGTGGGTATGCGTACCAATCTGTACACACACACATATACAGCTCGCTAGCAGATGTCAGTCCTGAGCAGCTGGAGAGGAGAGGCAGGGTCAGGCCATCCCTGCTCCCCCTACCTGGGGAGTTTCTGTGGGTGCTGTGCCCTGCCTGCCCAGCCCTGCACATGCACAAGGCAGCACGTGCTCAGCCTCGCTGCAAGACCCGGGGACCAAAGGGCTCCAAGTCCCCTCTAATCAGGGCCCTCCCGCAGATGGGGGACAAGTCCTCCCTGCCCGCCTCCTTAGGGCGTTACATCCTGCCTGCTGCAGTGCCAGCCCTCACCCACTCCTCCATCCCCAAGTTCTCCCTAGCTGCACTCTCCCAGCCCCTCCCACGGGGCACTGGGTGTTTCTGCCCCCGCTGCAGCAGTGGCATTTTCCACTGTTAGTTTTTGCTGAAGTACCAAAGCCCCGCTGGGACTCCCTGGATTTTCTCACGGCCTTATCACCAACCCGCAGCTGTTCCCAGCAGCACAGGAGCCACCCTGTCTTACTTTGCTTCCCTGCCACCATGAAGGAAGCCTTTGCTCCAAAATTCCATCATGTCACACACTACTGAACCATGCCTGCCAGATCCATGTGGGCAGGGAGAGACCCCCTTCACAGAGCTTTGGCAACCTCCCACCGCGGCCTCCACGAGTCCCTCCTGTGCCAAGGCAAATAACAGCACGTCCCTGCTAGCCTTTCCCAGGGACACGATGGGCCGGGATGTGGGCCAGGCAAGCTGTCACAGTGATGGTCGCTGCGTGCAGAGTGCCACGGGACCAGCACACAGCAGTCTGGACTGGGACAGGAGGCAGCAATGCAGCAGGCACAGCCCACTGAGCCCACCCATCCCCACTGGGCCAGGGCACTCAGGGGTCTGTATGCCCCGCCAGGGTGGAGAGGCATTCACAGAGTCTTAGAGGATGAACCTAGCCAGTCACAACAGCTGTTTCTTGCCCTCTGGGAAGCTGGGGATGCTCCTCTCACCATTTCCAGGCCACCTGCCTGGGATGATGATCAAAAAGTGCCCAGCAGCAACTGAGACGTCACCAGGCTGGATCCTGGCCCCACAAGAGCAGAGGGAGGGGTGATGCCTTGCTTTGTGAACAGCCTGTCTGGCAGAGTGCCTGGTGCCCCAACTGGGCATCCAAGAGAGGATACATGGCCATGTTCCCTCTTCTGATTACTTGTAGGAGAAGGGAGCTGGGCAGGTCAAGGGATGTCTCACACAAGTGGAGACAGATTTCAGGCTGGTCCCCAGGGGATGCCCTGCACCTAAGGAGAGGCACCACACACAGACAGGGAGAAAGTGCCTCTGGCTAGAGGCAGGCATCCAGAACAGGAATCCCAAGCACCTTACAGCCAGCCTCTCATTAGATCCTACCAACAGCACTATCCTACCTGACCAGCCACGCTGCAGTCCTGTGCCACCATCCCCGCTGGCTCCAGGCTGCCACGGCCAGCTGCAGCAAAGCCCCCTCTCCCATTCCTCATGACCTCAGCTCAGCTGTGCCCATGCCTCCCAGTGAGCTCCACAGCCTCCACCATCTCCTTGCAAGGGGACCATCAGCTTCCCCTCCCCAGCCTGCCATCTCTGCAGCTCCCCCCACCCCATCCCTCTCCAGACGCCTGCTCCCACCCCCAGACGCTGATTGGGACCGAGTATCTGGGAGAGGGTCCTGCTGCTCCCCACCTCCCCCCAGCTGGATGTGGCTGCCACACACCACTTGCTTCTCGGGGTCCGTGCACAGGGTGGGACAAGGCTGCTGCTGTCCCCTTGTCCATTATGCTCAGTGGAGCTCCCCCCGCCTGCCCAGCCCTCTGCCTTTGTCCCCGGTGCCAGCTGCCTTCGGGCGCCTATCCTTGGCTCTGTGCCTTCCGCCTCCTCCTCCCACCCATGGCCTCAGGCAGAGAGCTGGCATCAGCTGCCGGTGCTGGGCTGGTGACACCCAGCTCTGACTACTCCCCATCTGTCACCCACGGGGACACCTGCCTCTCACTTCATGCTCCTCGGCTGAACGTCACCGCGACGAAAATCCTCCTACTTGGCAGAAGGCAGAGCTGAATGGAGGAGGGTGGCAAAAATAGCCCTGCACGTCGTGCACTTTGCGTGGGCTTGTGAAGTCTGCAAAAGCGGCGGAGCAAAGCGACTCCAGCCGCTGCCTGGGGGGGTCAGCATGCAGGGCACCAAAACATCATCCACCCCAGGGGTGACAGAACAGCGTGGCTGTGTGGAGCAGGCAGTCTTGGCTAAAACCATCCAAAATCTTTACCAAATCTGAGCAAGACAACAGTACCCCCTCGTCCTCCTGGCCACCATTTTGGGCGTTGCTTTTCTGTCTCCCAGATTTTTTTGTACGGGGTTCTGACATTTAATGCTTCTCCTGCCAGGCATCACCGCTCAGGAGCTGAGGCCACCAGGTCCCCGCTGCCAGGCATGAGACACCTGGTGTCACCAACCTGCCCTACAGCTGGTGCTGCCCCAACCCGGGGCAGCTGGAGCCCAGCCAGCTCTCGGTGCCGGCCCTGGGCTCGCCAGTCCGTGCCGCGGTGCCCCGTCCCGCGATGGCTCATTCACGCGTTCCATACCCACGCCTCGTTTGCTCCCCATCCCACGGGAGCCCTCGCAGCTCCCACCCTGCCCCTGCCGCACGGCTCTCTGCCAGGCCACCCAGACCCTGCTGGGACACATCTCGGTCCCGACACCATTCCTGGCGTGTTCCCGCTCCACCTCGGCAGCAGAGACGACAGAAGGACCCACCCGGGGCCTAAGCCCCCTCAAAGAAGCCGCGCCGAGCGCAGTGCTGGGATGCTCGGCAGTGCGGGGGCGCGGCCCGGCAGGGTGTGCTCGGCTCCCCGGCACCCGGGGACCCCCGGGCCCGCAGATCGCTCCCTCCAGCCCGAGGACGCGAGAAGGGACCCCCGGATGGCGGGGGCGGCTGCCCCGCCAAGCATCGCGGGCGGCAGATCCGAGCCCCGCCAACCCCTTCTATTCCCCCCCCCTCCTCCATCCGCCCGAGACAAAAGCCCCCGGCGGACGGCGGGAGCATCCTTCCTCCCCCTCCTCCTCCTCCGCACCACCCAGCCGCCCTGAGTCCCCCATGCCGCCTCACCTGGCTGCGAGGCACCTGCGGGAAGAGGTTGAGGGTTGTGGGTCGCTTCGGCCTGTAGACTTCGGTGGTCCCGGCCGGGGGCTCTTTCTGCAGCGGCTCGGGCGCCGTCTGCTCCTCGGCCGGCGTGTCCCCCGCCGCGTCGATGAGGTCGAGCTGGAGCATCTCGGCCTGCAGCCGGCTGGCCTCCCCGCCGCCCGCCGCCCGGGCCGCGCCGCCCGCCCGGCTCACATG
>VXBU01008276.1:324745-339073 GCA_013400315.1 Bombycilla garrulus
AAGGGGCAGCGATGTTATTGCCGAGCCAGGGAACCCCGCGCCCCCTCCCCGCCTCCCCAGGCAGGTGTGGGCGGCATCCTTCCTCCCCGAGTGACGGGGCTCCCCGGCACCTGCTCCCCGGCAGGTGTCTGTCTGTAGGTACATGCAGCCGTCACATTCACTACGAAGCACGCAAACGTGCACACCCGGCTTTCATCTCCACATAACAAGGACATTTTTTTACAGCGAGAACAATCATTCTGCAGAACAACCTCCCCAGGGAAATGGTAGAGTCCTCATCGCTGGAGATTTTCAAGACGCCACTAGAGAGTGTGCCAGAGCGTCTCTCCCAGACTCCCTTTCCCCACACAAGGTCTGAGCAGGTGATCCTTTGAGGTCCTTTCCGGCCTGGACTGCCCTATAATTAATTCTTCCTTCCAAGGCAGACTGTGCCCTTTCTTGGTTCCTGTCCTGGCAGCTGGGACTCATACAAGCATGCCATAATTTTGATCAAACTTGGTCCACCCCTGCCTGGAGGAGGCCGCCTGGGGTCTCGTCCATCACACCTGAGCATCCTCACAGGTGGAGAACCCACCACCACGCTGTGTACTGGCACCGTGTACTGCACTACCAGCACTACTTATTCTCTCTACGGGGTTGAAATTTTCACTGCACACCTCTGAAAGGAGTCAGGCTCCTCCTTGCCCGTAATGCCCAGCTGGACCAGCAGCTCCTTCCCCCTTGTCTTACTCATGGAGGACAAGCCTTCTCTGCCCACTCCTTGCATTTGCATGTACCAAGACCTGAGGTGATACAGGGGGATGCCCTGCACTGGCTCTCCAGTCACCTGCTGGTGGTGGCCGTGCTCTGGCTGGAGGCAGCCCCACTCTTTCCCCTTTTGGAACAGGGTGGCCACTGTGGCCTGTGGGGACTGTGAGGAGCAGGTGTCCCTTCCCACCACCCAGGCTGGGCCCAAGTGTTGGGTCACCACACTCCCTGTGGCTGTGTTGCTGGGCGAAGCAGCACCAATGTCCCCCCGAGTGTGTTTAAAGGTCAGTGTGTGCCCTCCCAAAGCCCTCTCCTTGCAATAACTGGAGCTTGCACATGCACAAGTTGCTGCAGCCAGCAATAAAGGCAGCAGCTTGGCATCATGGAGTTGAATTGCCTCTGTTATCAGCTGTTTGTGGTGACTGCAAGCTCGTCAGCAGGCAGAGGTGGGGAAGGGAGGGTTTTTGCAGCTGAGTATTTTCCGTGTCTCCAGCTGCACAGAGGATGCCCCTTGAGTCACGAGACAAGAAACAGCCCCAGCAGCTCTGGCAGCCACCCCAAGAGCTCTTGTTGCTACCAGCTCCTGAACTGTCAGGAAATGCCAGCACAGGCAGGGCTCTGCCTGCTGCACGCACAGTGCAAACCCTCTCATGGGAGTAATTTCCCCACAGTGTCCCTGCTGAAGTCCTGCAGTGGGTGAGCAACTGCAGAAGCACTGCCACCAACACTTGTCCTCTTGAGGCTTTAAACATTTAAATCCCTTGTTTTCAGCATTAGCCTTCATGCCACAAGTTCTGCCTTCCTGTCTGTGACAAATAACATGTACTTTAACAAGGAAACAGAGACACGGGAAAAGAACTGGAGGGAAATGCCAACAGAATAGATTATACCTAGCCAAGGTGGGTGTATTGGAGTCAGCTGGTGACATTCAACCTAGACTGCTAATGATTCTGCTTCCATAAACCTGTAGCTGTAGCAATCACTAGGAAAACTCAGAGAGGGAAAAGTCCCGGAAGGATGCAGAAAAGCAAATCAGTGTTATTCCAAAGAAAAGGACACCCTAGCAGCGGTGCAGCATTCCAGGTTCAAAAGCTAGGAGGAAACTACAGCCACTGCAGGTATTATTTATGGCCTGTAGCTCAACAAAGGGGTTTTGAAACCACACAGAAATCAATCACCTTACCATGTAAGTGAGACCTGCAGTGATCTGCAAAGCAAGGGCAGGGACTAGACACTGGAAAACCTTTCTGACTGCAAGGACACTGCCCCACCAGAAGAGGCTGCCTCGGGAGCCCTCAGGAACAAGGTAATGTCACCTAAGGTCAGCTTGAGTATGCTCAGGTCTCAGCACAGATGCAGTGGTGAGGTGACCTCCCAAAGTCCCTTCACCCTGTGGGGGAGATTAGGGTGTGTGGGAGAGATTAGGGTGTGTGGGAGAGCAGTACCCAAATCTTGCAGCAGGATGAACACAAGATGCACACCTCGTCCCAGCGCAGTCATGGGAACACTCATGCTTCCTTACAGACCTATCCCTGGGACAGATGTGATGCTGGGGTGCTCCTGCTGATCCTACCTCCCTGCACGGTGCCATCCCAATGGCAAAAAGTGCCAGTGTTCAGCAGCAGGGCTCTGTCTGACAGTCCCAACATTGTGATCCATGGTTCCAGGGGGCTGGAGCAGAACGAACCCTGCTGCAATGGAGACATACTGGGATCCCCCCTGGAGCACTGGTCTAAGCTGGGGAATCCCCTGTGTGGGGGATGCTGCCCAGCTGAGGAAGCTGTGTGCTTCCCTAGGAAGGAAAGGCTCTTGCCAGAGGAGTGGGGTGATACACAAGATGTTGCTTGAGTGATCAAAGTCTCTTCCCTGCTCCCCTACTCTGGCGGCCTTCACTGTCAGAGGAGGAGCGGCAAAACCTTCAGCTGGGAAAAGCATTGTGTGAACCCAGGGAAGCAAGGGGGACTTGCTGAGCAGAAGAGCACAGCTGTGCCCCTTCTCCCTACCACTGGCTGGCTTCCATGCACCAGGAGAAGCCTCTCAGCCCGCACGCTGGCACAGCCACAGCTGGCCATGGATCACAGAGACAGCTTCATGGGACAGCCTGCGAAAAGCTGCACAGAGTAAACAGCCACCTTGCTGCCTGTGCTTTGCTCCCAGCCCCCACATCCAGCTCTCCACCAGCCCCGGGGTCGCAGGCTTGTGGCAGCTGCTGTCTCTTTGCAGTGGGCCCCACTGGCCAGCCGGGAGCAGCTGCCAGCAGCAGCAGCAGCACACTTGGATCAGTGGTGCTGAACATCAAGAGAAAGCCCCTGGCATTTCCAGCAGTATCATTATGCTGAAAAAACGGGTTTTTCCCTCCACATATCTGTAGCTTCATGGCTGTTTGAGACCTTTTCATGCAAACCCATGAATGCTCAGCAGAGCCCTGCATCAGCTCTTTTCTCTTTGGCCTCTTGTTCTCATGCTCTTAGGTATTTCCAAGAGAGGTATTTATTTTTCAAATTTTTTTCATTCCTGCATTAACCATTTTCCACAGTTCCTGGGAAACAGATAAGGCACTAAACTTCTGTTAACCTCTGCCTGGCTGTTTGCTGTGATCCATCTTGCTGAAACCAGAGTTTCCAAGCCACTAAAACAAGGCCAAACTCCATGTCTGGTGTTTTTGTTGCAACCATCCCTCCCAACACACCTGACTGTTGCCATTGGTGAGGTGGAGGTTGTGTCCCTCACCCTGGTGGCCCCTGCTGCTTCCCAGCTGGCCTCCTGCCTTGCCATTCAGCAGCCCCAAAGACACCTCTGCTCCTCCTCCGAGCCCTCTCCTCAGCCTATCTCAGTTCTCTTTTCATTCACTGGGGGTTTCTTGTTGAAATTAAGGTTCTTTTCATCCACACATGGTATTACTCCTCATTCTTAGTACACGGTCTCCCATCCACGGGGTGTGCTCCTTGTCAGCGGATAGTTCCCTCTTGCACAAACATCAGTCTGCACCTCCTTGCAGTTTCTGTGTGTCTGAGCCACTATTTCTGAAGACCTGCTAAAATAGCCCATAATGAGGTCATCTTTGTTTTTCTGGGACCAAAATAATCCCCAAAACCCATCTCTGTTTGGGTGTTGACCTCTGCACCAGCTGCCTGTTCCTGTCACAGGGTTTTGTCACCAACCAGCTCTGCCCAGACCCCCACCTCATCAAGGTCACTGATTGTCCCCATCCAGCAGTCACCCTTGCAGCCCTCAGGCAGGGTTTGTTCCCTTGTTCCTCGACAGTGCTTTCCTGCTCACTGTGGGGTTACTGTGCCTGCCCACCTCTCCAGACTCGACACTGGGCACTGGATGACTCCAGCCCCTTGTCTCACAGTGCTCCCCAGATCCTGTTTCCCCCTTGCCCGGCGCTCTGGCCCGTCGCTCTGGTGTGATCCAGCGAGCCCGCAGCTTGCTTTCACCCCACTTTGCTCCATCCACTGCCAGGCTTTCACCAGCTGCCTGGCCCTGCAGGGGTGACCAGGGCCAACCCTCCAACCTACCCACCACAGCTGCCCTGTGGCACCGGGAGCTCACCCCGGCCAGGGCAGCAGCACAGCCGCTCACGCCCAGGTGCCAGCGCCCTGACTCGCCCCCCCAGCCGGCCCCACACGATGCAATTAGCTTGGCTGATGCTGGCTGCCGGTCATTACTGCTCTGCCAGTCCCCGTGCTGCACGCAGACCCGGCCACGCTGCTCCCTCTGGGCCTGGCTGCTTCCATCAGGCACATCCTGCAACCCTGTCGCCCCGAGCTTGCTCTGGATGGCAATCAGCTTGGAAAGCTCCCTGGCTCTCGCTTTAGACGTCTGGGATTGAAAAGCCACTCTCACAGCCATTGTTGTCACCACTTTGGGTTCTGCTCCTCGGGCAATCCTCTGTGTCCCATATAAACCATTTGGACGTATTTTTAGCAGGCTTTTTTTCCTGAGCATGATAAGCTTCCTCCTTTGCTGTGTTTATGAATATCTCACTGCTTCCCCTACGGCAGCCTCACATTCCCCCTCCCACTCCAGCAGACTCTCAGTGCACCCTGCTTTGTGTAAAGCAGCTCTGAGCTTTCCCCAGGGAAAGCATGGGGCTCGCTCTCAGAGCCTGAGCAAACCCTCTGCTCAGGATCAGGTCTCTGTATTGCAGCACAGGGATGCAGGAACCCTGAGTAAACTGTTTCAAATGGGGGAAAGAGACTGTTTTTCCTCTCCCTCAAGGAAGGGCTGCAGCACTTGAGCTGCAAGTCTCCCTGGCCCCTTCCCCTTCCCCTCCCTGCCAAACTTCGGCCAAGGGCTGTCAATCTGTAGAGGAAAAAAAAAAATAAATCCTGCTCTGAGCCCAGTGGTGCTGTCAGCAGTGGGGAATCGGGATGGGTAATGGGAAAAATCCAGGAACACAGGCACAGTCTGTCTGCCTCACCTATTGCAGGCAGGAGGATCTTCCCAATGCTGGGCCCTCACTGCGGCTGTGCCCTCATGGATGCCTAACACCGGGTTTGCCCTTGGTTTTCCCTGCAGCATCATCCCTCCTCCCTTCAGCACACACAGCCCATGAGCCCAGACTGTCCCAGGGAAGTCTGGTCAGAACATCCCAGAGCAGGAGGAGGCTGCAGTTGGAGCACAGATATCAAGCAGCAGCCCCATACCTGGGAACAGACAAATATTTGCTGGGAAGGTCACGAATTAGACCAAGGAGCACAGCAAGACACCTTCACCTCCCAAGGATGAGGTCTGCCTGTACCTTCCTGCCTGCAGTGAGGGATTCCAAACGACACAAATTCACTTTCTAATTTTAAATCTGCAACAAATTCTTGTGCCTTTCCTGTCCTCACTGGGTCTTTATCAGTTTTGCAGAAGAAGTATTTCCTCTGAGGGACAGAATGATTCTCAAGGCTGCTCCTCCAGCATTTGCAGCCTTGAGCGTGAAACACATTGAAAAACTACAGAAACTCTGCGTTGAGAGGTACTAGTTCTTAGCTTCAATAAGTAAGTTTTAAGTAGAATGAGTTAGAATGGGTTCACGGAGTGATAATACTGTGTGACGCAGTATGTTGTTTGCTCAGCTTTACTCGCGTAGCCTCGGTAGCTGGATCTGCTGAAGCCTTGGGCCACAAGCTGAGTTTACACCTATAGATGTTTTTGGCTGGAATTCAGTTAATTCTCCTAGTAACTTTCCTAGTAGCTGATGCAGTGCTGTGTTTTGTCTTTCTTATGAGAGGAGCATTTATAACACACTGATGCTGCTGTGGTTGTTGCTGAGCAGTGTTTATCCCAAGCCTAGGGCTTTTTTTATTTCCCCATGCTCTGCCAGTGAGCAGGTGCACCAGAAGTACAAACCAGAAGACAAGGAGACTCCAGCTGTCAGCAGAAGCTGTAACTCCACAAGATAACAACAGTGCATGGCCTGCCTGCACAGACACAGAGAAAGAACCCAGTAAGATGTTAGAAGACCCCAGACCAAAAATCACCACTGGACCAAGAGGTGTGTGGAGAGAGTCTGTGGGGGGTGGTGCATGAGTTGTATGGGTGTGGTTGCCCACGGGTTTCTTTGTTCAGGGTCCCTCTCTACAGGCACCCAGCTTGAGCTGACCTGGTGCTGTACCACTAAACTCTTTATTTTTATAAAATCTGAGCCTAGAGCTTTGCTACAGGAAGCCTAGGGTCGAGACTGGAGGAGGAGGAGTCAGCCTTAGAGTGAGTGTGTGTTTGAGTGAGGGGTTGAAAAGGGCACCTGTCAGCTTACTGGAGCTGCCTGCTCCAAAGAGTTACAAGTCTCAGGTGTGTGTGTGTGATTCCTTGAGTGGTGTGAGAATGCTTAGGCCACAGCTTTTCCTTTAACACCCTGCGTATTTCCAAATCTAACCTAATTATCAATTTATCTCCACATTCCTGCCCCCGTGACCTTCCAGGGAAGTTCAAACAGTGATGTGAACCCCATCAGGTTCTTGACAGCATGCTCTAAGATGGACAGGAGACCCAGCTGCAACACCTGCACAGGCTTCCCAGCTCCTGTGTTTATTCCACATGCTGCCTGCTGGCGTCAGAGCTGCCTCCTTCACGCCTGCTTCAGGAGCCTCCAGGTCTCCAGCCTCCTAAGGAGCTGTGCACAGCTCTGGCTGAAGCCAGCTAGCCTGAGAGAACACCTCGGGTGAGTAGAGGACAGCTGTCACCATGCCAGCCCAGCTGCATCCCCATGTCCAGGGACGCACGTGGGACCTTTGGTGCCACATTGCAAATGTCCCTGACTCCTGAGAATGCTTGTCAGGTGCCAGATGCTTGCTGGTCATCCTGCTCAAACGGGGGCATGCCTCCATTTGCACCCAAATCCCTGGGCTAATCCCTGAGGAACAAAACTCCAACCCCTATAGCCCAGGGAAAATAAAATGCACCAGATTTGAGATGCTTTTTTTGGCTGGTTCAGAAAGGACCTGCACTGTGCTGGAGTGAGGAGAGGGCACTGCCAAGCAGAGGGGACTGTGGCCATGGCAGTGGGCTCCTGGACAAAGCATCACTCATCTGGGGATCCGGTGTTCCTGCATGTGGGTTGATGGTCCTGCCTGCCCCTGGCACATCCTGCCCATCCCTGTCCCTCTCCCCGTCCCCATCACACTCACCCGGGTGGCCAGGCTCTCCTTGCAATGCAGGCTGATTCCACACTCATCAGTGATCTCAGAGAGGTCTTCATCCTCAAATTCCTCAAGGCTGATGTCATGGGTGAGCCTGGAGGGAGTGGAGATGGCCTGGTCACCACTGCCCCGGGGTGGACAGCAGGTGCAGGGTGCTGTGGGCTGGGAGCAGCTCTGACACCCTGGGAAAGGCTCTCCCAGTCTCCACAAGGAAGAAAGACTGGGAAGGCAGCTCCTTCCCAGAGGGGATAGGTCTGTCCCCATGGAATGGCTGGGCTTGGCACGGTCCATGGCTGTTGGGAGGCAGGAGGAGTGTGTCCCAAAGCAGTCCCTGCCTGACCAGAGACGGCAGAGACATGCAGAGTGAGAGAACATGGAGCAGACACTACAGCCAGCCCTGTCACAGGAGGTTTGTTCTCCTCACACATCCCAGGGATCCTCTGGGACTGTCCCAGCTGGACACAGGCACCCGACAGGGCACAGGCCAGGGCTACAGGAAGGGGAAAGGCTGGGGGTCCTGACAGGGCACCGCTGGAGGATGGACCTGCTGGGACAGGTGACCACATCGAGACCCACAGAATAAGCACAGCAAGCCCCTCAGCCGTGACAACAACCAGCCCCTGAGCTGCAGCTGGGAGGGATATCCCAGCCCTGCTGCCTGCAGTAAGAGAGGGAAGCGATTTCCCTCTGCAACAAAATCACTTCCTGGGGGGACTGTGAGCATCCCTGTGAACATCAGTGCTGCTGAGCCAGTCTGCATGGCCTCAGGGATCCCTTAGGGCTGTCAGCCCCAGCCACACAGACTCATTACACCCCTTCAAAACAAGAGAGATCCTTTTAGCAGCTGAAAATGTGCTGATGAGCCCCAGGGGAGTGGTGAGGTGCTCCTGGCTTCTGAGCATTAAAACATTTCAACATGGTGGTACCTTAATGCTCTTCTCACTTATTCATTACCACAGAGATAAAATAAAACTCAAAAGTCCTTGGCCAACCTACTCAGACCCCTGAGTTTTGTCTGGAGTGGCCATGGACTCTGCTTTGCTTGCCATCATTTCCCTTTGCTCCCAGCTCCTCTGGCTGGGATACATTTGGGTGAAAGGGCTATGCCAAGTCCATCACCCCTCTCTGGCTTGGCCCCTCGCAGTGCAGTGCGAAGGGAACGAGAAAGGTGTTTTGTGACCTGCAGAGCTCCCACTCTCACTTTAGGCATTGCCTGCACATCTTGGGGTCCCCCCAGCAGTGGCACCAACCCGGTGCCATGGAGCGGTAACATCTCCCCTGTCCCAGCTCCTGGAGCGGGAAAAGAGCCGGAGAAGCCCATGGGGGAAGCAGCACCTTCCCTCTGTTTCTGAGGACCCCCGCAGCAGTGGTCTCCTGGGGTGAAGACAGCTGGGAACAATCATACCCACGGAGGCAGCCCCCACAAGACACAGCAGGACTGCCAGGACACAGCCTTCAGCGCACGGTGGGATGGCTGGACCCCCTTTGCCTGCCTCCTCCTGCTGCCACGGGAGGGAGGCAACGCAGAGCAGGAGGCTCAGGATGAGCCTTCAAGCACAAATTGATTTCTTCTCGGGTTACACGGTCGCCAGGGTGGGACATCATCCACTGCTAAAGCTCGCGGCCTCCAGCCGCCATGCCATGGGAGCGCAGTGAGCACTGCGGGGTCCCGGTGAGAGGCCCAGCATTGCCAGGGGCTGCCAGGGGCTCCCCGGCTCTGCAGGAGCAGCCTGACAGGCTGGCAGTGCCCCCCAGTCCAGGGTGGGGACAGGCAGCCCTGTCCGTGCTCTCGGGGTGGGGACACGCCGAGCGGGTTCCCCTCACGGGCCCTGCCTGCGGAAGCTGGGGCGCAGCAGGAGGTTTCCAGACACCTTCTGCCACTCCAGGGCCGGGCTGGCACGCAGCTCCCTGCGCAGCCAGGAAAACTTTGGGCTCAGCTGCGTGCCAAGTTTGCTCCTGTCCTGTGGCCATCGCTCACAGAGAAGGGGGATGTGCCCAGGAGTGAGGGCTGCCCTCGTTCCCCTGCATGCCCGCGGGACAGCCCCCCCTCCCCTGCGCCCAGCCGGTCCCCTACCATTTCTCCCACTGATCTTCCAGCCAGCTCTCCTCCTCGGTGCTCGACTCCATTTTCAAGGGCAGCTGCATTGAGGAGGACCCACCTTCACCGGGGGACACACTCCCACGCCAAAAAAATCCCCCAGACCTGCTGCAAGGAGTAGTGAGGGAGATGACAGCTGAGGCCTGGGTGCCCCTGCCTCTCCGCCTGCCCCGTCGCAGTCTGTGCCTGCCGTTGCTGCTCACTGCGCAACCTGGGGAAGCTCATTAAAAATAGATGGAATCAGCTGTCCTGGAGGGGAAAAAAAAAATAAAAAAAAAAAATAACCTCCCCAGCTGAGCCAGCGCCAAGTCCCTGCACTCTGCTGGGGATGCTGACTGCCTCTGCCTGCCAGCCAGCCAGCCTGGCTCCTGGTCTTGCTCCAGCACTCGGCTCCTCAGCACCCACAGTGGGCACAGGGGATCACGGAAACCCGCAGCACCTGGCCTGCTCCTGCCCTTGCAGCATCGCTGTCCCCACAGCAGGGGGACACAGACAGGAGCATCTGTCCGGGCCCCTCACTGATGCAAAGGCCAAAGTGTTTCCAGCACAGCGGGACCGGCGCCATGGCCAGCTGCACTTCTGAGCCGAGGGCAGCACCTCGGCCACGGGACAAGCCCAGCCAGCACAGAGCAGTGCTAGCAGCACTGCCCCTTCCCTGTCTGCCCCCCAACTAACCTCCAGACCCACTCCTGCCTCAGCTCATCCCCGGAGTTCTCCAACCTCTAACCCACGCTGAGGGCCAGAGAAACACCCAGTGAGCTGCTCCGCCAGCTCCCACTGCTCTTCTGCTGCTGAAGGAAACAGGGGTCTTTCCCAGAAGGGGCTATCAGGTGTTGCTGACAAACATGGCACAGTGGCCTCAGATAATCCTCCACCACCCCCACGCCTCTCAGACCCACTCACTCCTGGCGCCATCACGATGAAGCCAAAGTCGCTCTAGAAGAGGCACCCACCATGACTCTGAGATGGGGACAGGCCATCCCCCTGCCCACGAGCTGCACCCACTCTGGTACACCGTGGGGTGGCACCCCCACTGCCCCCCACCACAGCACTGCTCTCCTGCCCCTCACTGACCCCACTCCGGGAGCTCCAAGTAACGGGTGCATCTCCCACCACCTGCTTGGGACTCAGCTTTGCTCCTGGACAGATTAAAGTGGGTGATGTCCAGCTCAGGGCCTGGACTGCCCTGCTGAGGTAACCTGCTGCAAGCTCTCTCCCCACCAGTGCCACATCACTGGTGAATGTCACTCGTGATACTGTGGTCACTGTCACTCAGCCCCACAAGAACAGCACCCAGGACTCCATCTTCCCTATCAGCTCTGCCCAGAGGCACCTCATCTGCTTGAAACCGCAATTACTGCAATGAATAAAGAAATCTCTGTCTCCGTATTACTCGCGCCCTTTGCTCCTCTCACATGGATGCTCCAGGACTTCCTAGGAAACACAAGGAAGGCTCTCCATTATCTTCCTCTGCTCCCTGTGCTGGAAACACCCCTTCCTTCCTCTTCTGCTTCTCTAACAGGCTAAAAATACCAGCAAAATGGAACAGCTCTGACTCCTCTCAGCCCCATCACTGGCAGTGAAAGTTTGAGCAGGACCCACATGTGCATTTTGGCCAACTTCCCCTGCCAATGGCACAGCATCACAGGTATGTGGGAGTCTGTCCCCATCTGTGAGGTGGGAGAACCCTGTCCTTGCAGGTTGAGTGCTGTCCTCAAGGATGTGCCAAGAGGCACCTGAAGGTGGGCACCCCTGCATGAGAACTGATAAACCTGGGATTCTCAGGAGCTGTGAACAAGAGTGGGTGCATGAACGAGGCAGATGTTACCTGCCCATGGCAGGACCAGCCTGATCACAGTCCTAAGAACAGCCTTATAAATCAGTCCTGGCTGCTGTGCCTCTCCTGACTCCATCCCCTGCCAGCCCACTGCCGCTGCAGAGGATTTTCTGTGCAGGGGTTTGGCCAGGGCAACACGGTGGGATGAAGCTGGGTGCTCCAACAAGCCCAGCTGCCCGAGCCACACTCTGACACTCTGCTGTTAGGTGCTGTCTGCAAGTCCTATAACCTGCACCGGGGGAAAAAATAATATTAACCTACATTTGGCTGGCCCCTGTCTTTTTCTTCCATCTCAATGGCCACAGAAACTGCTTTATTTGAGCCGATGAGAAGGTGCCTCTGTCACTCCATCAGAGGAAGACAACCCTTTCGTCTCCCCTCACAAGGAGACAGGTAGCCCCATTCCAACGCCCAGCTCATTCATTGCCTCCAAGAGGGCTTTGCTGACAGCTCCAGATGAGCACGACAGACACATAAAACAAACCACAGCGCTAGAACTGATTTGTGCCTCAGCCTGAAGGTGCGTCTTTGAACTTCCCGACAAGACAGAGAGAACTTCTTCCCCCAGAGACCCCCTCCCTGCCCAAAGGGCTGTGATTTCTGACAGAGCTCCCCGGGTAGTGGAGTAGTTTTCCCTCTCTCCTGACCTATGGAAATAACTCCCTAAGGGTTTTTTTCCCTATGTGCCTTCCTGCCCTGTAGCTAGGTGGATGCCCTCGGCTTTGATCAGGGAAAGCTGATAGGAAAGGAGACAGAGGGGATCAGTCAGTGACCCCCTCCCAGGTTCCAACTACATTAGAGCCACAGTCCTGGGGACAGAGGGGCAGGCAACACCGTGAGCTCTGTGGGGCCCTGCCTCCAGCTGCACCCCAGTTGTGCCCGTCCTCCCTGCCCCTCTAGTGCTGGGCAGAGGGACCCCTAACCCAGAGAGGCCCCCGAGAGCCCCTCACAGGAAAGCCTGCCATAAAGCACTGGCAAACCTTCTCAGCAGGGCAAAGAGCTACAACACAGCGTCCCAGAGAAAGATGTCAAGGAGCTCCAGTGAACACAGACTGCACTGCAAGGCTTTGGGAAGCTTAAGGACAGCAGGGAGGCTGGATGAGAATGATTTTTTTACTGCTGTCTCCTAAAATACTATTATTCTTGTAATGATGAACAGTAATTCTTGTAATAATGAGCAGACACTTCTGGAGGACCTCCTGGCTAAAGGAGGGATCACCTCACCGTCCTTTTCCTTCCACTTCTTCTTGGACAACACCAAACAATCACTGCCAGGCCACTATGCCTGGTCTCTTCAGAGCTTCAGTCTGCTTGCTGGCCAGGACCAAGCCCTCTCTCAATTCAAGGCACCGATCACCTGATGCTTGGGCTGGCACATCACCACTTGGAGCTGGGGGTGCAGGTGCACATACCAAAGGGCAGAAATCTGAAACACCTCATCCTGCAGGCAGCAAGCAGGGGCAGAGGGCAGGGCTCACCTCACTGCCAGCCATGGTCTGAGCCTTCACCCTGAACCGCACTCATCACTGCTGGGTCCAGCTCATGTGCGGGGACAGCCCCTCGCTGAGCCTGCAGCAGGGACCTGGGACATGCACTGACCCAGCTGTGACACGTAACCCAGCTCGTGTTTCACAAGCATGGCTCCTTTCTCGCAGGACACTCCCCACAACATCGCCTCTGCTCTGCCAGACCCTGCCCCAGGCTCAGACACATCACTGCATTTCCTTCCACTTACACCCTGAGCTCGGTGCCTGGGGAAGATTTTGCACTCCTGCCTCGATTCCCCAGTTTTCCACCCGGCTGCACAGCCTCCTTCACGAGGTCAGCTGGAGCAGGCTGGCAGCACACGGGGCTCCTTTTCCAAAGGTCTGAGGCACAGCAGGGAGCAGCAGCTCGTTCCCCCTCCCAGGGCATCGCTGTTTGCTGGGGAGCAGGAGGGTGCCCTGGGGACAGCCACTTCATCCAGGACAGCGCCAGGTGGAAGGCCCAGAGCTGCTCGGCAGCTCAGTGTCCGGCCCCCGGCTCGGTGGCCAAGCCCCTTCTCCATGGTAGATGATTCCAGAGGCAGCGTTTGATCGCTGGCTTTGCAGGGTACACCAGCCATGTTGCAACAGCTCCCAGCAGCTCTCGCAGGCAGCGCTGCAATAGGAGGCAGCTGCCAAAGACCCAGAGCCACCAGCAAAGGGGGTCCAGCAGCACAGCCTTCAAATATCGATTGCCTGAACACCACCCTGGCTCGACTGCGCCCATCTGTTTCCTCACAGGGACCAATGGGTTCCCCAGCCTCAGGGGCTGGGCCTGACGGGCGAGGGCACGATCTTAGCTGTGGAGCCAGGTGTGGACCATCCCCTTTTTTCCACTCCAAATCTCAGCATGCAAAGCAGCTGGTGGCATTCCCCCGTCTCAGGCAGCTCCCCCCCAGCACCCCTGGGCGGCAGAGGCAAGCAGGGAGCAATGGCCGATGAGGGCACAGCTGCCAGGAGCAGCGAGCCTCCCCTGATTGCAAGTGAACACCTGCAGGTAGGGACAGGGCTCCTCCCTTACCCACCCAGCACCTTCCTGTCCCAGAGCCACCCTCAGCAGGCACCAGACATCCCTGGCCTGGCCCATGCCATCGGAAGTCCCTGTGACAAGCCTCATTGGGTTTCAGAGGAGACACAGCCCCCTGAATCCCAAATCGATGGGAGCACTTGGTATTGTTAAGAGGATCAATTCTGGCACTCTCCCACCGTCTCACTTGGGGTTCCTGTTTCACAGGGGCAGGAAGGAAGCAGAAGCACCTGGGATTTCTAGGAAAGGGCTAGAAAAAAGCTTTCCTTAGGGAGGGGAGAGAAATGAAGCTTTTTTCTTCCACGAGGAAGAGGTGTTGGAAGAGGAGATAAGGCAGGTGAGGGGGTGGGAGTGGGGTGTGAGGGGGACGCGAGGCCAAGCAGGGGGCTGGGAAGCTGCAGTGGTGTATGTGTGGGGTGAGGGCCAACATGGCTTGGGTGGGCGGGCTAAGCAGCCGTGGGGGG
>VXBU01008276.1:339213-365398 GCA_013400315.1 Bombycilla garrulus
GGCGGGGGGAGCGCGGGCGCGGCCCGGAGCTCCATCCCGCGGCTCCCGGCGGCAGCTGCAGGACGGGCACGGCACGGGGGGAAGCGTCACCTCGCACCCCGAGCCCACCCGCTCCGCCCCGGGCCCGGCGGGGCAGATGTGCCCGCGGCTGGACCGGACCCTCGCCGTGCCCGCACCTCAAGGGCAGCTGCGGGGCACGGCCGGGGTCTCCCAGGGCCGGGAGGAGCCACCCCGGGAGCGGGACGGGCTGGCCGAGAGGGCAGGCGGCAGCGCAGGGCGAGGGGCTGGGCACAGAGGGCCACTTGCAGGGGTCTCTTCGGCAGAGGGGAGGTGCCTGGAGGCAGCAGGAGAGGCAGGAACAGCCACGCTGCGCTTCGGCACCCGTGGCACGTTTGCTGCACCTGGCAACAGGTCTGTCCCTGTCGAAGCTTAGCAGGGCTGCAAGCACTGCAAAGGGAATTTAAAAAGCAGCGTACACACACCTTCCACAGGCACAAAGGAGGGGAAAAACTGCATCTCAAGGTTTCAGGTCTCTCCCCAGAAAGGGCAGACCCACTTTTGCATCCAGCTGTGTCCCAAGAAGCATTTTATCTTGGGTGGGTGCTCACTGCTTTCTGAGCAGGTTTCTCTCCCCTGCCTCTCCTCCCCATGGTTTGCAGGCTGTCTCAGAAAACTGTGCAGGTTGTGCCATGCACAGAAATGGACAGCATCAGTATTTTTAGATCCCAAGGCTACTTCCGTACCTGAACAGGAGAACTTTCCCTGTTCCCTGCGTGCCCACTGTGCTCCCAGTCCCTGTCTGTGACAGTCCTGGATGGCAGGAGTGGCACTTCTTCAGCAGTTCAAACATTAAAGATACATCGGGTCCCAGCAGTGTTTCTCACACCGCAGAGCTGACTGCCATTGAGACGATGGCATTAGCTCTTGGCCAAGACCCAGGACGTCAGCTGCTCCTCCAGAGAAGAGCAAGCAGAGCCCTCCAAGGCATACAGTCCTGCTCTCTCTCAGGAGTGCTGGTCTCCTGCCAGACAAACTGGAAAGAGATGTTACTCCTGGACCAGTGTGGAGACAATCACACACCCCTGGGGTCACCATGTGCAGGTAACCCTGGGGCAGCCTCCTGAGGGTGATCTAAGTGTCCCCCTTGCCGTTTGGATGCACAGACTGACCTGCATTACATGCAGGACCCAAGAGACTCGCCAGCATTTGTTCAGGGAGCTTTGGGGCAGAGCTTTGATGTAGCTCCATCTCAAAGCACAAACCCCACCTACCAAAATATAATTTCTCTGCAGCATGGCTGTTATTTGGCCTCTGACCCGGGGCAGAAGGTAAGGATGCTGCCTTATCCCACGGCCAGATCACCACCACTGCAGCTCAGCTTCTGCTCGGATGCTAAGCACCACAAGCTCGCCCTTCAGTGACCTGACCTTTAGTCAGGGCACCAGCCCTGGCTCAGGCCAGCCTGGCAGGAGACCCAGTTTGACCTTTCTAGCTGCACTGTCAGTCAGGTCTGTTCCTTAGATGCACAGTAGAGCACAGTACTCCTGGGAGAGTGCACACACATCTGCTGCAAATTAAGAGACTGCAATTCCATCCTAGCCAGCATCTCTGCTCACCAGGCATCTGCTGATTTTTCTCTTTCAAGTTGTCCAACTGACCATCAGGTTCACTTCAGACCAACTGTTCTCAGCCTTAAAGGACACCTGGGGACAGGTTATGTGCTGAGAGAAGTTTTCCTGCTCCTCTCCCCCTGGGTGAACCCCCTGATCTCCACCCAGATGCAGCTGAGACACCAGACCAGCACTCTGCTCTCTTTCTGTCAGCCATCCTTCTGACTGCTCTTCCCCCCTCTGCCTCAAACGTCCACACTTCCAGCTCCATCTCTCCATACCCAGGTGTGTTTTCAATTTTCAGACCTTTCAGCCGGCCCCTCCTGAAGCCACTCCAGCTCCTTCCTTGTGCAGACAGAAGAGACATGGAGGAAGGGAATTTTCTCAAGCACCACCACACTTGACCAGGCAGTCAAATCTCTGCTAGAAATCCAAGGTAGGCCATTTCCAATACTGAGCCACATCACCATCATTCCTTTGACAGGCAAAACAGATATCCTGGCCAGCACAGAGGAGGAGTCTCAAACGCAATCTCTCCAGCTTGAATTTACGTTATTACACTCTGGCTAGAAAGAGCTGGACTGAGTTTACTGCCATTCTGGCTCATCATCTTCTAAGGCCCAAGCTGCTGTTCTCAAATGTTTTTGCCATGTGTGAGCCACCCCAAGCACTGCAGTTTTACTTTTTCAAGGCCAGAAGGTCCTTGCCAGAAACAAGAAAACAATTCATCAATACCATTAGCTGAGGCACTTTCATCTCAGATCAGCCCCACTGCTGAACCTCGACAAGGAACTGCATGGCCACATGCACTTCCTGTCTTGCTGGTTACTAAGGAAACTAATGTGCCTCATGTAACTAAGATAGATGTTCCAGTAAAGGAGTCTACAGAGAAGTACCAAGGTGGATGGCAGGATGCACAAGAACCTGACTCTGTGTCCTTGATAGTTATTAGAATGATAAGTCTAGTGTATTTAATACCAGTTCATACCTTAGAAGCCATTAGCCAAGGCTCAGTCACTGACAGGAGTGCAAGATGAACAATTGTTCACAGCTCTGTAGGACTTCTCTGCCCCAGGATCCACCCTCAGTTGAAAGAAGCCTTCACACCACCCTGGGGAGCATCCCAAAGCCACTGCTCTCAGAGCATCAGAAGACAACTGCTCCCACTGCCCAAGCAAAGAGCTCACACTGTGCCCATGTTGGGGGTGCCTGTGTCAGGTCAGGTATTGCCAGCTTACCCCTAGACACAGAAAACAGGAAACAGAAACCCCCAAACTGGCATCCATTTCATGCTGCTTTCTTTACAACAGCCTCAGGCAGTCCTCTGCTGCTTGGGAAACAAAGATGGTATCTTTACTAATGTGGTTACTGAAGCTTTTTCTTTCCCCATGAACTGGCCAAGTCTTTTTGGACTCAAACTGTTAGCACCCACAGCTGAGGAAGAATTTGTCACAAAGCTATGGAAGGTGTGGACTTGTTCAATCTGTCATCTTGTACTTTAACCACGTACTTTAAAAGTACATCTTGTACTTTAACATGCCCAATTCTAAATATTAATGAAAACAATGAACCATCATTCCCTACTTGTCACACAGTTTTACCCACCTTTATCATTTCAGTTGGGAAAAAGATACCAGAGTGGACGAATCCCAACCTACTTAAAAGGCTTCTTGAAGGAAGCTATTCCCTTATCTTTCTTTGGCTGGTCTGATGTGTCTGTGTCATTCCCAGTGCTACTACCTGAGCTGCAGCTCTTCTGAATACTGCCATCCATATCCCAGGTACTGACAGAAACCTTGCAAGCGTGATCTCCCCCGCCTCCACAAAGCCTTCCAGATCACTTCGGAGATGTAGCCTCCCCTCCCTTTGACTCTTCACTCGCACAGATCCAGCCCCAAAAATTCCATTTACCAAGCAAAATAATTTGGATGACAGCAAAAAGAGGGTTAAAGACACTTATAAAAAGTTTTATTTACAGACCATTGCCTAAGCATGAAACTCTCCAAATGACAGAAGTCACAATTTCTGTAACCTATGTGTACAAAGTGCATGTCTTCCCCCTTTCTTCTCTCTGCAGCAGAAGATGGGGGTAGGGGAGTATCTCTTTTTCTTTATATCTATCTACCCCCAAGACAATGGGAGTAACACCTGGGTCAGACTGAAGGAGACAAGACCTGCTGATGATTGGGTTATCCACCAGGCAGGCTATGAATAGTAGTTTAGAAGAAAGTAAGGTTAGGAAAAGTGACTCTTTGTTTACATGTTCAGTCTGCCCAGTGGATTCTCTGCAGAAAAAGAACCTAAGATCAATGCCCAGGGAATGGGAAGGAAAGATTATTCAGCTATTCATTAAATTTATTCACAGACTCAATTCAACCACTTCAGGTTTCTCAGGTACATTTGACTCAGTTTCTATTTGCAGCCCTGTTGCTCTGGGTTCAAACACAGGCTTCAAAACTGAATCTGATTATCCCAGTGGGAGACAACTCCTGTGCTCCCCCAAGCAGTTCGATGCATAAGCTCACATATAGCCCCACACTATCTGTGTCAGGCAGGGATGAAAGGTTTTGGACAGCAAATGAAAACAGTGCCAACAGCAGCCCATTGCATGGGAAGAGCTACTCAATCTAATTCCTCTTGGAAACAGCCACAAGAGAATCTCCTGCAGTACTACCCTCCCTTGCACTCCTTGGTGGCAGGCAGAGGTGTCTGCCAGCACTGTGCTGACCTGACAAGTAACAGGACCCGGCAAGGAGTGTATGGTTGAGAGCCAGGAAAGCTACACAATCACCTCGCTAGGCTACAAAGTACCAGCGTGAATGCAAGGAGGAGCAGTGGGCAGGTACAGGAGTGTACTGTGTGGAAATGCAAAACAGATGTCAATACAGAAAAGAACAAACAGAATGGACACTGGACTCCGAGCTTGAGGAAGACTCACTTCAAGGAGCTGATGTGTAATACATCCTCTATCAGTATGAGGCACTGCACAGGCTACACACCAGACACAGGCTTCATTTGAGAGCTCTCATTCAGGGAAGGAAATGCTGTAGAGTGCTGGGCCCAGGTACAGCTTCCTTATTACGTGGACTGGATCTGTTCTGAGATACCACTTTGCTCATATCAAGGCATGATCTCATTCTCTGAAGAATTCCTCCTTCTCAGAGTCACAGAATCAACTAGGTTGGAAAAGACCACTGAGATCACCGAGTCCAACCTATGACCTAACATCAGTATGTCAACTAGACCATGGCACCGAGTGCCACATCCAATTGTTCTTAAACACCTTGGGGATGGTGACTCCACCACCTCCCTGGGCAGCCCGTTCCAATGCCCAACCACTCTTTCTGTGAAGAACTTTTTCTTAATGTTTAGCCTTAACTTCCCCCAGCGCAGCTTAAGACTGTCTTCTTGTCCTGACACTGGTTGCCTGGGAGAAGAGACCAACTCCCATGTGGCTACAACCTCTTTTCAGGCAGTTGTAGAGAGTTCCTCTTCCCCAGATGTCAAACAGCTCTAAACCCACCCATTCCAGGCAATAGCACTACAGCTAACCTCACAGTGGCAAGGCTCTTTTGCAGGGAAAGTTCTAAGTGCCTTTCAAGTGTATCTGTTCTTCTGCTACAGCTGACCTTCATTTTGTTTCTATGCAACATAAACATAATCTCAATTTTCTCAGAAAGCATTTCCTTCCTAGTCAGCCTAGTCTAATGAAAGAAATACCAAATTTTCCTCGTTCTCTCGTAGGATGGGTACTCTATTTTTGACATTGTAACAGCTTCCTTCTTAACTCCTACCATAATTTGAATTAATCAGCATACATCACTACCAAGTACTATTGATGAGAAAGGATGTTCGCTATTTCTGAGATGTGCAGATGCTGATTCCTACATCAATGCATCAAGTCACGTGCACTGAGCCATTGTCAGAAAAGAAAGATACACCTGGGAGTGAGCAAACTGACAGAGTGTTCTTGCCCTCTTTAATGTGGGCAGATTTTGGGCATGGCTGAGAAGAGATGTATTTGTCTCTCTGGAGACCAGAAAGCCAAATATTCCCAAGCACGAGTAATGCAGCGCCCTTCTGTGGCAGCTATTGGAATTACACAGTTATATGAGACCCTGGATTTTCTGTTATTTTCTGTTGCAGATCACAAGTTCCAGTCCCTTTGTGACAGCAGCTCCTACTCTTCTGGTCACCTCTTCAGGACTCTCCCTCTTCACTTGCAAGGTGCTCATCGCTGGCTGTAGGAGAAAGTAAAAGAGAGAATTTGCCTTGACCTCCCCTGTCATGCTGAAAAATTGGCAGAACATGTGACCAGCTCCTTCCCTCCTGGGATCTGGAGCATTGCAGGCAGATGACTGGACCTGCTTGCTCTCCTGCTCTAGCCCATACCTTCACCAGATAGGAAAGCCTGGCTGTGAGTCCACTCTGTGGAAGGAGAAGCAGCCTCACAAGAGCACCAACAACTGCACTCCGTGACAGCTCCAGCAGCAGAGCACACTTAGGAGCATTACACAGCCCTCCATACGGAAGTCCATTTTGTTCATTAAAATGGTGGGAGTAAAGACTGAGCCATGTTAGCTTCCAGAACCATATAGTTTAAGCCAGATCACACGAGGAAGTACTCACCATCACAAACTCTTTCCAGGGATCTCTGAAGCAGGGAGACCTGTCACTTTGGCTCGTTTGTACAGTTCTTCAGGGCATGGCTCTTCTGCTCCCTCATGTTTGCGTTTTGGAGAAGCCTGGTCTGCTTGAGACAGCCTCACTGCTGTAGAAGGAGAAGAGTCACTGCAATGCTTCCCCTGAGTTTAGATGGCCTCACAAGTACGTCCTGGCCTAACCTGCCACAGAGCTGGGAGACAGAAGGCTGCACAAGCAGAGACTTTTGGTCACAGCCTCCTTGAAAACTTTTACCAAAAAATCTTTGTTAAAAGCAGAATTAAGTCACCCAGAACAAATACAAAAGTATCCTCCTTTGACAGAGGACAGCTCAGTTATACCTGACTAAACCTACAGTGATCTGCACTTCTCCCTCAAGTGCCTGCATATGATCCCATACAGGCAATAAAAGATTCACATTAATGAACTCGTATTCTTCAGCCCTTTTAGAAATGAAGGCTCACTGGGGACTTCTGAAGAAAGTGTAAAGGAATGTGAATGTAAGCTACGTTTTCCTAGCTACACACTCTCTTCTTACTAGAAAAGGATCCTCTCCTGCCTATAACCTTTAAGGTGACACGAAAGTCAAAAGCACACAAATAGCTCCAACTCACCTGTGCTGGTGCTGCAGCTCTGCCCTGAAGCTGAGTCTGTGACTGGGCCACTGAGATCTTCTACACATGAAGGGACGGATGCCAGCAAACCTAGAGAATGGCAAGAAAATCTTAGGAAACAAAACACACCTGGGCTGGGAGAAGCTTTTCACAGAAACACCTTAGTGATCACCAACCAGCACATCCATATCCCAAAGCAGGAATTCAGAGCTGCACTGACCCACTGCTCGCTACAGACACACACACACACACCATCATCTAGGAGTGAATTTATTTAGAATACACTGCTTAGGTTCTGTTACAAAGTGAAGAATGGACCACTGGTGGTATATGGATGGTGCCGTGCTATCAGCAGCTCTCAGACCTAAACAAATTCCACTCTTAACTGTCTGAGAGCATAATGGAATTCTCCTTGGAAACCAACTGAGCAGGTTTGGCAGGCACTTTCCTCTTGCAAGGCCAGAGAGACAAGTAATATCCATTTTAAATCATGACCTTTCCTCACAGCATTTTGCCTCCTGTTAAAGACACAAACTTTTGCAATTGCTGGTACTTACAGAGGCCCCTATAGCGTGACAGCTGTTGGTAGATCTGCTTCATGCGTTCAATGTTCAGTCTGCTGGTCTCTGCATGGTTCACCATGGGCTTGGGGTAGTCCACCCCAATGATACACTTGGCTGCCTTCTGCACAGACTCTGGGGCATTCCATGGTTCGTAGATATATCGTGAGGGGAAACCCTTTAGCTTGGGCAGATACCTCCTGCAACACAAGTAAAAAGCAGTGTAGCACACACAATGCACAGAGAGTGCCGTGCACCTGGGGGCCACTGACTGACTTTGGCTTACAGACCCAGAAACAAAGATCGGCTCCAGTAACATCACTTACTTCACATAGTCACCACTGGGGTCTGTGCGACGTCCGAAGCCCACAGGACAGTAACAGTGGAAGAACTGTTGGAAAAATGCGCTGCACGAGAGCCACATCCAGCTGCCTGCATTCACGCTGAAATCTGCATCCAGCAACAGTTCATCAAACACCTGCAGCAATTGGAAGAAAAGGCACTGAGACCTTCCCTGGGCAGGACTTTGTGGCGGTAGGATCCAAGATGCTATGGCAAGTGGCAGGCACTGAGCTATATGAACAGAGCAGCAGCACAGAGGCGATCTGCTGGCTGAAGTCAGTTGGCTGGTCAATGTATCTCGCTTCCCGACACTTTCACTTAGGGAGGCATGGTGTGCTCACACCAATAAAGTGCTCGCTTATCTCTCATGCAGCTACAGACTAAATCACTACCTAGTGTTGCAGCAAGCTTTGGGTATTGATCCTAGCCTGGCAGGCACAACAAGTGTAAAGCACCAGCCTCGGGAAAGACAGGATGCTGCACAGAAGAACGTGCACCAAAGCAAGAAGAAAGAACCCCTCTGAAGGTCCCAGAGCACACTACCACCGAGAGGCAGAAAGGTTTCAGCAGTAACTCACTCACATCCATGCACAGATGCTGCACTTCAGGCAGCACTTTCAATTATGCTCTTAGTCAGCTTTGTGACTAGATGCCCCTGCCTTCACTTTTTGCGTAGGGCAGTATGTACACCAGGTAAGTTCAAGCTGTCTGTCCCTTCAGATGGCCCAAAAGGAGGGTCTTTTACCTCTTTCCTTGAGAGACTCTAGACTCAGATTTCACAGTCATGGAGCGCTCCCTGACGGGCACGGTGATGGATTTTATAATGAGGAAAAAGGTCCGGTTAAGAAGTGACATTAAACTTGCAAAGAAAACAGATGGACTGAGAGAATTTTTTACGAACAAAACCCCCCAAAACTAAAAGGCCCCCAAAACCCTAGTCTGTATTTACCAGTGGGTCCCAAACACAGTTATGGTTACTTGAGGCTTGTGATATAGTCAGAGCCTTGCAGTACAAGGCAGAAAGAAGTCAGGCTGTTGGCTGGCCAAGAGCCTGCTAGCGAATCCTCTCTTCCATGCACCTTTCTTTTACACATGAAGCAAAAGCCATACCTGTGTGCCCATCCTTGCAGCAAGCGCCAGGGAGACTTTGTTTTCCTTATGGCCTCCTGCAAATACCTGAAAATGCCAGGACTCACCCTGACTCCTGACTCCCAGCTGATCCAGAGGTCACCCCTGGTCAGGAAGCAGGCCACCGCGTGCCTGGCCAGATGGTGGATCCACCCTTCTTGTCTCAGTTGGGTCATGATTGCATCGATCCAAGGGAAGCCCGTCTTGCCCTCTGCCCACTTTGCCAAGGCTTCAGGGTTCCTGTCCCAGGGGATTTGTATGCAGATGGGATTCCCCTCCATGCGATCGAACTTGGGGTTGTTGGTGGCTGCTGTGTAGAAGAACTCCCTCCACAGCAGCTGTCCGTACAGAGAGAGGGGGGGCGTGCTGTTCCGCTTCACCTGTGGAGAGGGAACACCGGTGGTCACAGGCACAGAAGGCCTGGCTTCATGAACCTGAGCTGGGAGGCACCCATGCATTCACACACATTTCCCAAGTCAGCTGCTGACCACTGCCAGAAAAGAGCTCAATGCCATAACAGAAAGCCCAGATGGTAAAGTCAGAGCACTGACACAGGTTCACTCAGTACAAAGACAAGTGACTGGAATGATGTAAAACTAACAGTAAAAGGCTCTATGTGCCTCCTGACACAGAAGTTCAGACTGAAGAACAAGGTATCACCAGATTTAAGGCCTGCGTGAGCACATACAGGAGAATTACTTTCTTACCCAAAAGCCTCCTCTTGTAGTAGCAACAAGCTCAGCCCAACAGTCAAACACTAGGGAAGCAACTGTATCTTTTGCACCAATTCTGGCACACTGTCTGGCAACCAGCATCATGCTATACTTGCTCAAACCCCACCTTTTGTCTTACCTTCTTATACAGCTCCCAGAGACGATAGTAAAACAAGCGGCAGGACAAGCAGCCAAAACGCAGGTAGGGACTGAGTCCTGTAGGGCTGGCCAGCAATGAATTGGCATTCATCCTTGGTCTTTCGTAATTTGCAACCCATGCCTAGACAGAGTAGGAGAAACGAGACAAAAACCCCTTGTATTTGTGGGACACTGCTAAAGGCAAGCCTCTGTGCAGGTGGTGAGGCCACTTACACCTGACAGCAGTCTCTTCTATTGACTTTCAACCACTGCTGGGAGAAATCTCCAGCAGGCAATCCCAACCCCCATACCCCATTCCAGAAATGCAAAACCTTTGCTCCAGGATTTAAACCAGTCCGTTATTTTGCCCAAGAGGATTAATTTATTTTGATCTGCACACAGGAGTTAACAATCCTGAGAGTTCCTAGGGATGCAAGCTAACAAAACTGTTTATGTCCAGGTATGTCTATCTCATTTCACACAATAAACAAGAAAACTGGGGAAATTAAGACCCTTTTGTGGGGCATTATGTTGATAATTTATTCCCTCTTTAGCACAATTATTTATTTGATTTCCACAACTGACATCAAGCCACCCAGCATTAAAGAAGTACAAAATGGTTAAAATTGAGTCACGCCTTGGGAGCTGGGTCACCTTCCATTACTTTGAAATTGTTTGCCTTGTGCACTATAATTAAGAACACCAGCTGCACTGAAAAAAAAAAATCTGATTATTTCAACAAGGGGCTCAAGGAATGCCAGCCAGTGAGTCAACCTATTAAGAAGCTGACGGCCGAGGGGAAGGCACTCTTTTATAAGCATGTAGTCATACTAATACCTCAAGTAGAGATAAAAAGAGGTGGTGTGCAGTGTGCAGCAGGGACTGAACAACTTAACAGGAGAGTTTCCAAGTTTGCACTCCTCTAAAGGAAACTGAGAAACAAGGAAAAGAGTCCAATGTGCTTCCAACAGCAGCATAAATATTACACTGCTCTAAATTTTTGGACCTGAGGAAGCCCATGAACTCCCTGCTCCACAAAAACCTAAGATCACCGGAGTACTCCAACCTTTCCAGAGGTGAATGCTATGACCACTGCTAAGAAGAGCAGGGAATGGGGTAATGGGCAACACTACGTTTTTCATTTGGAGGCACACTCTGCAGGGAATCACCACTTTAAGTAATAGGTTACCTTTCTTTCCAAGTGTTTATCCAGCCGTGCCAGAGCTTCTGTCTCCCCTCCTTGCCAAACTGCAGGGGCAAGACCATCTGTAGGAAAGCCTGAGAGAAAGAACTTTGTAAGATTTGAAGCCATTCCTGGACAAAGGGCACAGAATCGGGATTATGCATTAGCAGCAAGACAGTACATACTGCAGTTGCCTAACATGGCTTACTTGCTGCTCTAATCCTTGTACAGCAGGCAAATCATGTAGGATATGGGGAGAGCCTCCTCATGATACTGCACTTCAAGGGCCTCTCCCTTCAGTGCTTCAGGCAGCCTTATGTTGACTTTTCCCACTACTCACAGCCAGCATTCTCTCTGGTATGTCAGCACTACCCACAGGGCTCTGCTCCAAAGGCCAGAGCAGCTGGCAATAAAACATCTGCTCCACAGTTCTGCCTTACAAAACACCTTGCCATCAACATCAGCAGCTCACTGGACAGCCCAGCTGCTCCTGGTGAGGCTCCTACTCTGCTGAGGCTGGTGCTGGGGAAGGACTGGATTAGTGCAGAAGAACCACTGCAAAGAGGGAAGCAATAATGCAGTCTCCAGCAATAATGCAGTCTCCCTGCACTGCTCTGGGCAGACAGAGGAGTCTCCCCTGGCAGCAAGCAGAGCAGTGTAAAGTTACAGGCAGTCTCACATTTGGCAAGACAATAAAGAAAGTAGATCCATGCAGGACTGGAGCCCTTAGGATACTCCTGTTGTGAAGCCCCATGCTTTTACACAACTGTTGAAACTGTGCCTTAAGGTACCAGGAGATACTTCCTATAAAGCTGGTATGGAGCCTCCAGCCACAGACAGACAAAGTATTCTGCATTAGTCCTTTCTTCCCTTGTATTTAGATTCATTTCCCTGATGTAGGTCTTGAATTCCTCAAGCCTCAGCTATTCCTTCTTCTTCTTCAAGTCTTACAGGACTGTAAGGCACAGTGGGATGAGTGAAAGAAATTTTTGTAATATTTTTTGTCTTGCTAAGTTCCCAAATTGGTACCACTTGGCAATAAGTGAATGAAATTATCTAAACCTGGTACACAGTTAGTTTACCTCTTCAGGTCTGTTACACCATGTGCCTGAGACTGCAGTAGGAGGAAAGCAGCTGGTGAGGACATGAGATCCTAGCATAGTGTTTACATGCTCAGTATAGCAGAGAACACAAGGACAGATGCAGAGCAATGCTAAAGGGGATACTGGACACCAACAGCAGTGCAAGGGACACCCCTGTGTTATCACAAGGTCTGGCACTTGCTGAAAAAATGAGGACGTTCTATGGCTAGAGGCAGCTCATGTCAGGTGAGAACACGTGCCAGCCACTGGAAACAGTTCCACTCAGTCCTGTTTCAGCTGGCAGTAGTCCTTGCCTTCACTCTTGACACATACCCAGCTCTTCCAGGGATGGGACCCCATAGACATCGTCATGATTTTCCTGGATGTCCACTTTACATGTTTCCATCTGCTGACTTATTACAGTGCTCACTGGCTTCTTTGGGAGCTCCATACGGCTAATGATGGCCTGGAAGCGCTTGTAGGTGAGGGGTGGCTTGTGGCCATTCAGCTCAATTATTCTGGAGATAAAATAAACAAGGTGAAACAACACAGCCTCACTACCACAGAAGACACAAGGAAAATACATCCAAACTGGACCCTGCTATCTCTGCTCGGGATAGCCTTTCACTCTGGATACAGAAATCCTTATAGAGCTATGTTTCACTTGATTCATCCCTCAGAGGGATATTTAAATCAACCAAACAAAACCCTAAAATACAGCAGAAGACAAAACATCACATAGGAAAAAAAAACAACCCCAAAACAGCTCCAGCTGAATCAAGCTGAGCATCACATCTCTCTTCCAGAGCTCCTCATCAGACCCCTGTATGAAATCTCTCTCTGATTACTGCCTTTCTGTCTCCCCAAGGTGGCAAATCCTAGGTCTGCATCTGTTCCTCTGACACCTTGTAATATCCTATCCTGACCCTACCTCCTTCTTGTCTGACACAGAAGACTCAGCCTGTTAGTGACCCCTCCTTCACCTATCTTGGATGAGACAAATCCCAGTTTGCATCATTCCTGTCTCTCTGTGATTAGAGAGATCACTATCCTCCTACATAAGGTCACAAGCAGCCCTGTCTCATGGCCTGTGTCAGATCACACTACGGAAAAAGACAGTCAAGGTTCCCCATTCCTCTATTTCACCAAGCATCCACAGCCTGCTGGGGCCATGCAATCTTATTTTTTCTGGGACAGAGAGCTTTGAGAAAGCCCCCATGGCAAGGTGAACTTCCCCAAGCTGAAAGATGCCATTTTTAACCCCTCTCCTGCAGGAGCGGAAAGAGTTAACAGCAAAGCCGACAGCACAGGGATCGCGGGCATTGCATAAAGCGGAGGCAGGCAACCCCACAGCTCACACAGGAGCCTTCTCCACCCATTACTGTCAACAGCTTATGCAAGGGGCCGGGCTTAGAGCCGAGTGCTCCGGCGGGCGCCATGTGCCGCCTGCTCCCCGGGGCCGCACGTGTGGCGGGGCGGAGCGACACGCCGGCGCCGGGCGCTCCCGCACGTGTGCTCCGCGGTGACCCGGCTTCCCCGCCGCACCGGGAGCCACCTCCCACACACACACACACACACAGACCCCGGTCCCGGGGAGCGGAGCCTTCCCCCCAGGCAGCGCGGCTGAACAGATTAAAAACGAAGCCTCCTGCAGTTTCTTCCTTTTCTGCTTTTAGGTTGTAAACACTGGGAGATAAAGACATTAACGAACAGGGCAGGGAGCGAGGGAGAGCCATCGGGATGTGTACAGAGTGCAATGTGCTGTACAGTTTTAGTGCCAGGCTATAAACATGGCCACGGTGCGGGCACAGCACTCTGACAAAGACATACACATACACAGATGTATTTGCATTTGCCTTGCAGCTAACACGTTCTGTCCAGCATCACCACACCAGACATCACATCTCCTCTGCTTTCCTGCACACACTTTATCGCTGTCTCCATGTTCCACCGCAGAGATGGCAAGAAACGACAGACCTCGTGAATACTACCCACCACACTCTCCTCTCTGTGGCTGCTTTGAGTCCCCAAACAAGACCAGCCAACGATCCCCAGAAAATCAGTGTTTCCACTGGATAAGAAGTGAGGCATTTCGAGTTACAGCACTCTAGAGAGGCTCACTTGTTTCCAGGAATTCAGAGCTCGGAAGAGAAAATGTGACAAAGCTGCACCGTGTTTGCCCTGAGATGCCTGGGATGGGGGCAGGGAAGTTATTTCTTCCACACTGCCTCTTTCTTCAGTCTGAGATCTGCACCACTGTACAAGATCCACAGCTAAAACTGTGGACAGCTAGCTACTTGGAGCAAATCACTGTGACTAGCAGATGGATGCTAGTGTCTGTACTTGAAATCCTCAAGGATGTGAATATGAGTGAAGCTACCTAGTACAGCTCCTGAATTCCTACAGAGTTATTTGATGTGGAACACAAGTATTTTAAGATAGGACTAGGACAAGTTGCACATTTCACCTGACACTGGCATTATGCACTAAATCTGGACCTTTCACAATACTGCCAGGAAAAGCAGTATTGAATATCAGGTATTGCACAATATGGGGTATTATACTACACTTACTGGGTATTGTAGTACTGTTCAGCCTTCTATACAAAAAATTGTACAGGAAGCTCCTCAAGCAGGAGTCTTTTCCTTCCTCATATTGACCTTCTAATCCAGGCCATACACTTACACAGGACTCTCAATGACAAAAAAAGGGAGGCCCCCTCCCCAGGATTTAATACCTCCACTTCATCTATCTCCCCCAGTCCAATTTGCATATGTGGCAGTGGTTCTAATTTTCTTGAAGCAGAACAGAGAATCACTGTATTCATCACACAGAACCTAACCTTAGTGAGCTGCACCCAAAACTGGCTGTGCTACCGAACTAGCAGTATGATGCCCAGCACTATCTGACTGTAGTACCTTGATGCCAGAATTTATGAAGGTCTGTTTGACCATCAGTCACACAGTCACAATTCACCTCAGGAAAGCAGACAGCTCAAATCTGACCAAACAATTCCAGCACTGCTATGATCATAAGGGATCCTACAGTCAGTCACCCATGACAGCAGAGTGTCTGCAGACTCTAATGCACGCCCTCACAGGTGTCAGCTTCTGAATCATCTCCACAGCAGTGTCCCTGCAGGATGGCTAATGGGCTTAGGAAAGCTGCTGGCCTCATACACCTGACACCTCAGCTCGCTTGCAAATGACGAGGCTGAGTTCTGGCAAGGGACTGAATGTGCTCCCCCACTCCTTTGCGGGAGGAAGAGCTGGCTGCCAGCACTCGGCACGCAGGCTGCCCAACACACCCCAGTACCAATGCACGAGGACTATTTCCCTAGCCTCGCCAGCTTATGCAATTGCCCTGATCCAAATCCCTGCCCCAGAGAGCTCATGGAGTGCTCTGTGTATGTAGAACAAAGGGTATTCCTACAGATTCAGAGAGGAGATGGAGAGATAACCAGCTGATCTGTCCATCCAACACATGCTGAATGAAGAACAAACCAACTTCCATAGAAACACATCCTGAGAAGATGAGAGATGAAGAAGTGACTTGATGACAGGCTGGGTATCGGCAGTGGGGGAAAACACCTGACACCAGAGCACCAGCCAAGACAGGAGAGGATAACAAGATGTGGCAGGCAGAAGTCTGAGTAAATCTTAGAAATAACCCACCTTTTTGGCATAGTGTACTGAAGTGCAGAAGCACCAAGGCATGCATGCCTCCCCAAGCTTGGTTCCTTTAAGTTAGTACGTGCTCCTATGACAACACATTCTGCTGTCCTTGCAGCCTTAGGCTCGGGTATTTGAGGAAAAGCTGATCCTGATGTATACTACAAACACACAAGATCACAGTGTTCTTTTCTCACCTAAACCACTCCCGCTGAACAACCCAGCCTGCTGGGATTACAGAAACCACAGTGCTGACCATCAGTAAACACACTACAAAGGATTTAGATCCTAAGGAGGAGAAACCAGGCAGATCCAGGGAAGAGACAAAACAACCTGTCATCTGGAAGTTGTCAGACAGAATAATTGTCAAGTAAAGGCTTATAAGCAGGCTAAATTGATACCCAAGAGATAATATTTTCTGTCTGACTTCTACAATCTGAACATTGCTAATCTTGAATGGGAATTCCCAGACTTTCTTAGGAGTATTTCCCAGCACTGATGTTCATTTTCTATACCCCTCTCCTTGTTTTGGGGAAGAGGAGGTAAAAGATGCTCTGATAATCACACAGCTATGCTGGCAGTACCAACAAGGGGCACACTGTAATCTGCATACTGGATAAAACTGATCAAATTCACAAGTTAACTGAGCAGGGTCTTGGCAAACGTTTAAAAGGAGCTGGTGAAGGTGGTACCAGGAATACAATGCAGGGGACAAGAGAAGTGCTGGATTAATTTATGTAGGAACGAAAGATTAGTCTAAATTGTTTGAAACCAGGCTGACAATCTTGTCAGAAACCTGATTAAAATATATGAGAAGCAGGATGCCTCCACCATACATTATTACCACCTGCTATTACGCAGAAAAAATATTAGGGTGAGCAGAGGGACAACACATACTGTGAATTAGAAGCTGAAGGGACAGATACTCTGAGACTTACAGGAGAAATACAGTATCAAAACTGTATTACCACCTGCTGAGAAATCTCAGAGATGCCAAGAACCAAGAAATGTCCCAGTAACTGGAGACTTCAAGTACATCCCCACAGACTGGGAATCTATCACATCCCATCACCTGCCAAAATCCAGTTTTCTAGTTGCCATAAACGACTGCTCCATGAAATAAGAAATCAAGAACCCACAAGGAGTGTCAATTCATGATTTAGTCTTAGACAGTACTAAGGTATAGCTGAAAATGTTAGTTATCACTTGTCTGCTCTAACTGTGACTTTAGCATGCATCAATTTAACACCCTTTCAGGAGCAACAATACCATACAGATGTGAAAAAGTATTTCAGAATGTTCACAAGAGTCAAAACAATTACGGAATAGCATCAGCTAAGACAACAGAGGCAGAATCTTTTGGAAAAAATGAAGACAAATATAGAAAACCCACCAAACTTTGGTCAGTTAAATTAAGAACAACAGTCTTCTTGCACCTCCTAATCTAAATTAAAGTTTGAGAAACCTTTTAAAAAAAGTGTAAGTAGTAAAAAAAAAAAAAAAAACCAAAAAAACCAAAAAAATCCCCCCAACAACCAAAAATATCCTCTTTACAGACACTCCAGGATATCTATAGGGTCAAGAGGTGATCAATTCATTAAAAAAAGGAGAGACTGTAACAGTACAAGAAAACCCCTGCATATATTTTTGCAGGTATCTAGGGAGGTTATGACTATTTTTTTAAGAAAATGTATCAGATGCTCTGACAGAGTGGGAGACCAATAAAAAGTGCCACAAAACAATGCCATGCTTGAAAAGCTTGCCAGGACCACCAAGTATTCACCCAGAAATTGTAAAGGATGTCATGAAATACACAAAGTAATAGCTGCTGCATGTAATATAAAACTGCCAAAATACTATGAGGGAAAAAAGAAAGTAAATACAACTCCATATTTTAAAAGCATTTCAGGGGCATCAGAGGGACAAATGAATAGACTGATATGAGCATTAGGCAGACGGGTAGAAAATACTAATGGAAACAGTGAATGCAGGGACATATGCAATAGGCTGGAGGGTTAATTTGGCCTTGGTAAAAGGGAAGTTGTGCCTGAAAATCTATTAGAGACATTTGAGCCTGGGGCAAGGGAGATTTAGTTGATATATCCTATGTGAATTCTGAGAAGCATCTGACTAGATCCCTAACTGAAAAAATTTAAAGAAACCACGATAATTTGCAATAAAGGAAAAGGTCCACATAGACAGAAAATTCTTTGATATACACAATTAGAGAAGGAATCTATTTTTTGAAAAGGAAGAGAAATCCTACACATAGCTGCACTAGGGCTTGTGCAGCTCAATATTTTTTGCAAAATATCTGGGAAGGGACAAAAAAAGAGCATGATGATAAAGTTTACTGACGCAATAAGCTATCTGGGATAGCTAAAGATAAAAGGCAACTTAAAAATTTCTTGATATACCACATAACCAGCTGCCAAAAATAGCAGAGGAAGTTGCAGTGTTGGTCATGTTGTTTCTCCATATGCATAGCTATGCAATCTTAAACTTATTTATACAGTAGCAGCCTCTCAAATAGCTATGACCATTCTGGAAGGAAGCCCTGAGACATCAGTTTAATGTTTAGCAGCACTCAGAAAAAATGCTACTGACTGTTAGGAAAAGACAGGACACATTACAGCCCTCTAAAAATCCATGTTGCTTCTACATTTTGCACACCAGCCATCATTTTCACCACTGGTCTCCACCTCCAGAAATACCCAGAAGTATAAAGAAAGGTAAAAAGAAAGATAAAACTTACAAGACATTTGGAACTGATTCCACCTGAAACTCTCCACTTTGGAAAAGACATAGGTGACATGAAGAAGAATGTGATGGCCATTGACATTGGAGGGGTGAGGATGTAATATTGTTAAAAAACATGGTTTTCTAATGCAGAATGAGAAAGCAGCACCTGCTCACAAGACAGGTTCAAGAATCCTCCTCACTCCAGAGACAAACATTTCCACCCAGTATGTGCTAACTACAAAGCTCCTTCCCATTACGGAAATCATGGATGTTGAAGACTTATAGGAGAAAATCCACATTCAGCGTTACTGGCACAAGTCACATCAGAAAGAAAAGTGGGGGAAAAAAAAGGGAAAGAAAAAAACAGCAAGCAACCTGTAAGAATAGTACTGAAACACTGCACTGACTTTGAAATCAAGCATACCCTAGAGTCTTAGCTGAAAGACTCTCACCACCATTTAAAATCCCATGTATATAGAGAGATTATACATATAAGTAAATACATAAAAAGTCAACACCAAAACAACAAACACAACAAACACACAACAAAGACAAAGCATTCAGGTTTTAGAAGAAGGGAAGTTTTTCCCAATCTACCTTGTTTTACTTCTTCCAGCTGTCCTGACACATCCATCAGTTAAAAGCCCTGCTTTCATAACCTGTTTGAGACAACAGCTCAACTACCTTTATTACAATGAAGCAAAAAAAAAAAAGCAGTCCATACATTGAGGACATGCTCAAGGAGAGCAGTCAATAGGACACAGCTGAGCAAATTAAATGACACTAAAGTACAGAGTTTAATAAGCTTGAGGCAACACCTTCCTGTACATTCACGTCACTGGCAGCACTTTGACGTGTTCTAATCAAAAGCGAAGTGTGCAGAGTAATCCTTAGAGGCTCACTCAGGATGACAGTGATCAGTGTAATGGAAGAGACTGAAGTCTTTGCAGACATGACAATCCCAGCCTAGCCCAGACAGCACCTCTGCCCTTTCTCTCCCCGTACCTGTCCAGGTCATAGAGGGTGTGGGAGTTCTCTATCACCACCTCCACACCTGCCTCCTTGGCCAGTTTGACGATAGCTGCATCCCTCTCCTTTCCAAAGGGCTCCGAGTCGTATTCAAAGGTCAGACGAGTGACTCCCCACTCCTGCAAGAAAAACAATACACCCAGCCGTCAAACACAAGACTATTTCTATCCAGCACAATTACAAATGAAGATTTCAGAATTCCTGAGCTGTTGAAAGTTCTGGAAGCTTTGAGAGTGTTGCTGTGAGGAACAGCAATCTGGATTTGAGATAAGCAAAGAAGCAACAACTTTATCAGCTCTAGCAAACATCACATCTGCTATGCAAATTTGTAGATGTCAGGTTTAAAAAACATGAGAGGAGGTTCAGTTCTTGTCTATTACTGTTCTTAAGTTTCAGCTCAGTCCCTGAGCCTACCAATACCACGTTTTGTTGCACATGCTGTCCTGAAGTAACCTTACCATCCTCTTCCAGCGTTTGCAGAAAAAGCATTTCAGAAAACTCTTTCAACAGAAGTTCTGCTCAAGCCCCCATGTTTTTATGCGGCAACATTAAGTAAAACAAATGCATTCTGAATTTTTCTTGATGTCTTATTAAAGACACCGCACAATAGAAAACCAATGTCCAACCTAAACAGAAAGAAACAGGAAATTGCAGGACATAGGATAGCAACGGAGTGAACCTTTCTGGTGTGCATGGTAGAGTATGATACAGCAATTTAAATTTAAAGTCCTGCCTTTTTGGAGTTATTTTAGAATTGTAGAATTGTAGAATGGTTGGGGCTGGAAGGAACCCACTTAGTTCCACACTAAGTGGATCATTTAGTTCCAACGCTCCTAGTCAAGCCATGCACTTATTCTGATCTTCATGCCCTTAATAGATCCCTCACAAATTACATGGCACAGGCCTTATAAGAGCACTCAGCCTCTTCCAGGCTTTTCTAGAGCACAAATTGTTCTCAAAGTCTATGGCCTAGTTTTCCTCAGAAAATGAATCCTATGAGAAGAGGTTTAATGGTTTCCACAGCGACCCTCCCAAGACATCCATCAAGCTGAGCAGCAGCCCACAGACTTGTTTAGCAAACACAACCAGACATTTTAAAAAAACCCTTCACACAATTAGGAACCACATCTACCAAGTGAGACAGTCTAAATTACCCCAGTATATACAGGAGACTTTTCTACCTGCGAAACAGAAGAAAAGCACAAAGAACAAATGTGGTTAGATCCCTGAAGACCATTAAAAATAATGCCAAAGATGGGAAGGGGATTTAGAAGCAAAAAACAACTGTACAAGCCACCTACATTTCTAAACTTACAGATTCAGTCCTAAAACAATTTTAAGAAGGATAGAGAAATGAACCAGTTATGTACTAACAAATGTACATCTTAAAGAGATCCTCCACCCATTTTTTAAAGTAAGAACATGACAGTAACCATAATTGTCAGAGGTCAGACTGACACATTCCAGGCCCTGCCCTATTCCTATGTGATTTAACAGCTTCATTTTCAATTTTTCTTTCTTCTATAAGAAAGCCAGTATCAACTGGAAGGTTTGGAAAAGATGGATTTGGTCACAAAGGAATACACACTACTACCTTGAAATAATAGAATGGAATAAAAAACTATGAAGGCTAACAGGGATTTTAGGTAAGCATTCAGCATTTTAAATTAAGATATTTCCAACAGTTTTGAGAAGGCCACTGCTCTGTGTCATGCAGCAGTACATGGGAAGTAGAGCACAACCAACCAGAAAACCTGTTAGCTCTATGACAGCAAATTGCTGCAGATATACCAAAGAAAAGTCATGACTGATGACTTGCCTCTTAGTATCTAACCTAGAGCAAAGAAAAACTGTAGGGGAAAAAAACACCAAAGGGATTGTGAAAACACTTCAGTGAACAAACAGTGCACTTTTACAGAAGAGGTAAAACTACAGAAATTTGTTCAGAAGAAGTGAGACAAAAAATTCTGCAAAGTTTAACACATTGCTAACAAGTACACGTGTCATGGTATCCATGCACAGTAAAGCCTTTGCAGTGACTGTTAGTGACAACACAGCTCAGCTACTGGCAGTAACAGCAGAAATTACATCGGGTCTAAGTACTGCAGTAGCAAATGTGACAACTCTCCTCTCCACAAAAGCTGACAGCAAGGCGCGAGCTGCTGCTAATTCAGTGTTCAGTGCAGCAGCTCTGGAGAGGCCCCAATCCCTACCAAAGCCGTACATTTACCATGTAATAGCATAAACTTCCCTCTACTTTTTTCAGCTCTGTTACAGCACATCTGAGATATTCATCAGCTTACTTCCCCAGACAAAACAGACTGCAGCAAAAAGCAGTTCTGGCTGATTACACAATAAATCTCTCCAGACTTCAGACACTGCCAATTGGTTTTTGTTCTTTAACCAAATGAGCATTTTTCTCCTATAAAGTTTTCATTATCCTGTGAATTCCCTGAACTAAAGAGAGCATGAACTACTATTAGCTGGAACTTATTTGCAGATCAAAAGATAAAAATAATCCAGACTCTGAAAAGGCTAAAAGCAGCAATAGTTTGTGTCATGTGTTAAGTTGCGGCAGCCAAAATAAGTATCAGTGCCCCTTCTCATCTGCACAGTCCAGTTGCTCTCCCCAGTATTAACTGCCCTCCTCCAGAACATACACATCAGAACCATTTACAGAAGGAGGGTACAGATTCAAATTTACCTCTCCTTCTTGGTAGCTGGTCTACAGCAGGATTTGGGTGGCACTAGTTCTGTCAACCATATATAAGGCACATGACACCCCCAACTCGTAAGACTATTGGGAGCCGTGTTTTCATTTAGTTTTGTAACACTATCAAAGACATTGTCAAAAAGCTTCAAAGACATTGGGAAATACAATCTTTGAGCGGGATGGAGAAGAAGGACACTGTATGAAAAGCCCTGATATTCAAGGAGATGCTCTTGTTAGCCCTGACATCTGCAGCACTGATGTACCAGTTAAGAAATGTACCCCACTAATCCATTATTGATCACCAAGGTAACTGCATATCCCATGTCCTAAACAGTACATCAGCAGGAAGCTTGGACCCAAGCTATATCCTGCTGCTGAGATGACTAAACTGTAGTCTTGAACAGAAAAAGAAAAGGAAGGTCAGCTAACAGAAAAGCTACTGAATATTGGAATTTTAACACAAAATCCTATTTGCAATTCACATACAAATCAGTGTACTTTCTTCTGTTGTCTGTAAAGGTCTATGGACACAGCATTCTTCCTAAGTAAAAACTGCAGTAAGCAAACAGGTACTAGGAAAGAAGCCCTCAACAAAGAAGGGTCTGTGTGCCACAGAGCAGCCCTGTGGGAGGTGACTTAGAGAAACAAAGCTCAAAACCACCATCCAAAAAGAGAAGTTTGAGCACCCTCATACCCTACAACTACATTTCTTTGCAAGTCTGAGTTAAGGTGCTGATCTGGCTCCCAAGCTGGCTCTTATAGATAGTAGTTAGAAAGAAAAGTTTGTTATAGTTAAAGAGATGCCAAGGGAATCACCAATCATTAGGCAGTGAAAGTTTAGCACCAGGTCATCAATTTTTCTTCATTATGCTCCAAAAAATGATTCTCTTACTTTAAAGAGTCTTGGGAATACATCTGTTGGCTGCCCTCGCACGACAAACAAGCGTGAGTTCAGTTTCCTTAAACTGTTGTCCAGATCTTCCAGGGACTGGAGAAGAAATCTGCAGAGAAGAAACAGCAGCAGTGAGTATCAGTGAGATGGGTTACAGCTAAAAGGCAAATGAGAATTTGCATGGAACTCCAGCAGACCTGCATCACCAAATCAAACTGGAAGCTTGGACAAGAACCAGAGAACAAGAATTCATATTTATCTCTGGTCTGTCTAACAACTTTTGTGAGATCGCAGCACCAGCCAGCTCCCATTCAATCATATGCAATTCGTGCTTGTCCAGGATTTTCATCTTACTGCAACCCACTTCCCATGTTCTCCCTCAGAGGTAGGAAAACAGACTTGTCAACTCTTCTCTCCACATTACAAGGAGAAAAGCATAAACCATGTAATTTCCTACCGTACATTTTTTCACAGGTTTTGGGGCAAAGAGGGATTTTGTGTATGAAGTAGAAAAATTTTGATGCGTTACTCCAAGGAAAGTAATGAAATACTGCAAGAACTGTGCAGATTTTACAGTTCTAGCTACAAATACACCATGTCACAGCAGAGAAATATATTCTCCTAGTTCATCAGTAGCACAAGACTGAGCACCAAGATGTCCCGAGGCAAGAATCATCTGTACTTTGAATTATTGCAAAGAGAACTGCAATTTGCCTTGCACCATGAAGGCACAGAGATGGGAGCATACCAAGACATTCATCTATTCCCTCCCACCCAAAAACTCTAAAAAGCCATCTAAGTGCTTTCTGCATTTAATGCTATGCCTTACTGATCCCCCACTAAGCTATAAAACACCAAATGTATAATATTTGCTTTCCCAGTCACACATCACCCTATCTACATAGTAACTTCACGTTGCTTTTTAACTCTGCAAAAGACACCAGCTTTAAAACTTCAGTGTCTCCTCAGCGCCTGGCACTGCAGGCAAACACACAGCCCTCTGTACGTGAGCCTGCCAACCCTTACCTTTCCCTGTGCCCCCCATGCCTGCTCTGCGTGGCAGTGTGAGGATCTATCCCCCTCAGCTCCCCAAAGACCACCCACAGCAAAGGAAAGGCAAAGCTACAACTGCACTGCAAAGTGGCAACTTCTCTCTCCTCGGCTGCACCGCCCCTAATGTGAACTGTGAGCTTCCAGAGAGAACAAGGGTCGCTCTGCACTTCTGGAGGGAGAAAAGGGTGCAGGGTTCACAGAAAGAAGGGCACCCCATCAAAGCAGAACACCCAGAAACAGGTCCAGGCAACCTAAAAAACCACTCCCTGAGCCCCAGCCCACTTCCCATTTATTAAGTACGAGCATCAACTGTCCCAGGTATTCTAAAAATTTTAAAAAGAATTAGTCCTATATGACTCACATACACTGTGCAGTTAAATTACATGGCATTTTCAACATGATAAGTTTGTGAGAACTAGGTAAAACATAAGCATTTGCCTTTGAAGAACAGAACTCTAAACACAAATATTTGGATTAAAAATTAGCAAAACAAAGCCAAGGCTCACAATGGGAATCAATGGAACCTTGGCCAACAAAAGTAACTTGCTAATATGTTTTTGCCTGATAGCCAGTGGTGCTCGTTTCTGACATCTGCAGTAGCTCCAACCTCCAAGAATACACTGTTTTCAAAAACTTTGCTTGCTCATATATTCCACGATTACAACGTAAAGAAGACTCCTAACTGTTTCACTCCCTTCCCAACGTTGGTGGAAACAAACAAGGATTAAACAAACAAAGAATTAATCTGTTGTGGCACCACTTTGGTTCTTCCAAATGAGGACAGTCAGCAACAACAGCAGCACGTGAAAGGCATTTCTGTCTGCTGCTGGCTGCACAAAGTCTATGGAAAGATCAATTCAGACTCCTATAACAGAATTCACAATTTTCTGAACTTTGAATGACTACACTGAGGTTACTTCTGCACATTCACAATTTTTAAGCCATCCTCTCCTGTGAGATTCTAGAAACACATAGATACAACCCATACAATGCCATTCCTTGAGATGAAGCTAAGGGGCACAGCAGAGGCAATAAATTCCAACTACAGTTTCCCTAGTGCACAGCCACGTGACATTTCCAAGAGCTCTCAAAGCATCTTTAGCCAGATGGTTGTCTGTCTACTTCCTCTGAGGGAGCAGTGGGATATCTGCTTCACTTGCATGCAGGGGAGTCTTGTCCAGGAGAATCCCTATCTGGATTGAGGTTCCAAATGTTTAGGCTAATGAGGCCTGACACAACAGCATTATGTAATGTTACTGGCTACAGGTACAAGAGGTCTTGATCTTTGCACAGACATGACTCATGCTACACATTTTTCCATTCGCAGAGATGAGGAAAAGCCCGTGCAGCTTCATCTCTAGTTTCTTAGCAGCAGCCGGTGTGAGTTTCCGTAAGAACATCCCGAGTGATGGGAGGAAGGGAGCTGCGTGCGCACATGCCTACGCGCGCCCGGCAGCCCAAGGGCACGGGGGAGGCGTGGTGCAGCCACGAAACTGAGGAGTCCTTGCCCTCGTCTCTAAATCCAAGGAAAAAGGTGTCCAAAGCTAAATGTCCACCGGTTGCTGCTCTCATACAGTCGCCCGACTGATAAAGTCTAATGACATTACATAAAGCTGAAGGCATCCTCCCACACAGCCAGGCAGCACGGCTGAGCAAACCGCGGCGAGGCCAAGCGGACACGGCACAGCCGCCCTCCTGCGGGAGGGCCGGGGGCAGCAGCAAGCGGGGCCGGCACGGCAGCGTGTGCCGCTGCGGCCTGACCGCCACAGCCCACAGCGCGCCCGCAGCCGCGGGAGCCTCCTCGTCCCGCACGGTCCCACCCGCGGCCCGCGGGCCCGGTGCCACTCACCGCCAGCGGTTGATGCCCACGGCGGAGGAGGCGGCGAACCAGGGATCCAGGATATAGATACAGCGGAGGGACGTGGCGTCCCGCAGCGCTTCCTGCAGCGCCGGGTTGTCGTGGAGCCGCAGGCCGCGGCGGAACCAGTGCACGGAGCGGCAGAGGGCCGGTGCCGGGCCCAGCGCGGCCGCCGCAGCCGCCATCGCCGCCGTC